>CM053770.1:211322132-211358715 GCA_028658325.1 Potorous gilbertii
GTATGAAAACCTATCTTATAATACAGGAAAGTGGGGGAGATGGGGATAAGCAGGGTGGGAGTGATGATGGAAGGGAGGGCAATGGGAGGAGGGAGCAGTTTGAAGTCAACACTCTTGGGGAGGGACAGGATCAAAAGAGAGAATAGAAGCAATGGGGGGCAGGATAGGATGGAGGGAAATATAATTAGTCTTACACAACATGACTATTATCGAAGTCACTTGCAAAACTACACAGATATGGCCTATATTGAATTACCTGCCTTCCCAAGGGAATGGGTGGGGAAGGAGAAATGGGGAGACGTTGGAACTCAAAGTTTTAGGAACAAGTGTTGAGTATTGTTCTTGCTTCTATGAAATAAGAAATACAGGTAATGGGGAATAGAAAGTTATCTGGCCCTACAGGACAAAAGAGAATATGGGGTAAAGGAAAGGAGGGGTGATAGAAGAGAAGGCAGATTGGTGATTGGGGTAATTAGAAGGCTCAGTGTAATGGGGTGGGGGAAGGGGACAAATGGGGAGAAAATTTGGAACCCAAAATTTTGTGAAAATGAATGTAAAAAGTTAAATAAATAAATTTATTTTAAAAAAAAGAACTGGAAACTGAAGAGACATCCATCTGAGGAATGTCTGAAGAAGCTGTGGCATACGATTGTGATTAGAGGAGGAGGGTTTCAGAAAAACCTATAAGACTTATAAGAACTGATGCAAAGTGAAGTGAGCAAAACAAGAGTATTACACACAGTAATAGTAACGGAATGATGATCAACTGTGATCTGATCAATACAAAGACCTAAGAGAAACCTGAAGGACTTGACGAAAAATGTTAACCACCTTCAGAGAGACAACTGATGAAATCTGAGTGCAAACTGAAGCATATTTTTTTCACTTTACTTTTCTTTATTCTTTTTTGCAATGAGGCTAATGTTTTGCATGATTTCACATGTGTAATTGACATAACATTACTTGTCTTCTCAATGGATGGGAGAGGGGCAAAAGGGAGAGGGTGAATTCAGAACTCAATTATTTAAATAAAAGTTTATAATATTTAAAAAAAACCAAAAAACAAAAACAAAAAAAGAATAATGTTTTGGCAGTAGATTGGCAGATGATTTAAGAGATTTAATGCCGCAGGCTATTGCAATAGTCTAGGCACAAAGTTATAAAGGTTTGTACCAGGGTGCAGTGTCAGAGGAGAGAAGGGGGTTGTATCAAAAGGTGTTTCAAAGGTAAAAATCAACAGAAGGGTAGAAGAAAGGAGAGAAAATAGAGAATAGTTGTGACATTGGAGGGATAGTTGTACTCTCCCTCTCTCAAAACAAGGTCAAGTGCAAGTCATGTCATCATTTCTCTGATGGCATGGTCTTCTTTGGCAACAAAGGACAAACACACTTTCCAATAAGGATGGTAGGAAGAGCAGAAGCTAGGATTTGAGGGGAAAGAGAAGAATTCCAGTTTTAATTATTTAAAACAGGGCCTCCTCCTCTACTCAGTAATTCACCTTTCATTCATGAGATATCTCATCAAATTTCTTCTATGAATTCAGCAGTCATTATCTCATCATTTTACAATATCCAAAACAATGTTCAAATTTTTTTAGTTTTTGAGTTTTACCCTGATGAGTCTTAAAACAGTTACATGACAATGCACTGAGGAACCACAATGTCCTACATTGCGAAACATTAATCAGTTCTCAATACAGCATCAATTGATAAAATTATCATGCTTGACCAAGTTCTAAGCCAGGGGTTGGGAACTTGCAACCTTGACACTACATGTGGCCCTTTGTTCTGTGCATCTGTTTTGTGAATTTTGGATTCAGTCAAAGGGCCACACTTGAGAACCTAGAAGGCTACATGTGGCCTTGAGGCTGCAGGTTCCCCACTTCTGCTCTAAACACTCCACAGCCTTTGCTTCAGCCACCTTCATGGTTTTTGGAACAAATTGTTCTCATCCACCAGTTCCACTGGGGGAAGTCTTTACCTGCTTGGGGTAGACATCCCTCTAACTCACCAACAAGTTTGAGACCTATCAGTTATTCTAGGCCATCTGTCAAAGTGTAGCTGCTGCCACAGTTTCTTGGAACTAGATCATACATCACATCCTGGGCCATCAGTAGTCATCTTGGGTTTTACCCTGATACTGAACTTTAAAGACTCCAGAGGACTGATGACTCTGCCTCATTTAAATCTAATTCACAAGTCAAGCCATCACCCTGGGGTGATACTGATCCTCTTAGAAAATGAAGGATGAACAAGAAGAACCATTGTATAGTGTCTATTACATGCAAGCAATGCATAGAACTATTTTATAAATAAAAGTTTCAATCAGGAAACTAAATCCCAGGGGAAGACATTTAATATTTGTGAGACTTGGGGCAAGTCACTGAACATCTGTGGGCTTGAATTTTCTCATCTATGAAATGAAATGGCTAGAGTCCTTTAACACTCCTTCCAGCTCTGAGTCTATGATCCTAAGTTACTCTCCCAAGGTCACTCAGTTAGCATTGCCATTAGCCTGTAAGTTCCTTGACAGCTCAGATTGACTTTTATCTTGCATTGTACCCCAAGACTCAGCAAAGTGTATAGTTAAGATACTGGCACATAGTTGGACTTAGTAAAGGAGTGTTGACTAAGTATCAGAAGCAAACGTAGAACATAAATACTGTGTCTCCAGTCAGTGGTATTTCCCCTGTACAAAGGCTTGCTTCCTAAGATTCTAAACTGTTTATGTATGAGTTGTATTCTCTACCCCTGGAATGCCTTGAGAGCAGGGACTACTCCCTATTTGGGGGTCGTTGTATACCTAGGATCCAGAGAAGAGTATCATTCACAGGAGGTGATCAATAAATATTGATTGAACTGAGTTGGATTGATTTGAGTTCCATCTTGCCTCAGACACTGTGCCATCATAGATAAGATACATTGGCTGTCTTAGCCTTGGTTTCCCAATGTGTACAATAGGAATACCAATAGTAACGTTTGATCTATTTACCCTACAAAGGAAGTGCTTCCCAAACATTGAAACCCTCTTTAAGTTCAGAATCGTTATGGTTCTTGGGTCTGCTCATACGGCCTCATCCCCAAATCTACACAGTAGAGAACTGAATGGCTCGGTTATTGCCTTACCAGAAACTAAAACTGTGGATGACAAATGAGAGACACAGAGAATTGTTCAGGGAAATGAAGAATTACTAAGATGCTTTAGAGTAATTTCCCATTTCCTTGAATAACGCTCTCATCCTCCCATTTGTCATAAACAGTTTTAGATTTTATATAAATTCAGCAAGACAAAGAAAGCAAATACAGTATCAAAAGCCTACTGATAGGAAAGTAAAAGTTGGGAATCTCAAGACTGTTAGATGTCTTCTCAGGTGGCAACATAAATTTAACAATTCTCATTAAGCGTCCTTACAGAACACAGTCCATCATAAAGGATTTGGAATCCAACTTGCTTTGTTTCTCGTGTCTACATAGACATGCTAGATGCCGAATACATGTTATTTGAACTTCTTGACCTTGTTAGAGTTCTGTTGTTTATTTCTGAGACTACAGTCCATTGGATTTTTTTTCTTCTTTTGAGTCAATGGTGGAGAAAACAAATCTGCATTCCATCTTAGCCATTTTATGTCCTCGTGAAATCTCTCGATGAGAATGAGACATATTCAAAAGGACAAGATTATGTGAGAAACATTTAAAGCAGTCAAACTGCACTTTGAAATGTGAAATGAAATTTGCCACTAGTCTATAAATTAATTACTCAGGTGCTCACACATAATCAGGAATTCTGGAGGAAAAAATCCCATCTGTTAATCGTTGAAGAAAATCCTATTAACATTTAGATATGCATCATCTAGGCATTGTTTCCTTTTCTGGGTTATATCTCAAAGAATAAAATATGTGTCACTAGGGTAATTGAAAAACATCACTATATTTTGCAATTAACAGATAAAGTCTCAGGTGATAAATATTCAGCTATTAAACACCTAGGAAATTGTCACTTTAATAAATTAATTAGAAACAAAGTATGATTTTATTTTGTAGGATTTTTTCTTTAAAGAAGTAATAAAAAATAGTGCCTCCAACTCTCATGAATCTTTTTGTCTCTTTTTCCTTACTTTATAGACGGCAACAACAATAACAATATTTTTAAAATGACAATGATAGTTGGCATTTATATGGAACTTTAAAGTTTGCAAAGTATTTCACATATGTTTCTTCACTTGATCCTCACAACAACCCTGGGAGGTAGGTGTTAGTATAATCCCCATTTACAGGTGGGGAAAATGAGGCTAAGAGCAGGTTAGCAACTTGCCCAAGGTCACAAAGCTATTAAGAGTCTAAGGTAGGATTTGAACTCGTATCTTCCTAACTCCAAGTCCAACATTTTATCCAATGTGCCATCTACTAATAATTGTTCTTCTCACAGCAATTGTTGTAAAGTTGAAAGAGATAACATTTGAAAATGTTTAAGGCTATTTAGAGAAATAGGAAACACATAGAAAGATAAATAAGCAGAACATTTATTAAGTGACTATTCTGTGTCAGAAATATGCCAAGTATTAGGGATACAAATTATAAGCCAAAAAATTCAAAACAAAAACCGGTTCCTACCTTTGACGGGCTTATATAAGGGATGACAACACACAAATTGAATTTTTTTTAAAGGAAGGAAGGGAGGAAGGAAGGAAGGAAGGGAGGAAGGAATACACATAAGTAGGATTTCATCATCTTTAGTAGAAATTCCCTCCACCAAGGAAGAGATGCACTTTGTCTATAATTTATATATTATATATTATATACAATAATTTAAATATTTACTCCGAGGGCTACATGGGATACTGAAGTATTCACACAGTTAATATGTTTTGGAGGGAGTACTGGAAAGCATTTTTCCAGCTTTTCTCTCTCTCTCCTTCCCTCTCCTTTATCAATACCTTACCCTTCCCACTCTTCTCTCCCCTTTCCTCCCCCATCTCCCTTCTCTCTGTCTCTCCCCCTTCTCTTTCTATATCATGTTTTATGTAGTATGTCAATTGATGATGTTATACTATTCTCGCATTTAGGTATTTTCAAATAAATGTTATTGATTTTTCCCTTGACCTCATTTTTTCGGATTACTTTCAGAAGTTCTCATGGCTCAACATTTATGGTTTGTATTTTCTACGCTATCAAGTCAGAGGCTATTCTCACACTTGGGAACAAACCTATCTGTAGCTACAGACACCAACTCACCAAACGATGCCATAAAACTCAACAGTTGTTTGTCTAAAGCAAATGTGATTATTCCAATTCTATCCACTGCTGTCATTCTCCATTGTTTTGCCATCTTTAACTTTAAACATATGGTCAACTCTCTTTTGTATGTTTTAATAGACAGAAGAGATGGCACAAATAACAAATATGCCAATTTTCCCTCACTTAAAATAGGAATGGTGATGACAGTTTCCAGGCTATGTGTGCCGACCCATGAGAGTGGATGGGAAGAAAGTGGGAGGGAAAAGACTTGGCTTTCCAGTCTTACACAGCTTCTGAAATTCTGCTGTCTAGTCAAACTAGACATGTTATTCCTAAAGCATAATAAAAATAATGGATATTGAGAATTTAGAGAAGCATGGGGAAGCTTATGTGACTTCATGAAGAATAAGTTGGCAGCACAAGGGAAATACATAATACACGTGTGTGGGAAGGGGTGGGTGTAAACACACAGGGGAGAGGGAAGAAAAAAAGAAATTTACATGATAACTTTGGTGTGTGTGTGTGTGTGTGTGTGTGTGTATGTGTTTGTCCTTCGATGGTGAAGAAGACCACGCCATCAGAGAAATAATGACATGACTTGCACTTGACTTCGTTTTGAGTGAGGGAGGGCTGTGCAGGTCACCAGCCTCACATCTCTTCCAGAGTGATCTGAATCAAGTGACCAGATATTCATCAGGGTGACTGGAGATGACCCAGGATGAGGTATTTGGGGTTAAGTGGCTTGCCCAAGGTTACACAGCAAGTGAATGTCAAGTGTCTGAGGTGAGATTTGAACTCAGATCCTCCTGACTCCTGCACTGGTGCTCTACCTACTGCATCACCTAGCTACCCTAAGTTTATTGTATATTTGGAGGGAGTAGCAAGGGTAAATTTGTAATTTCGTGTAGCTTACCTTTTTTTTAACACCATGTTGTGAAAATGCTTGTTTTGCTACATGAATTGAAAATAAATTAAATTGAAAATAAATTAACTTAAAAAAAAAACTTGACTCCAATCTTTAAAAAAATGAAATAATGGTGTGTAATAGCAATGATGCAGTTTAGTCCAAGGAAAAAGATGAGAAATGTGTGTACCTTCTTTTTAGAAGTGGGGGACTATGGGTATAGAACATGGCATATACTGTTAGATTTAGCTGATGCATTGATTAGCTTTACTGTACTGCTTTTTCTCCTCGTTTCTTTTGTATTTATTCCTCATTACAAGAGTTGGTTTGCTGAGCTAAAAAAAGGGGAAGGATGTATTTGACATTTTAGATTATATAAAAAATAAAAGTATATCAATACAACAGAAAATTCAAAAGGAAAATCATTTGAAGGAGCAAATCATAATGCATATGTACTTGCCTCAATGCTAAAATGAATTTAGAATATCTCCATTAAAAAGAATGTCCTGGCAGTCTATGTTTTTGACTAATGGCTTTAAAATACACAGAGGCTTCATGGTACAATGGAAAATACTCTGAACTTGGAGTTTGAATTCTGGCTCTGTTTGTTTGCTAGGCACATGTCAGTCAAATTGCTTAACTTATTCAATTCAGCAGAGAGGAGATAGCTTAGGGTGGCTGTGAGGATCCAATTATATAATAATACTTTGTATCCATAAATGTGTTTTTGTTGTTTCATTAATAGTCATTCATTTATTCATTCATCCAATAAGCATTTACTAAACATCTACTATTTCCCAGGCACTGTGCTAAGAGGTGAAGATACAGAGGCAAAAAGACAAGTCATGTCCTCAAAGAACTCAAAACCTAATGGAGGAGACAATAAGCTAAGAAGTATATAAAAAAGATATGCAGATAAATTAATTGGAGAAAATCTTAGAGAGAAGGCACAAAAAATTAAGGGGTAGCCAGAATAGACTTCTTGCAGAAGGTGGAATTTTAGGTGAGATTTTAAATAAGCTTGGAAGATGAATCTAGGAGGGATAGCATTCCAGGCTTTTGGGACAGCCAGGGAAAATGCACTGGAGTCAGGATACGAGAGGGTTTTGTGAATGCAACAGGAAGAAGGTCAATGTCACAAAATATAGCATGCAAGGAGGGGAGTAGGGTGTAAAAAGACTAGAAAGGTAAGAAGGGGTCAGGTTGCGATGCGCTTTAAAACCAAGCAGAGGATTTGATTCTGTATGTAGTAGGTTCCCTGGGATTTATTGAATTTGTTTTTTGAATTTATTGAATGGTGAGAGAAAAGGAGAAAGAGAAAAAGAAAAGAGAGAGAAGAAAGGGAAGGAGGGAAGAGGGAAAGAGGAATGGAAAGGAAGAGAGGGAGGGAAAGAGAGACAGTGACAGAGAGAGAGACACACACACACAGAGAATAGCAACCACCAGACTATTGCAGTAGTCCAAGCATGACGTGATCAAAGTCTATAGCAACGTGATGACAGCATCAGAGGAGAGAAGCGGGGCATATAAAAGAGATGTTGCAAAGCTTCAGTTGACAGGACCTGGCAACAGATAGAATATAGGAGGTGAGAATGAGGAAACAAGTATGACATCAAAATTGAGTCGCTGGGACAATGGGAGTGTTCTTGACTGTAATAGAGATGGTTGGAAGAGCAGAGGCTCGAAGGGGAAAAATAACAGATTCAGTTTTGGACATGTTGAATTTTAGATTCTAGGGAACATTCATTTCAAGATGTTCAATAATTGCAGAAGCAAGATGAGATCAGGAAAGAGTTTAAGGCTGGATAAATAGATCTGAGAATCATTCGGAAAGAGATGATAGTTAAATCCATAGGAGGTGATGACATCAAAGCAAATTTTCTATTTTCTATTAGAAGAACTTAAAGGGATAAAGACAATTAGAAACTGGTGCAGCCAAGAAAGAAGGCACAGGTGGACCATTTGCTTCTAGAAAAGCAATTGAATTTGAAAACAAAAGGTTCAGGTTAAGTCTAATTGATGGTGACGTTCCCCTGTTCTTGCCTTTTTTTCTTTTTGTGTGTGTTTTGTATTTGAGTTTTTTATTTTTTATTTTTCAAATAAATTATTTTCATTTACTATATCCCCATCAATATCCTCCAATTGAACAATTAAAAAAACTGTATAATAAATAATTTCAATTATATTAACTAAAAAGACTTTGTACAAATAAAACAAATGTAATCAAAATCATAAAGAAAATAGAAAATTGGGGGAACATTTTACAGATAATTTATCAGATGTCTTTTATCTAAAATATAAAGAACTTTGTCAAATTTATAAGGATATGAGTTATTCCCAATTGATAAGTGGTCAAAGGTGATTTTTCAATGAAGAAAGTATAAAAATGTCTTAAATCATCATTGATTAGATGATTAGAGAAATACAAACTAAAACAACTTTGACATACCATTTTACACCTACCAGACTGACTAAAATGATAGAAGGGGAAAGTGACAAATGTTGGAGGGAATATAGAACACTATAGGACACTTTCATTGTTGGTGGAATTGTGAACTTTTCCAACCATTTTGAGGAGCAATCTGGAATTGTGATCAAAGTGTTATTAAACTGCCTATATTCTTTGACAAACCAATTCCTCTACTTAGTCTATTTCTGAAGATAATTAGGGAAAAAGGAAAAGAATCTATATGTTCTAAAATGCTTGTTGCAGTTCTCTTTGTGGTGGCAAAGTGTCAGAAATTGCAAGGATGCCCATTAGTTGGGCAATGACTCAACAAGTTGTGGTATATCATTGCGATGGACTACTAATGTGCTATAAGAAATGATGAGCTCAATGATTTTAGAAAAATATGGAAAGACTTGCACTAAATAATGAAAAATGAAATGAGCAGAACATTTCTTTACAGTAAAAGTGAGATTGTAAGAATGATTTTGAATGAAAAAAAGTTATTTTGATTATCATAAATACCCAAATTAACTATAAAGGATATGAGAAAGATGCTATCTGTATCCAGAGAAAGAATTGATAAGTATATATATATAGAATAATTTTAGGATATATAGATATATAGACTATATGGGATATATAGATATATAGGATATATATCTATATAGGATATATAGAATAATTTTATTTATATATACTTATTTATTTCTAATGGCAATCATCTCTAGAATAGGGATGGGGAGGGAAGAAAAAAAGAAATTTAGATATAATATTGTTATATATTTGAAAAGAATAGCAAGTGGTACATGGTAGATTTGTAGTTTCATCTACAATCATCTTGTTTATCATACTGTTATGGGAATGCTTATTTAATTCTATAAGTTAAAATTTAATAATCAAAAAATACTATAAACAAATCCAACATACATTTACAAATCTGGGAGGGGGGTGGGGAATCCCAGATTAGCCATTTTAAGTTCATTTTCTCTCTGTCCAAAGGTAAGATGATATTTTTCATCATTCTTTTGAACTTTGGGTTCACATTTCATTCATCAGAGCTCTCCAATTGAGAAATAGCCTTTAATCTTATACACTTGAATCAGTTCCTTATGTATCTTAGAAATGTGACCTTTATCAGAGAAACTTGTAGCAAAGATTTTTTTCTAAATACTTGTTTCCTTTCTACTTTTTACTAATTTTAGTGTGATAGATTTGATTATGCAATAACTTATAAAATTTTATTTAATCAAAATAGTCTCTTTTGTCTTGTGGGATCCTTTATCATTTGTTTAACCATGAATCCCCACTCCCCTCCCACCTTTCCATAGATTGAAAAGAGTTCTTCCTTGTTCCTCTTATATATTTAATGATGTGACCTTTTATACCTAAGGCATATGTTCATGTTTCATTTATAATTTCTGAAATATAGCATTCAGACTTATCTTGGTGTATGCTGTGAAGTGTAGGTCTAAGTTTTCTGCCATACTGATGTCCAGTTTTCCCAGCAGTTGTCAAAAGGTGCTATTTGCCTAGTAATTGTTATCTTTGAGTTTACTGAACACCACACTACTTCGTTTGCTTCTATATCTTGTGTACTTAATGTGTTCTACTTCTTTTTTTTAAATCAGTGCCAGATCATTTTAATGATTCCTGCTTTGTAGTACTAGTTGAGATCTGCTGCTAATATACCATGCCCTTCCCCTCCTGCTGTCCTCTTCTATTTTATGGGTGAGTTCACCCCAGTGTCATTCATAATTTTGATTGTTGTAGATCTCCCTCCATCTCCTGTCCTTTTGGACTATGTACATTTTTACTTCCACCTCCTTCTTCACAGAGAAGAAGGTGGTAGAATAGAGGGACTGACTTGACAACTGCAATCTTCTAAATCAGCCTTTCTTATTACATTTCTTCTATTTTCCTTACCCCACCTCTCATCTAGAGTTTTTTCTTCTTTTTCCTTTTAATCCTGCCTTCACATTCCTCCCTCTAACTTTTCTATTTTGTTTCATTTATGACTATTCACTTACCTACCCTCTTAGATTCCTCTATCCCTCTCCCCATCACCCCCTTTTGAATTTAATGTACATGTTTGCCAAGATCCAGTGGGAGAGGGAAGGTAGGATTGTGCAATTCTTATTTTTTTTTAACTTATCTATTTCAAATGAGAGTGAGTTTCACAGGACTACCCTTCCTCCCAGGCTATCTGCTTATCTATCTATCTATCTATCTATGTATCTATCTCTATCTATCTATCTATCCTTTAAGATATGCACTTCTATTATTCAATTATTGAATAATGATATTCTTTCATTTCTCCCTTTTTTCTTCCTTAGTATAGACTCCTGTCCCTCCTACTTGTCTTTTCCTAAGACAAAACAAAACTGAACCACCCACAGACCTTTGTCATTTAAATTTTTCTCTGACCCTTAAAGATATAAGGATATTCATAAAGCATTTGTTTTTCATTTTGCTATAAACATGTAAACAACCCGTCCCTACACATTCCCTTTCAATTATACAAATACACATACTTTTCTATATTTCTCTTGGCACCTGCATTTCCATTTCCAAATGTCTATTTCCCTCGGATCTTTTCATCAGGAATACTTTAGAATCTTCTATTCCATTAAAAATTCATTTTGCCCTGCAGGATTAGACTTAGTTTTGCTAAATAGGTTTTCCATGGTTCTAAAACTTTATTTCTAGACTCTTGGAATATGATAATCCAAGCTCTTTTCATCTTTATCTTGGCAGCTGTTAAATTCTGTGTAATCCTTGTTTTGGACACTTGGGATTTGAACTCCTTTTTGGCTGCTCATAGTATTTTTTTTTTACCCTGGAAGCTCTGGCTCTTGGCTAATTACATTCCTGAAAGTTTTCATTTTGGGGTTTCTTTTTGGAGGTGACAGTTTCTTTCTTTCTGTTTTTATTCTGTCCTTGGATTCTATGAGTTCTGGCTAATTTTCATTTATAATTTCTGAAATACAGCATCTAGACTTTTTTCTGATTATAATTTTAGATGATTAAAATTCTGATATTATTAACATTCTGATTATAATTTTAGAAAATTCTAAATTTGTCTCTTCCTCAGGTCAGTTGTTTTTGATATGTTTTCTTTTTTCCTTCTTTTCTTTTTATATTTCATGTTGTATCGTTGATTAATTTTTTTTCTAACCCAGCCATTCTAATTTTCTGGGCATTCAATTCTTGAATGAGATTTTCTACCATCTGTTCTGAGGTATCAGTTTTTTTCACCAGTCTTTCCTCCCTGCCTTTTTCATTCCGTAGTCATTGCTTCATTTCCTCCAGGTACCTCTGCAATCCCTGTGGTCAGGACATTATTTTATTGAAGCATTACTTGGACTTCTGGGTTAATTATCCTCTTTCAGAGGTACCCCCTTAAGCATTTCTCAAACCAACTTACTTTTTCCTCTTGATAGAAATTTTCTTGGTTTGCTCAGGGCTGGGTTTTTTTTCTGGGGGGAGAGTCAAGTTTGAGTTAAACTGAGCATGGTGGTCTAGACTAGCCTCCACCTCATGGGACTCCAGGTCTGAGTTCAGTCTGGGGGCCCCATCTGTCACAGAACTCCTTGATCTTTCTCCTATAGGCTTCACCTGAAGCTCTTCCTTCCTCTTTTTGGATTCATGGATTTATCCTGTGCTGAGTTTGCACCACTAAGTTTCAGGGTCTGCTTGGGCTGGATTTTGCCCTAGGACCTTTCTGCCTCACTGGAGCCATTGGTGTAGAAATGACGTCAACCTGAAATGCATTGAACCCTCTCTCTTTGCTAGGCTAGAACAGAGTTCATCAGCTGTTTGGGTGTGGGTCAGCCTTAGACTCTGTTTCTTGGAAAGCTGGGAAGCATTCACCCTGATCACTCTCAAGAACTTCTGTTGGCCTCAGGCAGCCAGTCATAGGTCTAAGAAAGGCTCAGCTGTGTACATAGCCTGGCTGGGGCAGGAGGGCCACATACTAGATCCTTTTCAAACTCCGCAGCTCCCTGACAGCCCTCTGTTCTGCCTAGGGGAAGGCTGAGACTGGCTGGACCTGGATGCATCAGAGCTCAGGCAGGTATCATTAGTACCACCTGAAGGCTCCAGGAGCAGCTGCCTGTAATCAGCTCTCTGAGCATTCCAAAATCATTGTAGGATCCCAGGGG
This sequence comes from Potorous gilbertii, assembly GCA_028658325.1. Classification (NCBI taxonomy): domain Eukaryota; kingdom Metazoa; phylum Chordata; class Mammalia; order Diprotodontia; family Potoroidae; genus Potorous; species Potorous gilbertii. Next base: position 211,334,880 of record CM053770.1, read on the forward strand.
TCCCTCTATGGATTTCTGTGTAGGCTGGAGGAGTCACCAGAAGTATATTTCATCTTGCCTTTCTGGATCAGGCCAGATTTGACATCACAGATCAGTAATGACACTGCTTGCCCACGAGTGGCTTGTGGATATAGCCTCCTTGCTTTAAAGGCCTACCATGTATATCTTGGTTAATTTCTTCCTGAAATAAACTGTTCCTTCTAGAGGGTCAGGGATGTAAAGCAGTTGAAATATAATTTAAAGAGCAGCTGACCAGAAGTAACTGTGGTAGAAAAAAGGTCTGAAGGGCTATTAAATTATAAATTTGGATAATTATATCTTAGATATGAAATCATGACTGACTGGCAGAATAGAATAAAAGGCACACACAAAAAAAGATTGTAAATGTTTATTCTCCTGACATACAACAGGATAGGATATTCCATGATAATACTTGCAAACAGAAAATTTGTAATTTTTGTATTGTACTCTGCATGCATCTAATCAAGACTGGAAAAACTTGTAACCACAGAAAAAAAAAGAGGCAATGGTAGTTACACTCTGAAACATAATGCAATCATTTAGAGGTTCTTTGTAATACAGATACCAGGAAGACAGAAGAATACAGTTAAAGGGTAAGTCTAGTGGGGACAAATTTAATTCAAGTATTCTATATTGGAAGCTAACCAAAAGCAAGGGGGAGGGAGGGAGGGAGGGAACAGAGAAGGAGAGTTTGTCACCAAGTCTTCTGGGAAATTACAGTGAACGTTACAATAGTGGTTCCTTTTGTATAGGGGTGGGGGTGGGGAGAGACAGCATAAAGAAGAGGACTTCCCTGCACATTTCAGGAAGCATACTCATTCAGAATTAGACATCAGCTTCTTCCAGAAAATATCTGCGTCCACCCAATAACCTATAAACGATCGTTAATGAACTGCCCAGTGCTGGGAGAAGGGAGGTGGGCTATGTGGAATCTATAACCAATCACATAATGTATTAGAGGTTCTGGAATAAGGCTGTTTTAAGATGCTAAGCAAAGAAATTCAAAGACGTCTATGAAAGTAATCTGCTTGAATTTTTTTTTTAATCCTCTTGATTTGTAATATGTCACCTGTGAGTAAAGTTCAGGGCATTTCCTTTTTTTTTTCTTTTTGCTGTGGGGAGCTATAATCCCAGTGCTTAACACAGTACCTGGCACATTGCTGTTGTTTAGTGCTTTCCAACTCTTTGTGACCCCATTTGGGGTTTTCTTGAGAAAGACACAGGAGTGATTTGCCATTTCCTTCCCCAGATCATTTGACAGATGAAGAAACTGAAGCAAACAGGGTTAAGTGACTTGGCCAGGGTCACACAGCTAGGAAGTGTCTGAGGCCAGATTTGAACTCAGGAAGATGAACCTTCCTGACTCCAGGCTGGGGGCTCTGTCCATTTCAACAAATACATACTTTTACCTGTTCTAGCTTTTCCCTTTGCATTCCTTTTTGACTTTTTCTTGCCCTACACCCTTCCATTTCATACCAGTCCATTAAGTTATTTGCATACTGAGGGTAAAGGTTTTTGTCTTATTTTTTCTTCAATCTGACTCAATACTTGCAACAGGGCATTACGTATAGTAGGTGCTCAAAAAATATTTACTGACTTGATCTGATAGTCTGTAACATAGTCTTGGGTAGCAATGTAATACAGAGGATAAAGTGCCAGGAGACAAGAAGACTCCTCTTCCTCAGTTCAAATCTGGCCTCAGACAATTCCTTGCTGTGTGACCCTGGACAAGTCACTTAACTCTGTTTGCCTCAGTTTCCTCATCTGCAAAATGAGCTGGAGAAGGAAATAGCAAATCACTCCAGTATCTTTGCCAAGAAAACCTCAGATGGGGTCACAAAGAGTCAGACATGACTGAAATGACTCAACAAACAAGAAATAATACAGCCTTCATGCGACAGAGAACAGACAGTAATCAACAGTATACTGAAAAATGTTTTATTAAGAGGCATTTAATGATAAGCAAAACAACATGCAAGTCAAAACCTCTATCATAGGGGCTCTTAACCTGGGGTGTGTGAACTTGTTTTAAAAAATACTGACAAGTATTTTAATGTTATTGGTTACTTTTGTGATCTTATGTTTTATTTTATGTATTTCAACATATTCTCAGGCGTCCCTAGGTTTCACCAGACTGCCAAATGCCAGAGGGGATCATGATACAAGAAGATTAAGAACTTCTGTACTAATAGAACAGGCTTAATAAATAATAATAATAAATAAAAACCAGTTTATTTGGCAGCAGATTGTCAATTTTACAGGTAATTTTTAAAGCCTTGTTTCTTCCTTTTTCTGTGACCTCCAGTTTGTCCATTTGTCCATTGCCATTTTACACAAAAGAAAGTATTAAGGAAGGAGAAAGAAACACTCCAGGGACTGGGAGAAAATATCAACCAGTTAATTGCTAGGCAGTGAGAAAAATGATTGTTTCTCTCTTGTATTTAATAATTAATTACTGTATTGGAATCAAGGTTTTTCCCCCTTTTCTGCTTCCTTATCCAGAAATCAATTAGTGTTGGAAATCTTTCTCAAAGATTACCCAGGCTAAGATCTAATCAGATGGTAAAAGAAATTCTAAGTTAGGGCTAATGGGAGATTCCTGCTCATGGTGTTCACTCAGGCCTGGAAAAAAGGTTGATTCTTCCTTTTGTCAGACAGGTGGTATGGAAATTGACAAATCTCTTTGACCAAGATTTGGGCAATCCAGGTCAATACTCCAAGACCTTCATTGTAATATAGTCCAACCACTCATTGTAATATTCATTTTCTTGTTAATTGTTAACCAATCAGAGTGGATTGCCAATCTCAAGAACACCTACTTTTCCAAGAGCAAATAAACTGTGAGCTACCACCATGAGGGATCTTTGGCATTTGAAAGGATTACTGAAATCCTTTTATTAATAAACATGCAATCTTGCTAATAAAGTGATTAAATTACCCAGAAACTGTATCTCTCAAACTTTTTAAATGCCACAGTAGCAACTTTTCAACTCATATGCAAGATTAGGCTATGGTGAACATACTGGTTAAAATGAAATCGCTAGACTTAATTTCCCTGTGCCATCACTGAGGGGCATTTGGGAGTAGTGAGCAGATACCCAAGAACCAGCTTGGGAGTCAGGTAGACCTGAGTCCAGGTACTACCTCTGACATATTGGGCAGGTTCCTTAAATTAAGGAACTCCCAGAAAGTCTCTAGGACTATAAATGGAAGGCAAGTTGCTGATTCAGTTCAGTAGAAGTGGGAATTTCAACACCAGCAGGTTCAGCCTTAAAAATACACACACACACACACACACACACACACACACACGAAAAATACCTCCCTTATTGTTGATAGTTTCTGATTCTCTTTGATCATTCCTGAAAAGCAAGCTACAATTTTACAATTCTTTCTTTTCTTCTTTTTCTTCTTTCCTTCCTACTCTTCCTTCTTTCCTTCCTTATTTTCCTTCCCTTCCTTCCTTTCTCTTTCTCTCTCTCTTTTTTCTAGAGGTGTTTGAGGAATAAGACATGCTATAAACCTCTGGACTGGGAGAGGGCATCAGCCTGTGGATACTGTCTCTAGTTTTTGTCTCTTTGAGCATTTGTCCTCCTTATTTAAGGAGTAAGTGATTGGGGATGACTGTGGTGCTGTGAGCTTTGAAAAGTCAGTGGATCAAGCCACTAAAAGTCTGGGAAATGGAGTACACGATGGGATTTACCAGATGCCACCTGGTAAGGATGTCCAGAGCAACCTGCCAGAAGCAGCGGAGATGAAGACTCATTTCCCCCATCCAACTCTGAAGTGAATTAGATGGAGCAAATGCTATGTAGAAACTGTGTTCATGTCAAAGCCCACTCCTTCCCACAGACTAAGGTGATATAGGGGCCAGTCTACTCCGAATCACTAGCAAAGTGAAATGTTTATGCTTCTGTTTTTGTTATATCTTCATAGTAAATATCCACTTGTAAAAGCAAAAAATAAAGTGCACAAAGAAGAAACAGTGTAAAAAGCAAGAATAGAACAGAACAAGGGGAAAGAATCTAGTGACCATAATAAAAGACTGTTCACTTCCGTAGCTTTCATTTAACATTCTGCCTATAATTCTTGTACAACTTTGACAAGTTATGTAACTTTCTTTAGTTTACAAAGGTTCAAAAATATTATGCAATCTCACATAAAGGGAAGTAAAAGTTTTCAACACTTTCAAGTCATTATTTGGATAAGGCACAGAACAACAGACCAAAAAGTTTCTTAAAGGCACCCCATATTTCTCAAACTCTTTCAAATGTAGTCAGATTAGAAAACCAAACAGAAAGGCCAAGAAAAACAAACAAATAAAAAACCCTAAAAAAACAAAAGGAAGGGAGTAATTCAAAGTAATTGAAACAGACAACTATAAAATGTGAATAGTTCTTAGCACATCTCTTGAGAGCTCTAAAGAATCCCAAAGAGTTTTCAGAAGAAACCTCCGAGGAGAGAGAATGAGCATGGTTGATATTGGGAAAAGTCATGTGCCTGTTTGACAGCTTGCCACTGGCATATTAAACCTTTCAAAGTGTGAATTATGGCAAACAGTTTGCAACAATGGCCAAGTCTGTTGCCTGAGTGCAGCCCTCAAATTCAATGTTGACAAAAGTATACTGTGTATCCCTGGGTTTGGGATCGTAGTCAAGAAACTTTGGGTATGTAGACTTTTTCCACCAGTGATGGAACCAAATATTAGGAATTAGGATAAATCCTAGGGAAAAGAGATAGCAAAGAAATAATAAATAAAATCTTCAATAATAAGAGTAACTAACAAGATCATGATAGCTAATATTTATAAATCATCTATTAGGTGCAAGGTATTATGCTAAGTACTTTACAAATTTTTATCTCATTTTTTCTTCACAACTCTAAGAGGTAGGTACCGTATGGGGCAGCTAAGTGGTGTAGTAGATCGAGTGCTGGCCCTCGAGTCAGGAGGACCTGAGTTCAAATATGACCTATTTATTAGCTATGTGATTGTTGTCAAGTCACTTTCAGTTTCCTCATCTGTCAAATAAATGAGATGGAGAAGGAAATGGTAAGCCACTCTAATATCTTTGCCAAGGAAACCGCAAATAGGGTCATGAAGAGAAAGTAGGACATGACTGAAAATGACTCAATAACAACAAAGCTGTTATTATCCACATTTTACAGTTGAGGGAAACTGAAGAAAACAGGTTAATTGACTTGCCCAGGGCCACAGCTAGTGAGACCCTGAGGCCACATTTGAACCTCAGGTCTTTCTGATGCCAGACTCTCTCCACTCAATTACCTAGCTGCCCCCAAGATATGAAATGATTTGTCCCCTGTCATACAGCTAAGTGGCAAAGGATGGGCCGGAACTAAATTCTTCTGATTCCTAGGCCAGAATCTTCGGAACATATCATGCTACCTCTCAGATATGTGGTCATGGGGAGAGGGAGTTAGGGAAGGGAGTTTGTTTAGATTCTATTTGTTTTCAACTATCAAACAATCAAACATTAGTGTTTCTCCCTATCAGACTTTCAAACATTTATTATTATTTCTCCCTCTCATGCTGGTCCCCTTTCTTAAAGGAATAAATGGAAAGAAAAGGAAAACAAAACAAGATGTACAGTCAAACAAAATCAGAGCCCATATTGCATCTGACTACACTTTTGCTGGTGTCAAGAATTCCTAATTAGGAAATCCCTTGCACCCATTCTGATCAGAGCCAATGCTGTAACTTAGTCTTACAGAGTTGCCTAGGGTAACTAAAAGTAAGTGATCTACTTAAAAGTAAATGATTTGCCCAGAGTCATATAAACCTACTATGTGCCAGCAATAAGACTTGAACCCGGTCTTCTTTATCTGAGTCCTCCTCTTTTCTATTATACCTTAATGCCTCTCTGTTTCTAAAGACCACTTTAACCCATGTCAGTCATAAAAACTGTTAAGTGTATTGAGTAAGAATATTCACTCCCATTGAATTATATAGCCAAATTATGTATAGCATGGTCCAAAGGTCTTATTACAGTATTAAGTTTAATGGATTTTTAAAATTTTCCTACCTTTCTGATGCCCAAAAAATCTGAGTGCAGTTTTAAGCTTAATGTAATAACTAACAATAAAAGCTAATATTTTTATAGCACTTACCATGTGCCAAGCACTGTGCTAAGCACTTTATAACTATGATCTCATTTGGAACCTCACAACAACCCAGGGAGGTAGGTGCTGTTTTTATCTCCCTTTTACAGATGAGGAAATAGGCAAAAAAAGAGATTAAGTAACTTACCAAGGTCATATAGCTAGTGTAAATATCTGAGGCTGAATTTGAACTCAGGTCTTCCTGACTCCAGACCTGGTGCTCTAACCAATGAGGCACCTAGTGATATCTTGTTGTCAAATGTTGTTAAATACCTGGGGATGATTTTTAAAAATAATGAACATGAAAGAATTCAGAGAAGAAAAGGAAGACATATAGGAACTGATGAAGAAACCAAATTTGAAGTGGAGTCTTCCTCAATTCTTGGAGTTCTATCAACTGTACTAGATAGTTTTAAGCACTAAACCTAAAACTACACTAAAATTTTTGGGACATCCTGTAGGTTGGAAAAATTAAAGAAATTTTTTTGAGTCCATCAGCCTACATGAAATATGCTCATGCTTGCAAATGCAACAAACCTGCCTAACTTCATTGTTTTCATTTGAAAATAAGGTCTCCATCTTCTTTTAAAATGTCCACTGTAGAAGACTTAATCCAGGAAATACTTTTTTTAGACTAGCCTGGTTGAGATACCACTTGGCATCAGTCGTTACTAATCCTGGATATTGGATTTAGAACATTAACTAAGGAATAAATACTATATCAAATCGGATATCTATTTAATGGTTTTGTAAAAGGAGGGAAAATGGAAACCGGACATAAGGAGTGGTTGTTTTTGAAATTCAGCTTAAACTCACATCTCCACTTCTCAGAATTTTAATATTATTTAACCTACTTTCTTTTTATTTGAAAGGAAGCAACAGAAAATCCACCTCAAGGCTATATGAGTTACATTATACGAAACTCCATAAATTCTTAAATCTTTGCAATAGCTTGGCCAACATAGTTATGGCTTATGAACTTGTTCATATGCCCATGGGGCAAGAAGATGGAAAATATCGTGAGTTTCACGGAAAATATGGCTCAAAGACCCACAGACTGGTAAAACCTATGTTGTAGGCATAGTTACCAGCATTCTTGTTGGTATGAATTATTAAAAGGATGGGCTGTGAATATTGTGGTAGCATGATGAGTTAAATAAGGCTTGAAAAGAACTATCCACACCACACATACCTTATTTCCTTCTTATAAGGTGACTAGATGCATAGGTCTCTCTTTTAGGTACTTACTAGTTGTATAACCCTGGGCAAACCTCTTAACCACTTTTAGCCTCATTTTTCCAATCTATAAAATGGAGATGATGAAAATAACACCTACCTCAAGCTTGTTGCAAGGATCCAATGAAATAATATACCTAAAACATTTTCTAGACCTTTAAATGTTCACTACTAATAATTGTTAAAGGGCTTTGCAAATCTTAAAGCATCCTATAAATGATTATGCCCATATGGATTATAGCAAATTATTTGCCAAAGTTGCTTATGGATTTTCTTAGACAAGACAGAAAGTTGTTGGAATGATAGTATATTAAGTAGGTACTATGTTGATTAATTTACAGACCCCAAAGAGCATTGGTCAATATTGGTTATAGAAAGGACCAGAAACCTCTTTCCAGGATCCTTTCAAGATTAGGTCTCTATATTTAGCCCAGATTAGAGGAAGAATAGTAGGCACTTACTGGCCCAATCCCAGTGCTAATTGACATGGACTTCCATACCATTTTCTGATTGGGATAGTTTACCCCTCCTTTGGCAGCCAGATGATCACCATATTGGTAACAGACTTAACGTTGACTCCTGACCAACAAATTTCATTCTAATAAAGACATCCACAAACTACAACCTCCTTGTTGCAGGGATTACAGGTTTGTAGTCAGTCAGTTGGGCAAACAATAAACACTTATTAAAGCCCTACTATGTGCCAGGGACTGTGCACCAATGTATTCAGTTATTTTTAATGAAAGATATGGATAAAGTTACAAGTGGTATACATATTGAATTGTCAGACTGCCACACTCTGCTCTTATAAGGGGAAAGACAAATAACTCATATATCAGAAGACAGAAGAACTAGGAATCTCAAAAGACTTAGAGAGATTGGGAAAAAATATGACGAAATCTTCTTGAGACCAGGGAGTTTTTCATTTTTCATTTTTGCATCCCCAGCATAGAAACAGTGTATTACACAAAGTAGGTGGTTAATAAATGATATCATTGTTGAACTGTTAACAATTCAAGTTGACTCCAATGAGACAGAATTTAAGAGAGAAGTGAAATTCTGTCCTTGGTTTCAAAAAAATAAACTGTATACTTCTATGATAAGAAGGAAGTTTGGTAAGAAACAATTTATGAGAAAAAAAAAAGATTTAAGGGTTTTAGGTGGCTGAAGGCCCAATATGAGTAAATAACTGGCTGTACCCGTGACAGCAATGCCCTGCTTTCTCCCTTCTGCCACTTATAATTAATCCCTTGTTTCTTTCAAAACTCAGGTGCTAATACATTCTCTATGAAATTCCCTGATTTCCACAGTTGCTAGTACCTATCTTAGAGACAGGTAAGTGGAGCTATGGCTAGAGGGTGGAGTATGGGGGCAGGAAGACCGGACCTCAAATCTGGTCTTGTATGTTTACTAGCTGTGTGATCCTGGGCAACTCAGTGTCCTCATCTGTAAAATGGGGATGACCATAACAGTACGTACCTCCCAGAGTTATTGTGACCAATGGGGTTCCAGCTGGCCAGTTCTAGTTGGGCAAATGGACAACTCAGCTTCTCCTCTCCCCTCCCACTTCCTCTCCTTACCTAAGGGCATTCTACCCAAAGGAAAGTGCAGTTTGATGACTGAAACCCACCTAGTTAACTTGGGTTTCCCTGTCTAGATTTCTTTCTTAAAGACCAGCCTTAAACCCAGTTCACTGTGGATCTCATTGACTGGACTGCAATAGGTCCCTGCCCAAGCACCACTTAATAGTTCTTTTGGGGCCCTCCTGGCTCAGTGTGAATATAAATAGTAATGGTTTCTCTTTTGGCCAGCAAACCTGAGGGTCTTCCTCTCCCAGTTTGAGGTTTTTTTTTTTTTAAAGTAAAGTGACTATCCCTTCACTCTCTTCTTAAAGAGGCCTATTCACTGAATGCAATGAGAACATGAAAAAACCTTAGCTTAAAAAGACCAATTTCTCCCACTGCATCCTAAGCCATCTCCAGTCATCCCGATCCATATCTGGCCACTGGACCCAGATGGCTATGGAGGAGAGAGTGAGGCTAGTGACTTTACACAGTCCTCCCTCACTCAAACGTGGAAGGATCAGAAAAAGTAATCTTTGTAAAGCACTTGGGTATAATGCCTGGCACATAATAGGCACTTAATGCCTGTTTTCTTCCTTCCTATTCCTCCCATAGTTTGTATTTACATTGTATATGGTGTGTAGATACTTAGGTGTGGACATTGCCCTGATGAAACAGAAGCTCCTTGAGGGTAGGGGATGTTTCATCTCAGTCTTCACCTCAGTGCCATGCAGTGCCAAGCATAAAGCAGGAGGTCAATAAAGGCTTGTTATTTGATTAACTGATTGAATCAGTAGTATGATTGACAGAGATCTTCATGTGGTGTTCTACCATGTGGCAAAGGGATTAGATCATTTCACTTGGCCCCTATAGGGCCAATAAGAGGAAACCAGGTCATCAAGGGCCTCCTGTGATTCCCAGTTGCCTCAGTTCCAGACTTTATCACTCTCCTATCTCTGATTTCTAGGGCAAGACTGCGATCCTTACTTCATTCTTCTTTAAGCCTATCGCTAAAATCCAGTCAGGTCAATTAACCCAGACAAACTCTATGGGCACCCATATCCCACTAATCGATCCCAGAGACCATAGCTCTCCTAAAGATTCCTCTAGTTTCTTCCCCAAATAAAATATCTGGAAAACCTCTGAAATTCATTTTATTTATTTTTGCTATCAGTCCATTCCACCTGCATGAATACCCAGAATTAAGATCACATCACCTCACTGTGTGTATCCAGAGGATACAGGAATTTATTTAATTGGATCCAATATTTATTTAACATCTTCCAATCACTGTGTTAGCCACTTGAAATAAAAGATATTGAAGGACAGTGCTTGACATCAAGGAGTGTATATTCTACTGGGCTGTGGGAACAAGACATATAGAGATAAGAAAATAAGTTACTTGAAGACAGAGAAATCAACTAACAAACAACTATTCTTACCATGTGCCAGATACTGTGCTAAGCACTAGGAACATAATGGAAGGCAAATGGTAGCCTCTGATCTTAAGGTACTCACATTCAAAAGGGAGAGGCAAACCTGTAAATAACTAGATAAGTAGAAATTATGGTAATCTAAGAAGGGAAGGTGTTATTACCAGAGGGGAAAAGAGAGTGGAGGGTAGACTGAGAAAAGCCTTGGGTAGAAATAGGAATCTGGACTTAGTTTTGAAGGTCATCTCACAAATGTGAGGGGGAAAAATATTCTAGAGAAAGGATGCCCAAAGTAAGGGCACACAGATAGGAGAGGGAATGTTGTATGTGAGTAGCAGTGAGACTTGGATGGGAGAGGGGAAGAGGAGGCTAATGTAACACTGCAAAGATAGGAAGGAGTCAAGTTGTGAAGAGCTTTACTGTTGATTATCATTTGTCCTTGTTGTTTGCCTATTGAAGACCAATGATATCGTGAAGTAGGGGTATGGGTTATGTCTTGACCTACATGTAAATTGGATTTAAGTGAGGCAGAGTTGTGCAGTTGAATGGAATGAAGTTAGTGAAGACTTCCCAGTACTTAACAAAAGGCTTTTAGTAGATGATTAGGCCTAAGTTTTGGTTTCCCAGGAATCCTGTGACTTTTGGGAAGACAAAACTAAAACTACTCCCCTTGGGTTGCCATATCAGCATAACACAACCCTGCCTTGGATTACCACATCAACATCCACATCAACATAATGTCTGTTGGTTATTCCACTGCTACCTTGTCCCCTTTTCACAGGGTAGACTGTCACATTTAGATTGTGAGCCTGCCTCCCAGCCAATGGGAGAAAAAGGCCAGCAGAGGGGTAGGATCTGTGTTAGGGCTATATAATCTCTATTTTTGCCTTCTGTAATTGCCTCACTCTCCTGACCACCTGTCAGAGAGGAGATGCCCTTTTTCCAGAGATCATGATAAAATCTTGCTGTTTTGCTTCTACCTTGAGAAGTCTCTGATTTTTATTTGTGTTGGTGGTCTTAGACCCTCACACAGTCATCAACCAAAGTCATCAAACTCCAGGGGTGCTGATGATGCCTGAAGATGACGTTGGTGTCTTTGTTACCTGACCAAGCTATAAACATTTTACAGTGCCTGCTTCATCCATCTCCGAAGCCATTGGAACAAACCGTTCTCACCTTCCAGTTTTACCCAGGGAAGTCTCTACATGCTTGAGATAGCCATCCCTCTAACTTACCGAAGTGTTTAAAGTCTGTCAGTTACCCTCAACTTGGTCTGGCCCATCTGTCCAGGTGGTTTTACTGGGGTGTCGTCACTACACATGCTACAGCTCTAAATGTCAAATGAAGAAATTTATATAGGGGTCTAGTAGAGTTTGCTGAGTGTGTATGTTTGTGGGGTGGGGAGTGACCATGGTCACTGGTAACTGAGAAGAGGATGGATTGGAGCAGAGTGAGATAAGGCAGAAAGACCAAATCAGAGACCGTTAAGTAATTTAGGCAAAAAGCATTGGGGTCCTGAAATAGGGTCGCAGGTGAGGGAGTAGAGATAAGGTTTCAGATGCAAGATATGTTGTGGGGTCAGACTGAGGAGTTGAGGAGGACAAAGAACTTGTGGAGCTGGGTGACTGGAAACATGGAGGTCCTTTTGATTGTAATAGGGAAGTTAGGAAGAAGGAAAAGTTTTCAGGGAAAGATAAGTTTTGAACGTATAGGATATCTGAATTAAGAAGTCCAAAAGGTAGCTGATGTGGGACTGGAGTTCAGGAAAGATATTCTAGTAGATGTATATATGGAGATCTGAGTAGAGATAAGTAAATCCATGGAAACTAATGAGAACACCAGGTAAGATCGGAGCAACAAAAGAAGTGGTCCTAAGACATCCTGAGTTATTAGGGAAAAAGGACCCAGTCTAGTGATGAAAGCTGAGAAGGATGAGTCAGATACACAGGAACCGAGATGATTTACAAGTACTCTGGTATGATTTAAAATATTTCTAAGCTGTCTTTGTCAGAAAATGATAAAAAAATTTCTAGCCATGATAGCCATGCATCAGGTTTATACACATTGGTAATATCATAGGATTTTCTCATTAACCACTTACAGAAATATAAGAACAGGAATTTGTTCCTTTTGTGAACATTAAAGGGATGAATTAAAACTTTATTGTATTTTTCATGATGAAATTTCATGTCGAAATCTGAAGAAATCCTTCTACAATATGGCAACGTCCCTTCTTGATCAGATATGGTTCTGCTCAAACAGTTACTGTTGCTAGGTTGTAAGGAACATCCTATTCTCAGGAGAAAGTATCTCTTCTTCAGGTAGAGGTATAGTTGGAGTGCCTTATTCTTTTTGTTCTAAATTTCCTCTCCCTCTTGGAAGATCCTTGGAATTGCGTTTAGTTATGTTCCAGTTCATTAATGGTTGGGAAACTTCCTTTAGGGCATCATGGGAATTATGTTAAAATGATTTCCCATTTGAGACCTTACGTAGGATAACTATTTTAAACATTTGAATTTTTTTAAGTCAAAGAAGTTACAAGGCATGCCAAAATCCATCATTTCAAATCAAGAATATTTTAAATATGGAAATATTGATAATAAAATATAGTCAAGTACAATTGATCCACAGCTTGATAGCAGATGGAAATTCTTTCTAGCTAAATATATTCTTTTTGTTAACTGATAATTAAAACAAGATATCAAAAACTTCAGCAAATCTACTTAACCAATTCAAAAAGGAAAAAAAAAACTACTCTTCAGTCTTGCTCTAGATCTTTTTTAACCAAAGTAGCCAAAATAGAAATTGCAAAGCATAATTGTGTAAGTTAAAAAAAAAATTGTCAATCTTTTGTTACAAATCCACAGTTTTAAATCATGACTACTAAGTTTATGAGGGAGGCCAATATAAATTCAACTTTTTAATAAAGCTTGCATTTCTTAAAAGTCTTCTATTCCTTACATCCAAGAATATGAAAAGAAATATGAATTGGAAAGAAATCCTTTTGATTCTAGCTTTCCAATGTCTCTCTCCTGTCTCACTTGCCTTTGCTACTGCTCTACTATTTATTTCATTCAGTCATTTTCAGTAGTATCTGAGTCTTTGTGACCTCATATGAGGGTTTCCTTGGCAGAGATACTGACGTGATTTGCCATTTCCTTTTCCAGCTCATTTTACAGATGAGGAAACTAAGGCAAACTTGCTCAGGATCACACACTTGATAAGTGTCTGAGGGATCAGGGAGATGAGTCTTCCTGACTCCAGGCCAGGCACTCTATCCATCGTGCCACCTAGTTGCTGAAATTAGAACTGGACTAAGAAAATACAGGCATGTATTTAAACAAGACTTGAAAATATCACATATTTTCTTTACTGTATGCATCTTTAGGCTGATCCTGTTGATCAAATGTATTATTGCTATAAGTAAGTACACAAAACCTGGCAAAGATGCCAGAGGCTAAAGTTTATCCATAAATATTTTTATCTGCCTAAGACTTAGTGAACCTCTTTGAAGGGCTGTCAAAAACTGTTTTACAATTGATGATAACATAAATAAACAATGAAATTTTATGTGCTTGTGGAAGATTTTATTACTCCAAACCATCAAATTTAATCCTTTAGCTATCTGTGATAGCCTCTTAGGGTGTTTACAAATTTTTTTATCTCTAATTATGTTCAAGATGGAAAGATAATTATTTGTATTCTACTAATATCTAAAACCCAACTAATGTAGGATTTGATATAAGGAGAAATGAATTGAAGTCTTTCTAAACTAATGAAATATCCATATTGTAGAATGATTTAGAGGTCCTTCATTAAAAAGGTAAGAAAAATTTGTGATTAGCATATTGCTTGATTGAATAGCTAAGCTACTAAAGGGCTGTGATCTGTGCCCTTCTCCTTCTCAACTAATGAGTTCTTTTAGCATTGAACTACATCAAGGGGTTAGGTTCCCTTCTCTCACATTCTCTAGCTCATTTAATCCCAACCAATGAACCTAAGTAAAATACTGATTACGGTTTAGGTTTTTGACTATATTTAGGCTTTCCCCAAAGCTGGAAACAAAAGAAAAGTTTTCATTATACAGTAGGAATCAGTACTCAATGCACTATGTACCTGTCCCTGAACAACTCAAGGCCAGATCTTCATTTCCAACACATAAAAGAAATGCTAAAAGACATAAAAGTCTTATGACATACATAGATAACACTTAAGCAATAAGGAATTTATAATTTATAGCTACTGTTAAGATCCGCCAGGAAGTGGAATCATAAATATCAAAATGTAAAGAAGTTTATGGCTCAGAAGAATAGCATTTTGACATTGTACCTTGATTCTTCACTCTACAAATAATGCTTGGTTCACACCTTCTGCCAATCCATGTCAAAGTTTGAGTTCATCCACCTGGTGAGTTGCTGTTGTTTTTTTTTAATGAAATACTTCCCTTGCAACCAATTAGCTCTACCCAATAAATCCTCCTTTATTTGACATTCAAAGTTCTTTGTAATCTGCCCCCCAACCTTTTTAGTCTTCTCAACACTCCCAGTGTACTCTGTGATCCAATCTCCTTACTTATTCCTTGAATAGGATACTCCATCTCCTGATTCCAGGCATTTTCCCTGGTGACAGTCCTCCATGTCTGAAATGTACTCCATACTCTTTCCCTAGTTTCCTTTAAATCTAAGCTAAAATTCTACCTTTCACATGTCTTCCTCAATCTCTCTTAATTTGAATGCCTTCCCTCTATATTTTCAGTTTACCCTGTATATATAATTGTTTTGTATATAATTATTTTCATGTTCTCTCCTATTAGATTGGAGTTCCCAGAATGAAGTTGTGTTTTACCTTTCTCTGTACACTCAGTGCTTATTAGGAAGATGCCTGCTACATAGTAGGTAGGTAATTTACAGTTCTCCAAGTTGATGGTGAGTTAGGGAAATGTCTGCCTCAGACATATGAAGATCAAAATGGGTGTATAGGTGGAAAATGACAACTTGTTTCAATATGAATGAATGTGGCTGGAGCAGGCATTGTGGAGAGCTTAGAGTCTGATCAGGCATCAAAGACGCCATGGTCATCCACTGCATCCTCCTGGGCCATCGCCAGCCATCTTGACTTTTGTCTTGCCACTAGACTTTGATGTCTCAGACATCAAAGACAGAGTGAGACTGATGACTTTGTTCAACTCTGCTTCACTTAAATACAATTTGTTTGTAGGTCAAGACATTACACCATGATGTCATTGTTCATCTTCTTGAAAATGAAGGATGAACAACAACTTAACAAATGTAATACCAACTGACTGACTCACCCAGGACCTTACACTCATAAGACTAATTCACAAAGGGAATTCATATGATGAATTCAAGTTCATTTCACTTTCATTTCAAAGCTAGAACACATCTATCATGAGATCAGTATTTAGTCACCTATTTATGAAAAGAACCTTAAGGTGGGAAAGGTGGCCAGGATTCTGAGATCCAGTCACAGGTTTATGTAAGCAGGATATATGTTTATCTGCTATGTACCTGTAGCTACATAGTGACCAGGGTGGTGAACATAATGAGTTGGCTTTCCTGTATTCCTCTGAGGAAGTCCCTAGATTTATATGATGCTATCCAGAGGGCAGAAGAAAGAAGCAAAGAGATGAAAGCCAAGTCACTCTCTCCTTTCAGTTTCCAATGAGTCATTGTCACTTGAGAACAATGCCCAATTATATTTGACATTACCTCCACTTGCTTTAGCTGTCACTGGACCAAGGGAATCTCCAACGGTTTTCTTCATCATTGATATGGACAGTTCTTTCCATATGTCTACCTGGAAGTGCCCAGAGTGACTCAGCTTATGCCCTATAAATTGGTCTGTATAGATTCATTCCTTGATGTTCCTTCATGGAGTAATGCAAGTCATCCTCACTATACCTGAAAATTGTCTGCTTCCTTCTGGAAGCTAAACATTCTCCTGCAACCTTTTTGTCCATCAGTGGCTTAGCAAACCATTTAATCATAAATGGTGCAAAGATGAGCTTCATCTACTTTCCATTTTTAATGATCAGAGATCCCAAATTTGTAGGGTACCTAATTAAATGATATTTTATTGTATATTTATTCCAAATTAAGCAATTGTTACAAAATTGTTACATAAAATTACTGCAATTGAACTGACCACAGGATTTTAGGGAGGGACTTTAGAGATCATCCATCTTGGACCAGTAAACTGTAGTTTTGTAGATCCTAGGGTCAAATACTGCAGCAACAAGTTTTTGTTTGCCCACTGAACTATGAATGATTTTTGCATTTTAAAATAATTTTATTCTCTTTAAAAAGACATACAAACAAACAAATACATACACATACACACATACTCTTGGCTAGAAGGCCTACACAAAAACAGGCTGTGGGGCATAGTTTGCTGACCATTGATGTAGTCCAATCCTCTCATGTTACACGTAAGAAAACCAAGGTACAAGAGAGAAAATGAGTTGCCCAATGTCACAGAGGTAGTAGTAGCAAAAAACGGACTTGGGATTTTAACCTAAAAACTGTGATTCCAGATAAAATATTATTTCCTTTAGATCATGGTCAACTTCTCTTATGATTCAGAGAAGTCTCTTGGGTCCAACAGTAAAGTCATCATAGTTGTGACTCACCATCATGGAACAGAGGTGTGGGACCAAAAGGTAAAACTCTCCATGCAGAACCCACAGATGGGGATATTCAGGGGGTAGTCTGATGGAAGTGGTATTGGCAAATGTAGTTAGGAGGGTTCTCCATGGTCCTGAATCTTCCCTAAATTTATTTATTTATTTTTTTACTATGAAGCAATTTATAGATCAAGGAAGTCCTTCTTTTTGAGAGAGTTCTATGCTCCAGCAAAGTATGCTTGAGTACTAAATTGATGACTAATTCTGGAACACTTGAAGTTACTTTATCAAGTAACATGTAGTTATTAAAATTTTCTTAAAAACTTAAATATGATAATTAACAATGTAGCTCAGGTACTTTATATAATCTTCCCATCATAGGGATCTTGTACAAAATATATCTTGCCTGGGATGCTTTTGAAAAACTTGTGTTTGCCTAATATAGATTATTGAAAATGAAATGTCAAACCAGGAAGTCTGAACACTTGGAGCAATCTTTTAGCTACAAATATAAAGGAGGACTGTCCCTTTGCTCACTTCCAAAATTATCTCCTTAAATCACACTTGTTACAAGTCTAGTGGCTGTGTGGGAATCATTGACGTTGTCCTGCTAGCTATGCACTCCCCTCCATCTGGCTCTCACTCCTGAGGGTAAAGCCATTTTTTTCCCAGTCACCCCCATTAGACATGGATTTTTCTCTACCCTCAGCATTGACCCTTAAGTATGACTTGGCTTTCTGTCCAAACAGTCATCCGGAAAGAAACGATAGGAAGAGGAAGTAGCAAGGCTTCATCTCACAGGAATAGTCTGTCCCTACAAAAGCTACATCTCATTGATTAGGAAGATCTAAGTCCAAGTTTCTCTCCCTGCTTTGTGAAGTTATTAAATGTGAATCAATAATCCTTTATTGTTCAGTTCTCAGACACCATTCCATGAAATGTCCTAGCAATTACAATTTTTTTTCTCTGTCTCTTTGTTTGCTGGTCTGTCTGTCTCTGTCTGTCTTTCTCTACCCTCCCCTCCCCTCTTTCTTTCCTTCCCTCTCTCCTAATCTCTCTCCTCTTCCTTCCTTCTCTCTTTCTCTGACTCTCTCTCTCTGTCTGCCTCTTTCTGTGTCTCTCTTTCTCACTTTAATCCCACTTCTCTTATCTCCTCCCCGCCACCATCTCTGGACATTCTCTTGTCTTTTCTCTGCAGCATTTGGACAAGGACATCAGTAATTCAACGGTTATTCACTTTTATCTTAGGAATACAAAACAACTTTAAAACAAGTATGAAATGAAAAGCAACGAAACACTTAAGGAAAATAGAATGGGGAACCCCAACTCTCCCAGAAAGGGAGAGGCAGAAAAAAGAGTAAGGAATCACCTGCCTGAGGCTTGCCTTCTGAGCACAACAGAATCCACAGAAACTCACCCCATAGCCCAGGGCACTATTGACCTCACTGCTATTCCACTTTCACTTTCCTGGCAAAAGCTTCTAGTCTCCTAGGATCTGTGGTTTTTCCTGCTTTACAATTCTCTTATGGTTTTGTCACTTGTCACCCCCCTCTACCTTGAGGTGTTGGTCTGTGGGGATTGACCACCTTCCTTCTCTTCTGAGAATGACCCTTATCAATTGACTTTGAACTATGACTTCCATCTTTCTCTTCCCTCAGGATAGGAAATCATGCATGTTGATCAATCTAACTCCATTCTATCAGTTAGGGTAGTTCCCTATAGTATCCTATAGAGGAACATTATGGGATTTCCTGTCGGTAGAAATTGACTTCTAGCATGTTTATTGAATGACTGCTCCATGAGCTTGAATGATAGCAGCAAGGTGCCTCTACTATCAAGGGTGATATAATTTCCCTTTAATATTTTAGAAATGAAAGAGAGAGAGAGAGAGAGAGAGAGAGAGAGAGAGAGAGAGAGAGAGAGAGAGAGAGAGAGAGAGAGAGAGAGAGAGAGAGAGAGAGAGAGAGCAGGGCAGGGTATGCAATTCAACAACTATCCCATCAGAATTGCCCAGCCTCTGATACATCCTTGCTTCCTTCTCGAGGTCTAAGCACCAAGGAAAGAAACAGAGCTGTCTCCTTCTTATTCACTAAAGTCAGTGACAAACATCTTTCTCTCTAGTGGTTGGGTGGAGGAAAACTGGCCTCACTATGATTCTGGGTCTTCTTTCCTTGTGTAAAGAATTGAATATATGAATATTTGGACCATCTGTATAGAGGAAAAAATCTCCATGGGTAAAGAATCTCTTCTGTGATTTAGAGAATTCTCTGGGTCTTTGAGAAGATAAGTAACTCACTAAGGTCCTATAGCTAGTATGTATCAGAGCCAGAACTTTAGGTCTTCCTGACTTCAAGGATAGCTCTCTGTCCACTGTGCCATGATTGCCTCTAGATGATGATGATGGTGGTGGAGGTGGTGATGAGGATGACGATGACAATGACGGCATTCACGTAGCACTTTAAGGTTTGTAAACAGCTTTATACAAATATTATCTCATTTGATCTTTACAATAACTCTGGAAGTTAGGTGCTCTTAGTATCCCTCTTTTACTGAGGAGGAAACAGAGGCAGGAAGGAGATGAGGTAACTAGCCCAGGATCACAAACCTAGTTAAATGTCAGAGGCTGGATTTAAACTCAGATCTGCCTGACTTCCCTGTGCCACGAGCTGCCAATATGAGGATTCAGAGGGTTTCTTTGTACAATCTACAGGCAAATTCAGTTATAAAGAGTCAAACATATTATAAATATTTTCTTAAAGAAGAAGCAATATATTTACAATGGAATACAAAGAAAAGTTAAAGAAAACTGGGAGTCATTGGGGATAAAACTTTTGAGAATTTTTGTAAAATTACAAATATTTCAAACACTGTAGTTGCAATAAACCTCAGGCCAGCAGAGAGAGCACTACATTCACTGATTGTTTTTTTCTCACCATTTTTTCTCACCAATGAACAAGTAAACGACATTTAATTTCTCTCTTATTTTAAGCCCTAGTTACACTCTGTCCTAAACTTAGCAGGGTTGATTATTCTATTTCAACTAAGTACATGCGTATAATTCTTTTTTCTTTCTTCCAGCCTTCTCAGTGCTTGGATCTCCATACCACAGCAGGAAGATATTAAATAAGAACAAGAAATATTGAGGGGTGGATTTAGCTTATTCCATTTATTTAAAAATGAGCTAGTACCTACTTAGGCTAAATTTATGTTAATGGTCTTGGCTGACTGGGCTGTTGGGCAGTGTACGCTATGCTGGAGCCCCCTAGTTAGTTTATGCTGACAAAAAGCAACTGGCATAAAGCGGCTTCTAAAAACTCATACCCACACTCGCATGGAAACACATGCACACATACACACACATGCATACATAACATGCACAAACCACTTTGGCATTTTAGGTTCTAATGAGCACATTTAAATGTTATTTTTCTCTCCTTTAATTATCGATATTTCAGGAGGATTCGAGTTTAAATTCCGTCTCAGACATTTACCAGCGGCGTGACTCCTGGGCAAGTCATTTGACTTCTCTGAGACTCATTTTCTTAATATGTAAAATGGGGATAATAAACTCTGTAATAAATTGCTTTGCCAACCTTAAAGTATTAAGTATTAACAGTATAAAGTATTAAAATATAAATGAAATTCACTATTATTATTTATAATATAATCAAACAAGCATTGTGTCTGTTCTCTGGTGGCACGCTATTTGAAAGGCACAGCCCTGACAATGACATATTGAGAAAATAGCAGTATAACACTATTCTCTAACATAGGGAGAGACAATACAATAGCAAAACCACAGGTCAAGGTAATTATGGACCATTGTCCAAAGAATATTGTGCTCTGAGTGAGAAGACCAGGATCACAAGTCTGCCTTTGGCAGGTACTTGCTGAATGAATAGGTTGTCCCTTCAGTTCTGTAAAGCTTCATTTCCTTACCTGTAAAATAAGAATTGCAACCCCTGTTCTATATACTTTATAGGATTCTTATGAGAAAAATGAAGTGTAATCTATGAAGTCCTATATCAAAATGAATTAACACAAGCTTTGTTTACAGTTGATGGGCTACATATGCGTACATATCTATAGACAAAGTATTTCCTTTTTTCCTCTTCTAAAGTATGTATGCACATATTTTGCATATAATTTATATATATATGCATACTTAAAATGCAAAATAAAATATATTAACATATATACATAATAGACAAAATTAAATATATTCACACAGATTATAAAATCTATTGTATATATACATAATATATAATAATATATACATATATTTTGTATATATATATAATGCTATTTACCTCTTAGGGTTATGAGTACTTTAAAAGTTTGAAGCTATTTTACTCATAACCCTAAGAGGTAAGTAGTATTACATATTTTTATATGTGTACAAGTATACACAAAAAAAGAATCTCTGAAAATTCAAATGATTTACTCAAAGTCTTAAAGCTTAAATTTGAGAAATGGAATTTTAAACCCAGGTCTTTAGGCTCCAATCTAAAACTTTTTCAATCATGCTTTGTTCCCCCTAAGATTTATGTAGCACCTACTATGTGCCAGGCACTATACTAAGGGTTTTGTAAATATTATTTCATTTGATTCTTCAACCCCTTGCAAGGTGGGTGCTACTATTATCTGTTTTGCAGATGAAGAAACTAAGACAAATGAAAGTTAAATGACTTGCCTAGGGTCACACAGCTAGTAAACCCTTAAGGCTAAACTCAAATCTTCCCAATTCCAGGTCCAGGCTCTATCCACTGTACCACCTAGATGTCAGTAAGTAAAATTACTTACTACGTGAAGGAAGAGAAACTTTTATCTTTTCATTGTGGGGCTCTATTTAAGTTTTTCTGCATTTGTGACAGATATGGGATTTTAGGGATGGGAAACAATGAGAAAGACTTTGAGATAAAAATAATCATAAAAGACAGTGCTGCAAGAAATAAGGAGTACCAGGAATACAGAGAGGCATGGGAAGAGTTATATGAACTGATGCAAAGTAAAATAAGTAGAATCAGGAAAACCATATACAGAATGAGTATTACAATGGAAATGGAAATAATGATAACAGCAACAATAAATCAAACTGAGTGGAATGAAATTACATTGTTCATATATATGCACACATATACCTATACACAAACACATTTAAATTATATATAATATATAAATAGTATAATAAATATGTAAATCATACATATATATGTGTATATACATATATACATACATATACCACACAAACACATATGTATGTGTATACGGAATATACATATGTATAATATAGAATATAAAAAGTGTTATATAATATAATATTATATAATTAATATAATATAAATAATTACAATGGCTAAACTTGACCTCCAAAAAAAA
This sequence comes from Potorous gilbertii, assembly GCA_028658325.1. Classification (NCBI taxonomy): domain Eukaryota; kingdom Metazoa; phylum Chordata; class Mammalia; order Diprotodontia; family Potoroidae; genus Potorous; species Potorous gilbertii. The sequence goes on from CM053770.1 coordinate 211,357,271, forward strand.
GAAATGAAAATGTATCTCCCTCCCTTCTTGCAGAAGGAGGGGACAATGAGCATAGAAAGCTGTATATGATGTTGTACGTGGTTGATAGAGTCATAAATTTGGCCAAATTTTTTTCTTTTAAAAACTTTTTCTTTTTTTTTTTTATTTTAAGGGACAGTTCTCTGGAAGGGGAAGGAATGAAAATCTTGGTAATAAAAGCAATGTAAGAACAAAAAAATCAATAAAAAAAGAAGAAAAATGAGCTCACAAAACCTCTATTCGGCAAGTATGGAGTCTTGAATGGGGGGTGGGGGTGGGGATAAACGGAGAATGGCCAGAAAGTTTGCATGACACCCCAAAGGAGTAAGTGGAAAATAGTCAGAAAAAAAGTAGTCTAAAAATTGAGTTAGACCTCAGTTTTGGCAAAGGACAAAAGGGTAGTACTGAGGGATTTAGTAAACAGAATATAATGGAGCTTCATCTCTGAGCTGATGTACACTGCCCATGTTAATAACAGCACATTTAGCTCTGGGATTAATAGTACTAATTACTGAACTTTATGTTCTTGTGGATTAGCATGGAGCTGGATGCTAATAACATTTGAATCTGAGACAAGTGTGAAAAAGACATTTCAGTTTCTATTTTCCAGGTTTCTTTTTAAAGAAATATATAATTTATTTTTCAGTTCTTAACATTCACTTCCACAGGAATTTGAATTCAAAATTTTCTCCTCATCTCTCCCCATTCCCCACCCCAAGACAGCATTCAGCCCATCTTCCCCTTTCTCCAGTCTGTCCTCCCTTCTATTACCCACCCTTCTTCCATCCCCCTTCTCCTCTATTTTCCAGTAGGGCAAAGTAGATTTCTATACTCCATTGCCTGTATAGCTTAATTTCCAGATGCATGCTAAAACAATTTTTAGCATTCATTCTTAAAGCTTTGAGTTCCACATTTTCTCCTTCCCTCCCCACCCACCCTCATTGAGAAAATATGCAATTCAATATAGATCATACATGTGTAACAGTGCAAAGCACTTCCATAATAGTTATGTTGGAAAAGACTAACCATTTTCCCTCTGTCCTATCCTGCCCTTCATTTATTCCATTCTCTCCCTTGACCTGTCCTCCCATAACACTTTTGCTCCTGTTTATCCCTTTCCCCAATTTGCTGTCACTTCTATCATCTTCTCTCTCCTTTCCCCTTCCCCCTTACCTTCCCACAAGGTAAAATAGATGTCCATATCCAATTGAATGTGTGTTATTCCTTCCAAATTCCATGAGAGGAAGGCTCACTTATTTCCTTTCATCTCTCCCCTCTTCCCCTCCATTGTAGAAACTCTTTCTTCCCTCTTGTATGTGAGATGATTTGCTACATTCCACCTTGCCCTTTCTCTTACTCCTAGTACATTATATTCAACAGTAAGTTTTATTTTTTTTAGACATTCTCCCTTTGTATTCAGTTCACCC
>CM053770.1:211359215-211379125 GCA_028658325.1 Potorous gilbertii
GAGATGAAGGTTGGAATCATTTTGTCAAGAAAATAACCTTCTATGGTCTTAGTTTTTTTCCATTTTCTGGGCATTTTCCCAGCCAGTTACTTGACTTCTGAGAGTCCTCTCCACCCCTGGCCTAGGTCCGCCTAGCTAGTGCTTGGGGTCTGAGATTCAAATGCTGCTCCCCAGCCTCAGGGCTTTTGGCTGCAGGCCTGGCTGCTATTCAGGGTAAGATTAAATCAAGTTCTCAGGTTGGGGCAGGGCAGCCTCCCAGGCTCAGTTCCCTCAGGGGGTTTATGCAGAGACTTTTTGTAATGGAGCTGCTGCTGAGCTCCTACCTGCTCTGGGAGCCTCTGACCACCTGCTCTGGGAGCCTCTGGCCGCCTGCTCCAGGAGCCTCTGGCCACTGCTGCTGCTGCCTCCCGAGGGGGTCTGAGTCCCAGAGACACTCCACTCCCCTCTCAGCCCATCTCTCTCACTGACCTGTGAGTCTGTGGGTGGAGGGACCTTCGTGACCACTGGAGATTCTGTCCCTGAAGCCTGCTCGGGTCTGCTCGCCCTTCTCGGTGCCGCATGGCCGGGGCAGGGCAGGGCTCCACTGCGGTCCGGGGCACGATGGACCTTTGGGATCAGTTTTTCAAGGCTCTCTGGAACAGAAATCTCCTTCTCTGTGTTGCTACGCAGCTTCCACCGTTCCAGAATTTGTTGGGAGTTCTTTTTAGAGGAAATCCATGGGCTGTGGGTTCGAACCTAGCATAGGTGAGTCTTTCTACTCCGCCATCTTGGCTCCGCCCCCCCAATTCTAATTTTTAAAGGACACTTTCTTCAGGGAGTTTTTGAATCTCTTTTGCATTTGGCTAATTCTGCTCTTTAAAGCAGTCTTCTCCTCGTTGGCTTTTTGGGCCTCTTTTGACATTTGAATTAGTCTATTTTTAAAGGTGTTAATTTCTTCAGCATTTTTTTTGAGTCTCCTGTTGACTCACTTTTCATGATTTTCTTGCATTGCTCTCATTTCTCTTCCCAATTTTTCATCCACCTGTTTTACTTGATTTTCAAAATCCTTTTTGAGCTCTTCCATGTCCTGAGACCATTGCATATTTATTTTGGAGATTTGGGATGCAGATGCCTTGACTTTTAAGTCTTCCTCTGATGGTGTGTATTGTTCCTCCTCATCTGAAGGGATGGGAGAAAATACCTGCTAGCCAAGAAAGTAACCTTCTATTGTCATATTCTTTTCACCTTTTATGGGCATTTTCCCAGCCAGTTACTTGACTTTTGCATTCTTTGTCAGGGCAAGGGTATACTCTGGGGACCTATAAGATCTCAGTTCCTCCAAGGTGGCAAAATCAAGGGACAGGGGTTTATTCCTCTCCTTGCCTGTGCTCTGGTCTGTGAACAGGTTCCCTCTCCAGAGCCTCCACCAGTTCCACAATGCCAGTCAGCACTCTTCCTCACCCCAGGGATGCCACTTAGGGCTGAGATACTGATCAATTGTTCATTTCCCCAGGGCTTTAGGCCAGGGCTCCAACAATGGAAGCTGCCACTACCTGGGGCCTGGCTAGACATTCCCTTCTCACCCAAGTGAAAGAGCTTTCCCAATGACCTTTGAAGCTGTCTTTGGTGTTTGTGAGTTGAAGAATCTAGTACCTGTAGCTACTGCCAGTGGTGCCTTGAAGCCTGCTGCAGTCCTGTCCTTGTCGAGGCATGGCCCATGCTGTGCTGCATTCTGCTTTGCTCCTGGTGAGATAAACCTTTCCTGTCGGCCTTCCCAGCTGCCTGGGTCTGGAAATATCTTTCACTTTGTCATTTTGTGGCTTCTGCTGCTCTCAAATTTGTTTAGAGTCATTTTTTACAGGTATTTTATGGACTGTGGAAGGAGAGCTCCTGGAGGTATGTCCTTCTACTCTGCCATCTTGACTCTACCCCAGAAGGTAACTTTCTTGCAAAAGGTGAAACTTAAGCTGTTTTGAAGAACAGGAAAGCCAGTGGGTGGAGAAGGGAGAGCTTTTCAAGTTAGAAGGCAGCTAGTGCAAAGATGTGGAGTAGAGAGTGAGAAATTCACAATAAGTAAATTTCTAGATAGCAGGAACTAGCTTGTAGCTCCAAAGCACTTAGCATGATGCCAGGAAAAGTTTAAAATTGAATAAATTCTTTATAGTGATGATTACTTTCCTTTTCTTTTCCCCTGCTGTGATTTCAAGAATATACAGGTTTTGTTTAAAGGCTGAAGGCATACAGGAGCTATATAGAATCATTGTTATTTGCTGTTCAGACATGTCTGACTTTTCATGACTCCATGTCAATGTTGTTCATAGGGTTTTCTTGGTAAAGATACTGGAGCAATTTGTTTTTCCTTCTTCAGTGGATTAAGGCAAAGAGATGATAAATGATTGCCCAGGGTCATACAGCTAGTAAGTGTCTGAGGCTGGATTTGAACTCAAATCTTCTTGGCTCCTGGTCCATGGTGCTATCCACTGAGCCAACTAGATTCCTCTATTTAGAATCACGAACTTATAGATTTTTGAGCTATAAGGGATGAGAAAGGCCATCTAGTCAAGCCTCTTGCTTTACAGATGGGGAAACTGAGGTCAAGACAAATTAAGTGACTTGTCTTAGGTCAAAAATATAAGTGACAGAGTCAAGGTTTGAATTCAGGCCCTCTAATTCTCAGTCAGGCACCTTTTTCACTGTCCCATAGAAAAATATCTTTTCATCTTAAAAAACTTTTTGCCATATAAAGTAATTACTTTGGGTAAAAGACAAAGAGACTTTTGATTTTATGGATGTAGGAACTTATATGTGGAAACTCCATTCATTTACACAGAACCTCCAGCATTCTTAGAGATATTTCCAGCATGCAAGGAGGTTAAAAAAATGACTCAAAATCAAACAACCAGGATGTGTCAAAGGCACATCATGAACCTAAACCTAGCTAGGCCTTTCAGACTCCAAAGCCAGCTTTCTATTCATTGTTCTAGGTTGTTACTATTAATAATACAACTATGGTAGACATTAAATATTAGTAAATACTAATGAGTAAATATTAATTAGTAACTACTCTAGCTTCCAATACTTATTAGCTTTCTGACCCAGAAAATATCTCTTAAACTACTAGCTGCCTCAATTTCCTCAGCTCTACAATGGGAATAATGATAGCACTTATCTCCCAGGACTGTTGTGAAAATAAAATGAGTTAATGTTTGTAAAGCACTTAGGGTGGTGTTCTCACACGCACATAGTAGGCACTTTTATTGTTCAGTCATTCAACTGTGTCCAACTCATAGTAGGCACTAAATAAATACTAGCTATTTATTGTTTTATTATTTTCATCAATGTTAATATAGTTTTATGTATGTATTTTCTTAAAGTGAAACATGAAATACACACTGTTTAAATGAATGTTCATAACTAAATTAAAAATAAATGGATGGATGGATATAGATAGACATACAGATATGTATTTGAATATAAAAAGAGGTTTCTTTCTGAACTGGGACAGTAGACCATCTAGTTTCATGTGAAACTAAGGAAGTTATTTTTGAGACCAGTAATATCTTCCTATTTTGTAGTCAGCGTGAAGGTGACTGACTATACTTGAAAAAAAAAAGCAATATTGAATTATTCAACAAAAAAGCTGAAATTTTTTTCAGTCAATGGCAACTAAAAAGGTGGGAGAAGGGGGATATAGAAGTAACACACTTAACTTTTGAATAGATATATGTGGATGAATATTGAGCACATTTAAATTTCAAATATAATTCGTGATTTTACTGACAGCTGAGCTGTATCAAAAATATTATTTTTCCTACATACGTTATAGCTAGATATGACTTTTCTCTTCTCAGTTATAATATTCAAAGGGGAAAAAATCAATAATTAGGCTTACTAGCTCATGTCAGGGCTATGACAAACATTCTACATTTCTACCCCAGTATCTTTTTTACAAGATTTATGAATTCACTATTTTTTCACAGTTTTTAGTTGATATTTTTGATTTTTACATTAATTTTACTCAGGAAGCATGTAGTTAAATGTTTCATTATTAGCTCTCAGGACTAGAAGGGGGGGTGGATACCATTTACTTTGCATTATTGACATTGTTTCCATCACTTTTTCAAGTCTAAATAATTAAATAAACAAAAAATTCAAGTCTGGATTTGTAGCACTTGCTGATTTGAGAGATATAAATGCTTGCACTGAAAATTTAACAATTGTTTTTCATAAGCTGGTTTGAATTAGCTTTAGCACACCGTTGCCTTTATTTTCAAAAATATCCCTTTTGCCTTTCTTCCAGAGAGAAAGATCTTTTGTACCGGAAAAATAAAAGAAAATAGAAATAAAGAAAAAAGTTCAGCAAAATCAACTAAATCTAACAATATTTGCAATATTGTATACATGTAGTTATCTCTCCTACACAAAGAAGGGAAGGAGGTGTATTTTCCCTTATTGGAGCTAAGCTTGATCTTTGGTTGTTCAAATGATATGGCTACATTTTAAATTCCATTATTTCTGTCTCAGAAAACCTAAAATCTCTTTTCTTTTTCTTATCTTTATATCTAATTAATGTTGTCTTCAAGGTCATCATAAGGACCCTGGTAATGAATAACATTAACAATGATAATTTCACCCAATATAACAAGAGTTTACAGTTTGTATATACCTCCATGGTACAATAGAAATATCACTGGATGTAGGACTAGACAATCAACTCCAACACTGTTTCTGATTCTCATCTGTCAGTGTGACTTTGCCCAAGTAAACTGCCTTCCTTGACCCTTATTTTCCTCATCTCTAAAATGAGAGGAGTTAGGTGACATGGCTTCCAAGACCCCTTCCAACTCTAGTTCCCTGATCCTATGATCAGTATCCCTCATCATGATCCTGTTTGATAACTATTGATATTATTGGCACTCCCATTTTACAAATGAGAATACTGAGACTTGAGTAACTGCTAAGTGTTTGAATTGGATTCAAATCAAGTCTCAAGAGTCTATGTTGATTAATTCATATTTTTCTTGTTTCTTCCAATTGTAGATCACCTACTTTCTACTCTATAGCTGTAGCCATTTTCTCCCGATCTGCCTTCTTGAACTGAAAGTCTTTCCCTTCATCATTCACACTAAGTCTTCCTTTAACACAGTGATTAATGAGAAGGAAAAGGTAATATTTCACTTTCATGATTTCCCCTTCTCAGCTGATATGTTTGTCAATTTGTTCTGCCATGAGCCTAAATCTTTTATAGGTCCAAGTAGAGTAACTTATCAGGAAGTCATATTTCCAGTAAACTCAACAGCCCAGTGCCTAGCTGCAAGTGAGCCAAAGAGAATGGTGAGAAGAGAGGAAAAGAACTAAAAAGTGAAGGACAGTGAAAACAGCAGTGTAGCAAAGAGGGGAGAAGGTTAGACAGATGGAAAGGTAGGTAGAAGATAGATACCTATATAGCTAGAGAGGTAGGGTGATGAGAGAGGGAGGGAGGAAGAGAGATGGAGGGAGGGAGGGAGAGAGAACTAGATACCCAGTGAGATAGATTGATAGATACATAAATGTGTAGGTACCCAGAAAAATAGACAGATAGATAAATGGGTAGATAACTAGATGCCCAGATAGACAGATTCATGATAAATAGATAAGAGAGAGAAGTGGGGGGAGAGGAAGGGAGAGAGGGAGAATGAGAACTAGAGTCTAGGGAGAAACAGGGAGATACAGATTGATGATCAATAGGTAGACAGATAGAGAGACAGAGACAGGGACAAAGAGAGAGAGAGAGATGACAGATATCTAGATACTCAGCTACCCAGAGACAGAAAAGATACCTAGAGAGACAGATTGATGATAGATAGATAGATGCACAGAGAAATTGGTAAATAATAAAGAAATATAGACAGTTATATAGATAGCTAGATAGCTAGAGAGATAGATTGATGATAGAGACCTAAAGAGAGACAGATTCCTAGATACCTAGAAAGATAATAGCTTAGCATAGTTTTGGCACATAGAAAGTGCTTACTAAATTCTTCTTGATATTACTAGATAAATAGAACATTTAGTAAGTACTTACTGTGTACCAGGCACTGTGCTATATACTGGGGTTACAATGTGCAAGTAAGATAGCATGTCCTTGTATGATGCATGAAGGGTGCCTGAAAAGATGAGGGGCACAAGGGTGCAAGGAGGTGTAGCAATTGACAAGGGGCAGGAGGAGAAGTCTGGAGAATCTAGGCATGAGGGAAGTGGAGGATGACTGTGGTCCCTCCCAAAGTGTAGTGTTTTTGGCAGGCAGACAGTCACCAATGAAGAGAATAGGTCTTCAGGATAGAAGCTTCTCCAGGGTGGAAAGTGGTTGGTGAGGAGGAGAAGAGGGAGTGGGAAGAAGAAGGAGGAGGAGGAGAAGAAGAAGAAGAAGAAGAAGAAGAAGAAGAAGAAGAAGAAGAAGAAGAAGAAGAAGAAGAAGAAGAAGAAGGAAGAAGAAGAAGAAGAAAAAGAGGAAGAAGGAAGAAGAAGAGGAAGAAGAAGAAGAAGAAGGAAAAGGAAGAAAAGTCAGAGGATTTGGATTTGTTTCCCAACTCTTCTACTTTCGGCTTACACGATCTTTGCCAAGTCTGTGCTTTCTATATCTCATCTCTAAAATGAGAGGTTTGGATCTGCCTGAAGATTTCTAATATCTCCCCCAGCCCCAGTTCCATGATTCTAGCATCCTAAATCTCCCTGCATTCTACTCTGGGAAGCATCAGTGGAGGAGTCAGGAGGACCTGAGTTCAAATCTCACCTCAGACACTTGACACTCACTAGCTGTGTGACCTTGGGCAATTCACTTAACCCCAACTGCCTCATCCTGGGTCATCTCCAGTCATCCTGATGAATATCTGGTCACTGGATTCAGGTGACTCTGGGGGAGAAATGAGGCTGGTGACCTGCACAGCCCTCCCTCACTCAAAACAAAGTCAAGTATAAGTCATGTCATTATTTCTCTGATGGCATGGTCTTCTTCATCAACGAAAGACAAACACACAGCAATGAAGACCATGGTTAGACGGTCATTTCCTAGAGTGTTATTTAAAGTGTATATGTGTGTGTGTGTCTTTTCTGATTGACAATGATGTATAATTTTTTTTTGTTAAAGCTAAACTCCTAGTGAAGAGTAAACAGCTGGTCCAGTTAATTGCTGTTCTGATGAATAATGTTTGCATACTCATCGATATAATCAACAGACATCTTAGCTCGCCTTGCTTAAAATTTCACAGAAAGACATCCTAGCATGACGAATGGAGAACTGACCTCAGCAAGAGATGGACTCACATCCTACCCTTGACACACGCTGTCTGTATCACCCTGTCCAAGTGAATCTCTCAGTGTGTCCATGAAACTTTATGATTAAAGGTTGCAGAGTAACTAAAGGTTTCCATTTTGAATTGTTAGAGGAAGTTTCCTTTCATCATTTAACATGGTGCTTGGAACACAGTAGGTGCTTAATAAATGTTGATTAATTGATTACTGGGAATGGCCTATATTAATGAAATCATATTTCAGGACCAAGAAGAAAGTAAAGACCATAAGAATGTGGATCTCTGGGATGAATCCACCAAGATGTACTTTAGTATTACCCACATATATGGCATAGAGTAAATGTTTAATCTATGTGTGTTAACTCTTGCCAAAGTGAAAAGAATCTCCAGTTCTCAGACTTCTTGGAGTATATCTAAAAGGACATGCTCAGGATAGGGAGTTTTAAGAGCACTATTCCACATAAGGATGATTTGAAAGAAATTGGGGAGGAGAGAAACCATGGCAGAAAGTTTTCAGTATGTCTTTTATTATTGAAAGAGCTGTCAAGACTTATGGTTAAGCTTGCAGAGAGAAAAACCAGAGGAAATGAATGGAAGAGGCAGACAGATTTAGATTTCATAAAAAGGAAAAATTTCCTTACTAGACTTGTCCAAAAGTAATTTTCCTGCTGCCTGAGGAGGTAGTGGGTTCCCCCTCACTGTAGGGCTTTAAGCAAAGGATGATTGATCCCTTGTTGAGGAAATGGTTTCCTGAGAAGGAAATCGCAGAAAAAAAAAATGTGATTTTCCTCCCCACTACCGTTGGTGAGGAGAAGAAATTAGAAGGTAGATCTTACCACCCTTCTGTCCTTGCCTGAAAGCCAAGAGGCTCAGATACTCTCATTATATCTACTTTAGCAAGAGCTAGAATGCATTCAGAAAAACAACAAAAAAAAAGAGAAAACAATTCCAATAGGAACCTAAGAAAAGTATCTTTCATTTGTAAAGTTCTTGACAAGTGATCTCATTTGATCCCTGTAACAACTTTGTGAAGAGTGTAAGATTTTGGGGACACCCTGTATATCTTGCCAAGAGAGATGTATAAGCAAGGTAACTAGAGAAAGGAGGGAGTCATCCATGACTAGGGGGACAGTGAAAGGTTCCTTGGAAATTTTAGCCCCTGAACTAAATCTTTGAAGGAACCACAAGTTCCAATGGTCTGGTCAATAAGACTGAGTCATCAAGAAAAGATTTAAAAATGGACAATTCATTATGTTGAAGAGAACAGGGAGATGTGTACACTCCATTCATTTTAGAATATTGTCTATAAAAACAACAAATACCTTTTTGGTCCTTAAAGGAGCTAACATTTTAAAAAATAATTTCTTTGGAACAGTGCATCTTTCAACAATGCTAACTCAATGAGGTATTGGTTTATGTAATTTGTTAACATAAGAGAAAATTATAATAATCCCTGAAAATAAAAATTACCAGCAGTTTTCAGCTTAGTTATGGATATAAACTTTTTTTTCCTTTCAAAGAGTCATAAATTCTTTAATGCCCATTAGGAATACACATGATTAGTCTTATTACTTAGTATGTGCGTTTTCAAGGTTTAGCTCAAATGCTATCTTATATGCGTAGCCTTTTCTGATCCCTCTGTCCCTCACCCTTTACTAGATATTTGTGTTTTCCAACTTATGAAATTCCATAAATTTACTTATTTCCATATCTGGTGTATCTTCCTGGTTGAAGGGAAGCTCCTTGAGGGCCAGGGAAGTTTTGATTTTTGTCTTTTTTTTTTAATCTCTAGTACTTAGCACAGTTGTTTGCACATAGGAGGTGCAAGTCTAATATATGTTTATTGATTTATTTATATCCACTAGGGGTCACGTTTCTTAAACTCGTACACAGGAAGGTCCATCGATAGATTTTAGGGGGTCTTTGAACTTGAATGGGAAAATGCATCATTATTTTTCCTAGCTTCTAACTGAAATGTAGCATTTCCTCTGATTATGAACAATTGAAAAAGAAACACATTATTTTGAAAAGGGATCCATAAGCTCTACCAGATTGCCAAAGAGCTCCATGGCACACAAAGGGTTAAGAATCTCTGCTTATAGAGGCAGATCCCATGCAGTAATTGGGAGCTAGCTTGGTTGTCAGTGATGATATCTGGATTCAAGTCCATCTTGTGACATACATTGGCTGCGTAACCTTGAGTGATTCATTTGACCTCTCAAAGCCCCAGGCAGTAAGTTGTTGGCAATAGATTGTGTGCATTGTTAGAGAAGTTTCCTCTTCACAAAGTCCTTGTAATAATGAATTCACAGAGTAAACAGAACCAGGAAAATATTTTGTACATTGACTACAACCATCTAAGTGGAAAGAACCACAGTAAAAAAAAAAACAAACTGAATTTTAAAGTTCAAACTTGGCATCAAAGAAGAGAAAATGTATCTCCCCACCCTTCTTTGCATAGGAGGGTGGGGGAAAACAATGAACATTACACAATCAGCCTTGATTGATGTTTATTTTCCCCTTACCTTTCACAAAGAATCATCTCTTCTAAAAACTAATGAGAGAGAGAGAGAGAGAGAGAGAGAGAGAGAGAGAGAGAAGCTTTGCTCAACTCCATTTTCCCTTTCTCTTTTTCAAATTTTGTTTTTGCTTTTCCCCTTTCTTTTTAAAATTAATAATTAGAAGAGACTTCTTCATGGAAGGGAAGGGAAAGGAATATATTTGAAAATGAAATTGGTATTAAAACCAAAAATAACAATAAAATTTTTTAAATGTGGAAAAAATCCAGTATATTCATGGTTCTTATGTAAAAGAATACTAGGCTAAATATATGCCATCACTGCCAAGTGGAGATTTGAGATTATTATTTGTAGAATTAGACAATGTTAAGACTCAGAGATAACTCGGTGGTCATATAGCAAGTCCCTCCCTTATTTTATAGGTTGGGAAAAGTGCCTCCAAATGGGAAAGTGAGTTTAAGGTCATCTACCTAATCACTGGCAGATCCAAGGAGTGGAGGAGAGAGTGCCTGGCTCTGCCTCACTTCAATTCACTTGCAAGTCAAGATGTCACCCTCTTGGTTTCATTACTCCCCTTCGAGAATGAAGGACAAACAACAACAACAGCATCCATGTAGAGAACCCCAAACTATTTTTTGGCCTGAAAATCATCCTGAAAAAAGGATCGGGGCAGCACTATTTGTTCCAGCCAAAATTACATTACGAATTTTATCCTCAAAGAAATCCAGCTATTGTGACCCTCCTTAGCGAAAGCTTTAAATAGGCTTTACAAGCTGGGGAATGAGAGAAGACTATTGATTCTGGAGCTGAGACACCAAGAAAGGCTTTGTACAGAACAGGAGTTTTGCCAAATCAAAAGGTCAAGGCAAACAAGAGGCAGTCAATCATCACTGGTAAAATGAATAGTTGAAACACTTTCAGACAAGATCTCACAATCTCCTCTGTTGTCATCTCCCTTCCTCCTCCTCCGTTGTCTTCTCCCTGCTGTGGCTGCTCTTGATCCCATCCCAATTTTGGCCTGAGTGATTCTTGGAAATTGTTCTCCATTTAGGAAGTGTTTAGAAGTTTTTTCTACATAGCCTGTAGTCTTCAGAAGACACTGGAGAAATCTAAAGCATCAAACCACATTAAAACCTCACCCTCTTTCTCTCCCTTTCTATCTTTCTTTATAAATGTCTCTGGGAAAAATAGTCTCCTGCTCAGGGACAAAGAATACATTAAAAAGGGCCTGAAGGAAATCAGGGAGCTGGCTTTAAAAGAAATTCATTATACTCTGATTCTACCTTCTTTTCCCTGTTTATTGAGCTTTTATGGGAAGCCGTGTGTGTCAGGAGAACTCGGTACAACAGGCTTGCTAAAGGCAGATGTTTTTACTCCCTTAATCTAAAAAGAGGCCAAAGGAACTAGTAGAGGGGAGGAGGGAAGAATGAATAAATACAGGAAAGGCTGTAAGATTTTTTTCAGGTCTTGAAATACTCTAAGCTAAGAACTTTTTACCTGGAGCTCATGTACACTCTATGAACTTGGAACTTTTAATATTTTGATAGTTATGTGAATATGATTAGTTTCTTTTAAATTCCTGTCTATTTTACATATGTAGGAAGATTATTCTGAGGAGGTCTGTCGGCCTCACCAAATTGCCAAAGGGGTCAGTGGTACAGAAAATATTAAGAATCCCAAGTCTAAATAAATAGGGCAGCATAAAATATAGGAACTTGGATACAGAAGACCTAGGCTTCCCCCACTTACAGCTCTGTGGATATAAGTAATGTGATGAGAGCATACTGAAAAGAAACCTACAGAGGTCTGTGCTTGTGAGCATATTGATATTAAACAATGTATGCCAATTACATAACAAATTAGGACTAAGCCTCCTCACCTTGGCACTAAACCATGAATACAAAGAGATGACAGATTTCTATGCATTAAAAGAAAGCAGTTAACAGGATATAAAACAGGATTTAAGATTAAGTAATCTGATTACTAATTGGAGGAAAATTTAGGGCCCTTCCAGTGTGATAGAGGGAGAGCAACCAGGTACAATTCCCTGAAAAAGACGTGTCCCACTCCTCCTAGGTATCTGCATTCAATCAAAGGAATGCAGAAACAATAATCAATAATCAATCAGTATGGGATTAATTTTCAGATGAGACATATGAGTTGCTTGAGATGCATAACTGTGAGAAATCTCCTTACGTCAGTCTTTGGATCTGACGATTTCTGTGCAGAATAATGTAGATCCTTCGTTAAGGGTCTCTAAGCAACAGATAGAAGTGGTCCAGCTTCTCAGCCACACAAGGCTAGATTCAATCAATGCAATGAAGTCCTGTCACAATTCCCATAATTGAATCAAGTTTTCTTATAAGATAGAGATTGGACTAGACCCATAAATGAATAGAAATGGAACTGAGCTAACTCCAGAATGGAGTCAATTCCCACAGTAGGGCACATGACCTCTCTGGGTGTCAGTTTACTAAACTTTAAATGGGAACACCACTTCTGTTACTTGCCTAACAGGGCTCGTTGCAAGAAAGAAGGGCTCTATAAGCTTGGAGGGACAATGTAGCTGAGTAGAAATAAAACTGGTCTTAGAGGAAGAGGATATGAATTTGAGACCTGGTTTGACTATGTTTGAGTTTTATAATTTTGGGTAAATGACTCATGGACCCTTTATGGACTTGGAACTTCTAATATTTTGATGACTGTATGTCAAAGTGATTGGTTTATTTTGAATTCCTGTCTATTTACGTATTTAGGAAGATTATTCTGAGAAGGGGTCTGTTGGCTTCACCAAACTGCCAGAAAGGTCAATAGTACTGAAAAAATTAAGAATTCCAAATTAAAACAAGTAGGGCAGAGAATGCTGTTTGCAAAATTAGTGCCCTGGGCTGTTCTAAATACAATGTTTTCTAAGCCTTAAAGTTTAAAGTCTTAAGGTTTTTTTGTTTTGTTTTATTTTCTTGTTCCATGTCTGTGATTTCATTACTGTGGAAACTATATCCATGGATGCAGATGAGGACCTCATTGGTAATTTTTTGTCTTGGCTATCTGGTGTTCTGACAGGTTAAGTTGCTTGCCCAGGGCTGTAGAGCAAGTGCATGGCAGCTCTTACATGTAGGTGGCATAAATGAATAAAGCACCAGACTTGCATTCATCTTGGGGTCAGGAAGACCTGAATTTGAGTTCTGCCTCAGATTACTTAGTAGCTGCGTGACCTTCATTGGTCACTTAATGGTTATCAGACTCACCTGTAAAATGGAGTAATAGTAGCTACCTCATAGGGTTGTTATGAGGATCAGATGAGATAACATGAGTTAACATGCATTTTGAAAATCTTGAAGATCTTCATAAATGCTGTTATTAGTGAAGCCAGGTCTTCTGTGCCACAAGGACACCATACTGCATCTCAAATGTGAAATATTATTGTTGGCTATGTCTATGTGATTAAAAGGGAGCACTTTGACAAGGAATAAACTAGTGTATATGACTTTGGGCTTCAGGCTGGTGTACTGTGAAGAGTGTTTATTTGGGGGCTAGGTGTACTGTATATATTACATAATAACAGGAGCTCCCCAAATCACTTAAGCTCCATGTATCTCAGTTTCTCCAGATATATAAAGCACAGGTTTAGTCTTGAATATTTTTCATGTCTCTTCAGCATTAATATTCTATAATTCAATTCTGCCCTTTAATTTTACATTTTCCTTTCTTCATTTTTTCAAAGGTTAGTTCCACTTATGTGAAAGGGAGTTTTCCAGAGAAAACATTCTGATTAACTGTCAAAGGGTATGGTTCTCATCTTATCAGTAGCAAGTTATCAAGCTCTTTCTGCTTGGTGGGAGACTGTAACTAAGAGGTGATAGATTCAAGATGCAAAATGAGATATATTTTTATACCTGGTCAATGTGGACATTTGTTTTGCTTGACTATGTATATGAATTATGTATATGCAAGGGTTTTGTTTTTCTTTCTTTTATTTTTTTACTTTTTAATTGTGGGGGCAAGGTGGGAGAGTGATAAAATAAATACTTCTAAATAGGAAAAGAAGTTGGGGAGTTGAATTCAATGATTTCTGAGATCCTTTCCACCTCTAGGTCTCTAATCCTGTGAACTTGTCCTAGATCATGATAGATCTAGATCTAATCCCAGAGTCTGGAACACTTCTTAGGGAATAGATTTATTTTGCCATCCTCAAGGACCTGACACCACTGTAGGAGAATTTCATAATGGAAGAGAGAATGGACCAGAACCCAAACTCCATAGATGCCTGAGAAGGATTCAGAGCTCCTAGCTGGAGCTGGAGGAAAGGAATAAGGGGAGAAACAAAGAAAGGAAGAATTTGCTTTGGAGTCAATATACTTCTTTCTGTAGGGTTTCTTAAATGATAGGATAGAGAATGAAACCTAGATATTTTGGGTTTGTACTAACTTTCCCACTCTTGACACAAACTGTGGAGCAGTATCAGGGACTTGGAGTTTTCTGGTGCCATCACACATGGTGAGTGGAAGCTTAATGACAAAAGTCTTGAAATTCCAGAGGTGTCAAATCACTATAATGAGAGCTGGGAACCTTGGTTTAATCTTTGAGTGTTGGCCTTGAATTTTCTCATTACCCCTGAAGATAAAATTGTAGGATGGAAGAGACAAAATCAGTTGGTTAAAGCATATTACAATAGTTTGGAAAGAACTGCCTGGTGGTACCATTAATTTCCTGGAGTCTTTCAGTCACTCTGTGAGAAGAGGCAAAAAACAATGCCTCTCTGATCCTGTTTCCTAGCCAGAAAAATGGACATAATACTCATGGTTCTCTACTTTTCAGGATAATCTCAAAGAACTTTGTAAAATTAAGAGCAGCATATACATATGAAATATTATTTATATAATATATTATTATTGCATTATAAACTTATTTAGGAAATAGAAGAGACATTAGAGATCAGCTAGTCCTAATTACTCATTTTACAGGTGAGGAAATTGTGTCCTAAAGAGCAGAAGTGACTTACTCTAGGTTACACAGCTAATTAATGATAGTAGTAGAAAACAAAGTCTTCTCTCTCGCATTTGATTTAATTGGTGCTAGTTCCTATGAAGTCAACTTGGTTGAGAGAGTGAGGAGGTATGGCCCCAAAAGCTGTGAGCTCTGATGACTGGAAATATGGTAGTGCCCTAGACAATAATAGAGTAGTTCCACTCAGAGAGGGTTTTTTCTGATGAAAGATCATGAGTTTTATATTGGACTTGTGTTTGAGATCCCTTTGGAACATCCCACTTAAGATGTCCAAAAAACAGCTCAGAAGAGACACTGGGGATGGCTGTAATGAGACTCGTGATTAGTGTTAAAAATTAAATTCATCAGATATGAGCTGATAAAATCACCAAGTGAGAGAGTATAGAGCAAAGAGAGAAGAAAACTGGATACATGGCCTTGGGAGTCACCCACAGTTAGTGGGAATGACATGGATGAAGAACCAGGAGAGGACATTGAGGAGTTAGGGTTAGAATCGAATCTATCAGGTCAGGTGGGAGAGAAGCAGGAGAGAGATGTGTCAAAAAAAAAAAAAGCTAAAAAGGAGAGTATATCCAAGAGGAGAAGGTGATTATCAGGGTTAAGAATCATTAGATCTACTAATTGTTCACCATACATGACATTTCATCTTCTCTATGTCTTTGCACAGTGTGACCCCCATGCCTAAAATTTGCTGCCTTCTTACTTCTTCCTCAAAAACAAGCTAAGCCTTGCTTCCTTTGAAGCTCAGTTTAAATGCTATTTATAAAAGAACTATCCTGATTCCTTCTTTTTTGCCAATACCAGAAGCTAGGTCAAGAGCCTTGGGAAAAGCAGCATTCCTCAGACCACTGACTTGGTTTCCAGTCCCCACCCCCTCACCCCAGCCTTGCTCCAATCAGTCATAGAAGCAACTCCTTTAGGAATAAGGTTAGTCATTCCCACTGATCCACTTTGACCTACAGGACAGACAAAATAGTCTAGCTCAGTCAGCAAGGCATCTTGAGTGAGAAACCGGAGGCAGCTTGTATCAAGAAAGTCAAACCACTACTACCATCTCCCCTCAGACCCTAAGGAAGATAGCCCAAGACTCCAAATCCATGAACCATGAGATTATCAGTGAGCTCTAGATTTCTCACCTTGCTTTTGAAATATATGTACATGTACATACACATACACACACATCCTTATATATCTACATATCCTTTATCTTCACAACTCAGACCTGTTTGTCTCTGTTTTACAGATAAGGAGATTTAGGGACTTGCCCAAGGGAACATAGATAGTAAGTTTCTGAATTTGAATTCTGAACTTTTTCTGACTCCATGTTCCAACCTCTTAAGTTGTAGAGGTAAAGTAGAGTCTGTTTCACTTTTTTTTCTTAATATCCCCAATGCCTGTAGTATAGTTTCTGGCACATAGTAGGCAACTAAATGTCAACTGAATAAATGAATGAGTAAATGAAAGAGAAGATTCAATAATCCACTCATCTTCTATAAATGGGATTTTTGAGGTTGTTCTAGCTATGTAGTTGAACATTTCCTCTGGCATGTCAAAGAAGAGGTTTCATGTAAAAAAGTCTCACAATGAGATCCTAAAAGCAAGATGCTTTTCTAGCACCCTTTTTTTATTCATTATTTTCACATCACAGTCACAGCAGATACAGGTTAAATTCTCATTTCAGTGCATAATACCAGACTTTAAAAAAAACATCATAATTATCACTTGTCTTTTCATTATGCTTGAAAATTAGAAAAATGGTGACAATGGAGAGCCAGAAAGGTCCTTATTTCTTTTTTTCTGCATATTGTTCTCCCCAGTGAAACAAAATGTGAAAATGGCAAGGCCATTGTGATGAGTTCCATGGGATCCAGGGACTATATTAAACTGGGAAAACCCTATCCCAGCCCACCAATAAAGCTATTTAGTTCAGAGAACCCTCACCACCATTGAATGCTGATCCAGGGGACAGGCAGACAAGTGCAGTGACAGGGAGTTGGTGTGATTGCAAGAGGAGATCTAATAAAATTACAATTGATTGTAACTATACAACAAAACACAAGAAAAATCAGGTGCTAATTTTTGCTGTCTATGGCCCGTTTTCCTTGCAAATGTATGGATACAAGCTGTAGAAGAATCAAGCCCTGACTGACCATCTGATGAGGACTAGAGCACTGTAACATGCAGAAGTCATACTGTAAAACAAAGACCTCACCAATGGGAAAATGTTTCTGTCCTGGTCTGGTTCTCTTTCCCTTAACTATATATTTTTCTTTATCCTCAACAAAGGATCATTGTATTTAAAATGATAAATGCTCTACTATGAATACCCCCCAACCCTCCTCCAAGTTTGCAGGTCATTATAGTCTATAGTAGGTACATGATTCAACTTCAGTATATAATGATATGCAATATCAGTTCAGAAAATGGGTCCCAAATGATTATATTGGCAACAATTTGATCTAATCAGCTGGCTAAGTGACTTATCTCCACCTGGCACATTGCTACCCTCTTCATCGACCACAGCTACCCATGCCAAAAACAAATTAGAATTTTCACTGCTTGGGTAGCAGTGCCCATAGCAGCTCATTTGTTGGGAGCTTGGCTTCATTAGGATCTGAATAAGATACTAAATATAATCTTGCCTTACATGTCATAGGACCAGTATTCTCATTTCCCGTAGTCTACTGTGTGCTCTGGAAAACTCAATAATTCAAGAGAGCTCACTTGGTCTTACTTTTTGACAGCAGGGTATTTTTGGCAATGAGAGGAAGTCACAGTGAGGGAGACCAAATGGAAGATAGAAGATAGGGTAAAAGAAGAGAAATTACCCATTACTGGCACGTCTGGTCCATAGTTCTTACTGCTAATACATTCCCAAACCCTTGACATCTTCTTACTTCTCTTATGGTTTCACTATCAACTGGATCTCTATGGCATGGCAAGCACACACTCATTAGCACTAGGAATTGTATTCTTGTTTTCCATCCCAAGTATCTCTGCCAAATAGAGTGTCTTTGTGTGTATATTCAGGCTTTATGAAGGAGTAAAGGGGCCCACATAAACATTCTTTTGTTAGTAAGTCAGATCAAGAATACTAAGTGCTAGGTAACCTAATAAAACATCTGTGCAATAAAAGATGATGACGACAACAACGAAATCGTTGTAGTCAGTAGAATTCAGGTGCTATCTGAAGGAGAGGTAATCTCCTTCTCCTTCTCCTCCTCCTCCTCCTTCTTCTTCTTCATTTATATTCCCAAAATCTAACTCAGTGCCTGACATATAATAAGTGTTTAATAAACATTTATTGATTTGAATTGTTCTCTGAGATTCTTCTGACTTTATCTCAGTGCTCTGAAACCCACTGAAAGTTTCTCCATGTTTCCTATTATCATTTCACTCCATTTTCCCCCTTTTTTAAGTTCTGAAAGGAAGTGGTTTTTCCTTCATGTGGTACCAGTCAGGTATATTGCTGAGAAGAGGCAATAATATGTAGTGAAAAGAGTACAGAACTTGGTATCCAAAGACTTGCTTTTGAGTCTTGGATCTTCTAATTTTTACTGTTTCCTCATCAATAAAATGGGGTAGGGAGCTAAACCAGAGAGCCCTTGAAGATCCTTTCAGCCCTTCAGTTCTATTGTCTTAATTTCTTAATCTCTCTGAGTTTGAGTTTTCTTTTCTGCAGACTGAAAATAATACCTGCCTTATCTGTCTCCCAGGGTTATTATATGCATAGATTGCCTAGCATCTCACAGAGAAATGAGCATTAATTCCAGAACCAGTGAACCTGGGTTCAAAGCCCACCTGTGATACTCATTGTGTGATTTGGAGCCAGTTACTTAAACTCCCTCAGTCTCCTGGTCCTCTTTTGTAAAATGCATAGGTTAGATTAAATGGCTCTGAGGTTCTGTCCAATTCTAGAATGATCATCCTATGGCGAAATTGCATTCTAATTGCTATTGAAATCATTCATTTTAGATTTCAAAGGGACAGTAGGACCATCTAGTTCCATACCCCACTCTGTCTATAAGTTTATGGTATAATGTTCAATCCCATACCCTGCTCCATCAATAAGTGTACGGTATTATTATTCAGGCTTATGTTTAATCAGAGCTCTTGAAAGTTCATGTATTTTAAGCCCGCTTATTGGGGAAATACTTCTACTATCAACTCCTAGCAGTAAGTAAATGCATTTAGATATGTGACAAACATCAAAGAAGTGAGATTGATGTCTGGCTCTGAGTTTTTCTTATTGCTTATTCAAGTCTAAAGAAACAAAATGTTTCCTTCATGACGGCTAATTTCAATTTAATTGTTCAATCATTGCTTTCCCTTATCTTCTTTTTCTCTATTTGGAGCTGAAAAAAGTTCCTTGAGCTAAAATAGAAAATTGGGTATCTAAAGTCAGGGCTATATGAATTCAAGAGGATTGGACCAGAATGAGAAAAATAAGTCCAGTTTAAATTATGATACATCTGCTGGATGCTTCCTTCTTGCCACACATGTGGCATTAATCAACAATCCATCTTTAAGGGATGCTAGGCGCTTTTAGGCACTATGGTACAAAGATAGCAATGATGCAATCCTTGCCCTCAAGGATCTTAGATTTTATTAAGGAAAACATCATGTACACACATTAGTATATACTAAAGATATAAATGGGTAGCTAGGTGGCACAGTAGGTAGAACAATGGGTTTGGAATCAGGAAGATCGGTCTTCATGAGTTCTAATCTGGCCTCAGACACTTGTAACCCTAGGCAAATCACTTAACCTTGTTTGCCTCAGTTTCCTCATCTGTACAAGTGAACTAGAGGAGGAAATGACAATTCACTCCAGTATCTTTGCCAAAACCCAAATCTGGTCACAAAGAGTTGGACACAACTGAAATGACTGAGCAATATCAACTACAAATACATAAATAGGTTCAAAACTATATGAAGACACTCTATATAAAATAGGACAATGGCTGGCACATTGAAGGTGCTTAATAAATCCATGTTGATTGAATTACTGATGACTCCAATAATACATTATTAATTATGATTGTTAGTAGTAATGTAATCATTCCAAGACAGTTTGGGGAGGAAGGACATGAAAAGGAAAGCCAATTAAGAGTGC
>CM053770.1:211379625-211405832 GCA_028658325.1 Potorous gilbertii
TGCTCTCTCTTTTCTCTTGAATATAAGCACGGTATGCAGTACAATAAATTAGACCTTGCTTGACACTCACTTAGTCTCACTCTTCTTCTCGGCCTATTCCTCTCAGGCTGGGTCCATCCCGACCCCCACTAATTAACTAACCCCGCCGGACGGGGCATACCAGCTATGTTATTATCTGTGTAACTTTGGGAACACATCAAAACAGGAATAGAGAGTCTGCTTTGGAGCCTGGAAAACATGAGTTCAAATCCTCTGACACTCTCTAAAGTCACTCAGCCTTTCATTGAAGCATGTATTTCAGACACAAGTTGCAGAAAATGCATGATCTTTATTGATAGAGGGAATTTCATTATCCAAGAGATCCTTATACAAATGAAATCATAGGATGAGTCACTATCGTTTTATTATTTATTTTTGTACTTTGATGGATTTAGAATTTAATCAGTGTGTTTGAACCCTCTGTCAAAGCAAATCATAACCCTTCCATGCCTTTTCAATCTACAGAAATCTTATTCATGTCTTTCAGAAAAAAGTCTCCAAAGAGTATCCAATCAATGTTGAACCCTGTCTGTGCATTTTTGTTTTTGTTTTTTTGCATATTCCACTGTTACCAATGATGTTCTAGCACTGCTGCTGATCTGGTGTCTCTCTTGTAACTTAGGATCATAGACTTAGGTCTACAATCAATAAGCCCTTATTACATTTCTGCGAGGCACTGTGAAAGTGCATTCGCTTCCTTTTCTGGACATATATACCCTATATAGTGCAATACTTCATATGCTATTTCCTTTTTTATGCCGTCCTTTACATGCAAATAATCATTGATAAGATGTTGAACATACCCAATGTGTTCCCCCCAACCCTCCCCATTTCATTCTCCTTTGGGTTGCTTTATAATCATGAGTCTTCCATAATACTTAGCTTGATTCATGGCCATGTGGCATCATCAGGATAAGATTGGTATAAATGATATGGGATTTTTATGGTAGCAATAAGCTTAGGACCTTTCAAAGTGATTTGCAAATGTCATCTAGACTGATTTCAGTGTTCTAAATTCTGGACCCAGCTCAATATATTTTTTTTGTAGTGACTATTTAAGCCAAGTAAGATCATCCCAAGATCACATATACATGAAACTAAAAGGAGGCCACAAAGTAGCCAGGAAATGAAATTTACAAATACTGCATATTTACTGACAAAATAACCTAATGGGATGTCCATTAGCCCATGTTCATCTAGAATGGTTTAATTATTCTTTCCCCCCTACTTCAATTCTCTTCTTTGGTGCTCTCTACAATACTTTTCTAGTACTGTAATCATGATATATAGGTGATAAAAATTAATAAGGAAAATGTGACACTCTCTCTCTTTTTAAAATGGAAGCACATACCGGATATCTGTGAAGCCCTGCCTTATGGTGCTATATATAGACTGTGGGAAATAAAGGAAGGAGTTCTTTTTCCAAAGGGTTAAAATTCCTCCCAGCTTTAAGTGATAGCAGTTAATCAGAGTTCTGACCTAGCATGGTCAGGTAAAAGGTCAGAAACTTGTGTCCAGGCTTGAGTTGCTGTTTGAGGGGAACCCTATCAGAGAGGAGAACATGAAGTGAGGTGTTCAGGAGGTTCCTTCCTCCAGGTGAGGTGGGAAATTTCAATTTTGGAATAGTATAAAAGGACTTGCATTAATCTGAACAAACTGTAGTCTCCCTGTGGCCTTACTCGGGAGCTAATGAAAGTAGAAATTAATAAAAAAGCTTTCTTGATTTCACAAGTATTGTCCTTTGTTTAAGGTGAGCACTTCTCTCATAGTAGGGAATGTGCCCTCTTCTTGTAAGCACCACAATTAAAGATTCTTCTTTCACTCTGCACTTTACTTTTGTTTTCCTGCTGGGTATGAGCCTTACTCTAGATGGGGAGGGGACTCAAGGGGGCCCTATTTATAACACAGACAAAGTCTATTGTACAAATAAACTCCATCTTTTATCCTACCTTTTCTTTTTCTCTGTAGCTTTTTTTTAACCTCCATCTTTATTCTTCATAATTCTTTTATCACAGAAATGTCAGAGTTCCAGACCTGTAAATTTCCCCTTCCTACCTCAGAATACTAATACATTCTAACAACATCAAATAAGTCTTAGCTGGTAGCAGAGGGCAGTGAGGAATCTAATTTAGTATCTTAAGATTTAACAGTGTAATCTTTTGGTAACTTCTCAAAGCTAGGTTTGGTTATTGACTAAGAATCTGAAGAAGACTTCAAGTCCATGGTCGTTAGCAACTAATGATACTTTGTAGCGTTTCTCCCAAATGGCAGTGTAACAAACTGAAGGAAGAGTCTATTTGTCACTTTCTCTATCTTGAAATTTCTTGTCTCTCTCTCTCTGCTTCTCTGTCTTTATCCCATTTACCCCCGTCTGCAGACAGTTAACATTCCTTCTACTCACTACCTTCTTTACTTTTTTCTCCCTTTCTCCTAACTTCTCCTTTCTCTTTCATTCCTTTATGGATGCACATATACAAACATACAAATACACAGCAAAGACATGTAAACTTTCTTCCTTGATTTTCCTACAATATTTAGGGTACTAAAAAATGACCTGATTTCCCAAGGACAATGCAAATCATTTTCCTGATCACAGCCTGGACTGCTTGGCCCTCAACAGGATGTCTAAACCTTGTCTATTAAAATAAGAAAAAAAACACATTTTAAAGTAAAATCATCATAATAGATATAGTGTATAACATATCCCCTATTTTTCTGCTCAAAAGCAGTAGTACCTAACATCTTTAGGTTGGTGTCAATCTGCTTGTGTGGGGGTGAACTCCTCCCAAAAGGACTTTGGATCTGCTTTGTATTCATGACTTTCTCCCATCATTAGCTGCCTATTCAAAGTATTTTAAACCAACCTTACCCAAAGCTTAGCTATTCAAAATCCATTCTGCTAAGGAGATGAATGTTTTATTCAAATCAAGTAACAAGAAATGCAGATTTAATTAAGCTCATTACTTTTCAATTGCATGACAGAAAGATGGGTAGATGAAAAATTATTGATTAATAAGATTTCTATAGCTCTCTGCAAGACTTATCTTAACCCATCTAATATTTATTGGTATCATATAATTTGTTCCCATTATACCTTTGCAAAGTACAAATTCAGGTCTAGTCATATAAGTTCAAAAATGACTTGAGGGATGCTGGGTACATTTGTTTGTTCAAAAACACTTCCCATACCCCATGACCTAGTATAGGATTGTAACATTAGAGAGGTATTCCTTTCTGGTCTTCAAAATTCCTTCAAGTACACAAACCTCATAGAAGTCTAAAACCTTACTGTTGTCTGATCTCTAAAATTCGATGATTCTGCCACAGCTAACTGAAAGTAAGGGATTAGTTTAATGGGCAGCAAAGCTTTATGGTGAGGGGACATATAGGGGATATTTGGAGGCAAAAGGATTCTGGGATTGGAGTGGGGTGATCAAAAGAAGAACTAAGAGAAGGTGGGTACATGGAAGAAAGTATAATGTAAATTTTGCCTTAGCACCCTAGCTCTAAAGTTAGAGAATCTGGGTCCAAATCCAGTCAAATGCATCTTCTCTGTATAATCCTGAGCAAGCCACCTAACCTTGGCCCTCATTTTCCTCATCTATAAACTAGTAGGTTAGGAATATGTAGCTTTTAACTTCTTTTCCAGCCTAAATCTGGGATACTGAGATCTTTTCCTGATTTTGCCTAAGGCTGGACCTGTATGACTGGAAATTACCGTCTAGCTGCATCAATTGAGCCACAGAATTGTTGGAATTGAGTCTCTAGAAAACAGAATTGTTTCAGGGTTTGTTCCACGTGTTTCCTCCAAATATTGGGAGAAGATATAGTTCAAATATGCTGTGGTTTGAAAACTTCAGTTCTTTCTTTTCCAAAATGGCAAACCTTTCTTCCCTATGGGATCCCTAGTAAGTCCATTTGCCCTTTTCTATTCTCTTTTACTTTTTGGAAAACAGGCTGTGTCTGACAATGTTTCTGTGGGAAAGGAAAATCATTTCCTCTCTTCTCTGTTTTCTTTCTGTCACTATTACATAACATAAAATAAAGGTAGACTAATTTAACTTTAAATATAGCCATTTCATTTTCCTCATATAACACCAGCTTCAATATTTCCTTTCACAAACCCTATGGATACTGTTATTGTATCTGTAAGAGGGAAGGGAATCTTGAACTGACAGTTAACTAGGATTTTTTAAAAAATCAATGAGAGGAAGTAGAAAAGAATTACATTTAAATTGCATTTCCTAGTGAAATAGACTGAGATTTTAAGAAGAGTCTGTGAGAGGATTGAGACAGTTTAGCTGATATTCCTGAGAGAGAATAGGACTGAGGAAGTTAAATGTCATCTGTTAAGAGATTGTGAGAGTCCTCTGTCATCTGTGAGAGAACTACATTTAACCCTTATTTTGTGAAGAGACATTTTGAAGAGAATCCCCTTGAATTAGCATCCTGAGAAAATATGTATTTCCATAGTAAGAAAGAGTCACTGTTAGCCTTGGTTGGAAATATTGCATCAGGTCCCTGCCCATAGTAGCATATACCTGTAATCTCAAATACCAGGAAGTATGGTGCTGGCAGATCTCTTGAGCTCAGTTCTGAGCTATAGTATGTTCAGCAGACCAGATTTCTGTGCTAAATGTGGCACCAGTAGAGGGATGCTTTGGGAGTAAGAGGAGGAGAGCACCACTTTGCCAATGAAAGGGTGAACCAGACCAAGTTGAAAAAAGGGCAGATCAAGCTCCTGAGTGAGATGAGGAGATTGTGAAGACTTTTCATAATAAAAATGAGGAGAGGTGGGATAGTGGGGAGGTGAGATTCTCTGTGTTAGGGTATAAAAATGTAATCTGATTTCTGTAAATTGCCTTCATCCTGGTGGAGGGACACCCCTTTCTTACAAGAATTGTAATAAATCGTTTTCTGTTCTTATCGAGAAGTCTCTTCATTTGTTTAAAATTTTGAGTAAGGGTCTTTTTATCCCATACACTCCTATCTTCTATGTAGGATAGAGCTAGTGCCAGCGCAAGAGCAAAGAGAAGGAAAGAAAAGGTAGGACAAGAGAGATTCCATCTGTGTGTCTTTTTCTCCTGGTTTTGAAGAAAAGAGATATCACTGTGAAATACCTCCACTGTCAATATATTATAAAACCTTATTTATATGTCTGAATTATTATTTGTCATTGTAATAAATGACATGGGAAATAATACTGATATTATTTGAAATTGTGAGACCAAGGGTTTAAAGTTAGAGAGGAACAAAAATTCTTAGGGAAAATAGGTTTCTATGGTTACTAATTAACTCTGGGTTGTGTCTGAGAGCAATGAGTTGATGAGTGAAATCAGGTTAAGTGAAGCCCCCTCAGGGATGAATTCCCCAAAACCCCCCACCCTCCTGCCAAAACTAAAATAACTAAGTATCCTCCTTAGGCAAATAAAATGCTCCAGGATGGAGGAGAACCACCAAAGTTCTGGTCATTCTTCCCTTAATTCCTCCTAATGGTAACAAAAGTCCTCACTGATAAGCAATGATCTTTTCCATATGTTTTGTCTCTGGGGTAGATTCCCACGCTTAGAAGGTATGTCTGGATTCCCAGTCAATGGGAAGAGAGGTTAGTGGGCTTCCAAGTTAGGGACTGTATAATACTGTACTCCACTCAGGTGCACTCCCTTGCTGACATTACCCATGGTCTCATGGGAAGTATCCCTTCTCACGAGATTGTAATAAATTCCTTTTTGCCTTCTAACTTGGGAAGCCTCTGAGTTTAATCTGAATAAGGGTCACTGTTTGGGGGTTCATCCTGGGATTATTCCCCTTCATGAGATGTCTCCCAGATCACTAACAGGGATCAGGAGCCAACTGAGGTTTTCTCAGAGGTCCTTGAAATTGGTTTGTGAAATATGACTCTTATTGGGTAACCGCCTGAAGAGAGGAACTCCAAGGAGGCAAAAATGAAAATAAAAAGGAAAATAAAGACACTCCAGAGTTAAGGCAGGGTTAATTAATTTGGCCAGGAAGACCAGCCAGAATATGAGTCATGTGAGTTGTGAGCAGAACCCAGGCAACTGAGATCTTGTGAGCTTGAGCTGATAAATCAGGCAAGATCAAGGGAGGACCCCTGCGTGACTGTCAGAGAAGGGGTTGGTTGTAAATTCTGCCATCCCCTCTGGACTTCTCATAGCACGATTGGGTGAGCTTTTTTGCAATCAAGATCTCATAAGTCACGGGAAGGGGTCTATTAAAGGTGGCTGGTTCCAAAAATTCATTTCCCGACATTCGGGAGGATAGCCTCTTGGAGAATAGTAAGCAATTGTGATGAAACGCCCAAATATAAAGGGAAGGATAAGAAGAAAAAGATTAAATATCGTTGTTCTGTTTGGGCAGGGATCCCACTGGGAGGAAATCTTTCTGTATTCTTAAAACCTGGCTATGTTTTTGAATGTGAAAAAAAGAAAGATAAGGAAAAATGCACCTCAGGCCGTCTGCCGAGAAAAGTTGAGTTTTGATTTGATGAGATCTCAAAGTTAAAATCTGTACTTTAAGTTTGAATTGGGTCAATGTATCTGTGTTTAAAATTGCAAGTTCACTTTGGAATTTCAGTGATTTCTTTTGGAGGTATTAACTCTCTCCAGATTCTGAAGGATGAAGACAAGGAGAGTAAGTATGGAAGTTCCTCGGTGGACCTGCCTGGATTTTGTGCTAACTCAAGGAAAGAAGGTGGGATTTCAACTCTTTCTAGAGCCTGAAATTCCCAAGGCAGAAGGAGATGGATGAGGCAGCAGTATCTATGTGCATGCCTGGACCATGTGCTCAAGGGAGGTTGTCACCTCCCCCATCCCAGTCTGAGTTAATTGGGAAAGCTGGTCTGCTGGCCCTGGGAGCGGGGAGGAGAGCTGGAAGATGGATTTTCAGCTCTTTAAGGAAGCAGAGGGAAAAAAAAGGAGGGCTAAAATGTTTATCATTAGTGATTATACATCCAGGTTTGATATGATTTCAATTAAAATCTGTCTTGAAGGAATAACAAATAGCATATGAGAATGTTTTCCTATCAGGATTAAGTAGAAAAAATGTTATTTGGCATTTATGATTATAAAGTGCTAACATAAGGATGGATATATGTTAGATGCAACATTAATCTAATGTAATTATTACACAACTTTTAAATTTGGAGTTTGTTTTATATATATATATACATATGGGTTTAAAAAAGTGATAGAAGTTTGATAATTTGAAATTTATATTTGGTTATAAATAAGTAGTGAAAATGTTGATGTTTGCTATATGATGGTAGAGTTAACTTCTTTGCTTTAAACTAGAAAGGGATTCTAGTGCAGACAGTTATAGTTAAGATGTGGAGGAGCTGGATAATCTGAGTAATGGGATTGAGAGATTTGGAAAGATGGATAAGGGTTTTGACTGCAAATATGAAAGGCAGATAAGAAGGTTTGAATAGTTCTGGATGGGTCAGTTTCTCATGGTTTCAGTAAGTAGTGAGGGTGTGAGGAAGTATTTTAAGAAGAGAGAAAAATCACTTAATTTGATTTAACATAACTAATAGCTCAATCAAATTAGAACTGATCTGGTTGGAACTCTATCTGATCAAGTGATAGTGTGCCCATGTTTACTATGCAAAGTGATGTGGAGATGCATTCAGATGAATGGGTAATGGCTTATTTGAAGTTTTAAGTAAACTTAAATAGTTTAAAATTTTTAAGTAAATCTAAATGTTGTTATATTAGAAATTGCATTGTTAAATTAATGATAAATTGGTTAAAAAAATACTATTATGAATTCTGTGTAAGAGTTTCTGTGTTGTAGAATTCCTATTGAGAAAATGAGAATCCCTGGGAAAAATACATATACACTTTTATATGTGGATATGATTTTCAAGTCTGTCTCATCTAAAAATGTATTGTCTGTTAAAAGTTTATTTCTGCTGTTAATAATGAAGTTTTAACTAAAATTGATTTTTGCTATGAATCAAACATATTTACAAAGGATATTTGTAAAAGGAAGCTTATGGTCAAATGTAAGAAGACCTTGATTTTAGATCTTGTAATATTTGCCAATTAGGTTTATGAGAGTTTTGTGATAAATTGTAAATTGTTCTTAAAAGAGGAATATATTTGTTGTATGAAGAAATGTTTTGTAAAATCTTTTGTATGATTTTTGAAAGGCCTACCTTCCAAACTTATATTTGTAAGCTAATTTGTTATAATAACTTCAGATTTTATGGGGGTGGGGTGAAAGATAAGGGACAAGATAAGGGAGACCAAGAATTTTATGGCTCCAGATAGCTCTTGGGTAAATTTTAAGAAAGCCTCCTGGCCCCATCCCCCTTACCTTTGGAAGTTCTGTCTTTATGGAAGGACTTCTTAAGATCTAATCTGAACTGGAGATGCTCACAGGACAGATGTTAACTCTTTCTACTGTGGAAGGAGAGGAGTGGCCCCATCCCCATCGGGGCAGCTAAGATTTGGAGAGTTTAAAATGATCACCCAAGTGGTGTGGCCCTTCTCTTTGTTAAAGTTGAAATCTCTATGTAAAGTGTAAACTGTATATGGAGTTCCTAAACCAGGAATTTGTTTAGGTGATAAATAATCTCTAGTAATTGATTTTTAGGACAAATTTAAGATGTAACTCCTGGTAAAATTTTTGATTAAGTGAAGCCTGCCATTTGGTAAAAGTGTCTGGGACCATTACTTGTTGCGGCCTACTGCTCTGAGAGGAATGTGACAGGGAGAAGTTGGCTTCAGGGGACAATCCTGTCCTCAGTCTGGGATGAACCCCTCTGGTTCAGTTTCCCCATTGTGTTCCTTTGAAAAGGAATGTTTTCCCCTTTGACTGTTTCTGAGTCTGGCTATAAGGTAGAGATGAAACCAAAGTATAAATGTGATGTTGTTTAAAGTTAACTATAATTGTATCTTACCTACAGAGGGACTGAGGAAGGAGTTGAGGGTGGCCCCAGGTGGTCTAGGGGTTCCAGGCTTGGTCTTGATGAGAGTGGCCAGTAACCTGGAGAAATGGATTGATAGGGCATAGTGATATGCCTCTATGGGCCTCTAGAGAGCCAAGGTGGGGACAAGATGAAGTTTTCCAGGGCCCTTTTAGACAAATATGACTAAAACTCTTTGGGGGTAATGGACAAAGATCCCAACTTGGTAAAGGTCAATTGGGTAAATACTATTGACTGAGTCAAGTTACTGAGACTAACTCAGAGACATTTTTAGTTTGAGGAAAAGAATTTCAGTCTAAGTTTCTTAGAGGCAGGCAACCTCTGGTAATATTTTACATGGATGGAAAAGTTAAATGTTTCTGTTTTGATTCAAATTCATTTCACGAACGTAAGTTGAAGTTAGTGTTTAAACTTATATGCGTAGCTCATTCCTTTAGATTGAGCAGGATTAGGAAGGGACAGAGTAGTTTGGGAAACAGGTGTAAATCTATTAGAGCAGTAACAAGGTTTTAATGGTAAATTTGATTTTATAATTGTTATTTAGGCATGTAAGCTACTTAAGATTTGCTTCAAAAGATGTCCCTTAACCAATGTGAAATTATAGTCATACCTGAAAATGATTATTGGAGGTTTTTTAAAGATTTTATGGGACTGTTAACTGACTGTTCTGAGTCTAACTCCAGGTATGGATAGCAAGAAAGGTGATCTGAGTCACTGATTCATGATGCCACTAAGTCTGTGAGATGCTGGTATGAACTGCAAAAAGGTGATCTCGAAGGAAGGTTAGAAGAGTGGCTGTTCAGCCTGGGCTGAGGTAGGATTTTCCTGACTCAATTTTCCCATTGACCTGGAAGACTTTAAGCCTGACTGAATGCCAGTTGACAATCTGTTCCTGCCTGGAATTGACATGAAGTTAGGGAGATATTGTTTCCCTGTAATGGCCCTACTCTTAGTGGCAATTTCCTGTAATCAAAGGTTTTGTAAGCTTAATACCAGATCTATTAAATAATAGATTGTTGGTAGGGGAACATCTGTCTAAAATTAAACTATTAGACTTGAGATTTCAGACTTAACAGTGGTAAGGTAGGGTCTTTTAATTCTTAGTAATAGTGTGGAGACAATCAGGTCAAGGGCTTGTGAAGTTAGCATACATAGTTATTATTTTGTCTCAATTGGTTAATGTTAAAGAAGAATGCTTTGTGGTCTATATTGTAAATTCTTTAAAAGAAGCATCACATGACCAGAAGTTGGAATTGTTTTATGATATGATATGTACTGTGTTAAAAATGATTGTTTATTGAATTTATGTAAGTACTGGAGTCTGTTATTGACTCCTTAGTGAAATCTCATCTTCCTGATGGGGGAATGTAAAATGTGAAAACTGAGTTCTAATATAAATTTCTTAAACATGACAATTGGCCAAAGTTCCAATTTTGATTTTTGTAAAAGTGATAAGTGTATAAAGCTTAGGTATGGTCATCTAAAATGGTATTAATGTCAGTTTTGTAGGAGAGTGGACATCTGGATTTCTACAAGAAGATAAAGGGAAGAAGATGCAGAGATGCTGTGCTGAAGATGGCCTGAAGGAGATTCTGGACCAGAAAACTGCATCAGATGAGGTTCTTCCCAGACTGCTTGCTGTATGAGATGGAGCCTCTGAATGGATAATTCATTGATTTACCTTTGTATTTTGAATCTTTGCATCTGTACTTTTAACAAGGCCCCCTTGTAATCTGTCAATGAGTCAGTCAGCTTTGCTCCCTTCTCATATTCATAAAAAGGGGAATAGATGAACGGAAGAATTCATAGGGGAAAGAATGTGAGGAGGTATTTATTAATTGGATTTAGGTGTGGAAATGGGAATTTTAATAAAGAAAAAAAGGGAGTTTGTGGGAAGCTAAATCTCTCCATTGTATGAAAATAGATTACAATGGAAAGAGAGTAAAAGAAATTACTAGGAATATTAGAAAATTGGCTCACATTCTGGTTCAGACTTGGACATCAATCACCATTTAACACTTCTTGGTGGTCCTGATTCAGAGACAGCTGGTGGATACAGCTATTATGGGTTTGGGCTCATCATCATCAGTGGAGTTACCGTCCTCCCAATTTTTCTCCCTTGCATTATACAAGTCATAACCAGACTAGAACAACATTCCCTTTCAAAGATGATTTGGCCAGAAACTAAAGCTGAAGGTTCGGTTAGACTTATGGTCCTAAAGAGCCAAGGCTGAACACCAATCAAAGATAGTGGAGAAGAAGATAGAGAGTATAATTTAGCAGAGGTAGCCTTCTGAGAGGGGTGTGAGGCGTCTTCAGAGGGACAAAAATAACAGAAGGGATTCAGTGAAATCAGGTTAAGTGAAGACCCCTCAGGAATGAATTCCCCAAAACCCCCACCCTTCCTGCCAAAGCTAAAATAACTAAGTATCCACTTTAGGCAAATAAAATGCTCCAGGAGGGAGGAGAATCACCGAAGTTCTGGTCACATCACATAGCATTCTTCCCTTAAGTTCCATATTTGGTAACAAAAGCCCTCAATGGTGAGCAATGATTCTTTCCATATTCTTTGTCTCTGGGGTAGATTTCCATGCTTAGACTGTATGTCTGGATTCCAGCCAATGGGAAGAGAGGCTAGTGGGCTTCTGAATCTGCTCTGCTCAGGTGCACTCCCTTGCTGACCCCCTATATCCTCGAGGAAAATGCCCTTCCTCATGAAATTGCAATAAATTCCTTTTTGCCTTCTACCTTGCGAAGCCTCTGAGTTTAATTTGAGTAAGGGTCCCTGTATTCCATACAGTTAATCAGTTAGAGAGACTTTACATTCATTTTATGCCTACATATCATACATTATTCCTTGATTTCCTTAGAATCTAGGTGCTGAATTAATAAAGAAATGAGCTAATAGCTTCTAGAAAAGGGTTGATATAACTTGTCATCTGGTTCATGCACAGTATAGCATACTAAGACCTCACCTAGATCAGGGCTTCTTAGAAGAAAAATTTGGCAATAGTAAAAAGTTTCTGAATGTGCAAGGACTAAAAGTTAATTCAAAATCAAACATATAATGAATCCAAGGTGTTTCTGGTAGAGTTTGCCCATACTGCATCACCACCTGGGTTCTTAACACAAAGCATGCATACTTTGCAATGCTCATGCCCTCAGTCCACAAAATACCAACTAACCCCAGCCCAAATGCAAAAAGGGATTAGGAGTGGAAAAAAATTGAAGAAGCCCAGACTTAGGCTCAATCTGGAGAGCTCAGTCATAAAATTGTTAATCCACTTGGATTATTAGGTTGAATTCTTTTAAATAATCATAGATTCCATTGAAGAAGCCCTGTAATTTTATGGGGTTTAACATAATTAGCATGATATTATCTGCAAAGGGGAGCCCCTTTAAGCAAATCCCTCTTTAGTTTGGTCCTTTTGCCTGACATTCTCCACAATGATGAACAGTCTCCACAAGGGTGTGTATGTGTGTGTGTGTGTGTGTGTGTGTGTATGTATAATATATGTATGTATACACATATATATGTGAATATGTATATAGATGCATACACATGTATGCATTATAGATTTAGAGTACAAAAAACATTAAAGATGCTTCAAAAACTTATGATCATAGGTCTACAGATTGAAGGGACTTCAGAGTTCATCTAGTATAATCCCTTCATTTTACAAATGAGAAAACTAAGGCCCATGAAGGATACGTGACTTGCTCAAAGTCACAAAGGAAATCAGTAGCAGAGCTAGAATTTGAATTCTATATTCCATAAACATTTATTCAGTGTCTGTTATGGGCCAGGTACTAGGGATATGATAAAAAGAGAACAGGCAGTCTTGCCCTCAAGGACCTCACAATCTAATGGAAAAACAAGATGTAAACAATTATATACAAACATGCTAGTACAGGATAATTAGAAAATGGCAAACAGAGGGAAGGCACTACAATAAGAAGGAATGGGAGAGGTTTCCTGCAACAAATGGGGTTTTAATTGAAACTTGGAAGCCCAGGAAGTTGGTAGGCTGAGTGGAGAAGGAGAGCATTTCAGGGATGAAAGACAGTCAGAGAAATTGGATGGAACCACCAAAGGGCCACCATGTTCTATGTCTCACTTGATGGGTTTTTTTACATTAAAATTTTTTTTAATTTATGTAAAAACACAAGCATTTCCATAACAGTAAAATAAGATAAAAAAGATGATTGCACATGAAACTTCAACCTTTTAAATATATAATAAAGTTATCAGGTAATTTTTTTCCTTTTTTTTGTTTCCTTTCTCCAGATGACTACCATTAGACACAAATATGTGTGTCATTCTATGCATACTTCTATACATCAGTTCTTTCTCTGGATGCAGACAGCATCTTTCTTCATTATGTACTTTGTAGTTAATAATAGTGAAAATAATTTAGTTGCCCAAGTTGTTTTGAAAACAATATTGCTGCTGCAAACTTTCTCTTGGTTCTACACGTTTTGCCCTTTGTTGTTTTGTGCAAGTCTATTCAGATTTTCTATAATCAGCAAGCTCATCATTTTTTATAGGTCAGTGGTATTGTCACAATCACATACCATAACTTGTTCAGCCATTCTCCAATGATGGACACCCTTGCAATTTCCAGTTCTTTGCCACCACAAAGAGAGCTGCTATAAATATTTTAGAACATATAGGTTCTTTTTTCCTTTTTCCCTAATTATCCCTAATATAACTTGATATTAATAAGCAGAGGACAGTTAACTCTGTGGTTCTGTTTCTCAAGGAATTTCAGATGATGTCAGTTTATGCCACAGAGGATCATTCTTTGAGAAGAACATATTCAAGACTCTTTGGCATTCTCTAGACAAATGTTCAGTATCTAGATCATGACGTTCAGTCACACTTTTATTTCACGTTATGTTAATACAACACTATGTATGTGTAATGGACCAGATATGCAGATGTAAAAATGAGTTTAGACCTAGAATTTGCATAGAAGAAAGGTAGCACTGTGCTTAGGAAATTAAATAGGGTTTTTTATAATCCAAAGATGGATCCCAGTTCAAAGACTCCTCTTTTCTACACATTCTTCTTGTGATGCTCTATGGTTGTGAATCATCGAATGTCTCTTTCTCCAGGAAATCCAAGTTATGACTGCCCAAATGGGCCATGGAGAAACATATGGTATATACCAGTAAACTGCAGCATATTTCCAATGAAAACTTTCATTCAAGAAGTGAAGACATATCACTGGGGAAATATATGACAAGAATAGAAAAAGTCCAATCATTTGGTACCATTTCACTACTTGTATGATTCAGTGACTCCCTACTGATGCTGGGACAGGGGTTCCTAACTATAAAAACAAGCACTCTGACACATTCAGGATGTCTCTCTGTATAGGTTCTTTGTTCTGCTTTTCTAAAAGGAAAGAAAACTTTTGATGGATCAGCAATCACTTTAATCAAGCACACATACACACACACACACACACACACACACACACACATATACACACATACATAGTTCAGAGTGGAAAAGTCACTACCCTGAACTTCAGAGAAAATACAAAAACAGAACAAAGATCGACCAACAGACAAGGCTTCCAGCTGTCTGATCAAAGGTAATATGTACATCACAGATCAACATACAAATCCAACTGTCTGACCATACATACATAGTTACTAGAGAGAGAAACACCAACTCTTGGGTTTGCAAAGCATGGATGGGGAGGGGGCTCCTTAGTGGCTACTTAGAGTCTCCTCTGACCAAACAAACATTTCCAGTGAGTAATCCCCAAAGTTAAACCTCACTTCAGAGTATTGATATACTTTTCAGAGTTAGACAGCATTACAACCCTTGAGAAACAGTGCCTCATTAACAAAACGTGTCTTCCTTCCTACAAATCTTTCCTCATCAAACCCCCCCTTACTGGGCAGACCCATTAATGGGTAGGGAAGATCTTTAATCTCATTAGTATTACACTAACCTGGGGTCCACAGATCCCCCCCTTCAAATAACAGGATCCACAGATAGAGCTTAGGAAGCTTGTGAACTTGGATGATGAAAATACATCTTTTAAAAGTATAATAGAGGGTGGACAGGAAGTCACCAGTGGTTTTTGAGCAAGTTAGTGACTTAAGTAAAATTATTTTAGCAACTGTGTAAACCATGGATTGAATTCGGAGAGGTGAAAGGATCAGATTTCTAATAAGTGGTAGAACAAGGTCTCCAATCCAGGCTCTTCTATATTTGCTTTCTCAGACCCATGGCATAAACAAATTCAAGACTCTCCTTCCTACTAATCTTGACATCATTAGGCAAACATTGAACACTCTTTCTCTTGGTGCTAGTGTAGTCTGAAGGATGGAAGGAAATGGGGACAATGTAAAATATTGTATCCCAAACAGTTAAGCATTAGGAATTGGACTAAGCAATTAAGTTGTCCTCTGCCAGAAGGGAGTCTTTGTTTGTGAATTTGTGGACCAAGTTCTAGGTTCTCCCTGATGAAGACTAGTGATGTTTCCCACATAGCATAACTCAGAGCTTTTGGCTTGGTGTGTAACTACTTCAGATAAAGCAATGGAGACATTCTAGGGTTTCAAAGAACATTTGGTTTTATAAAAAAGAAGTTAAAAAACATAACAGGAGGAAAAGAAAGGGAAAGACCCACGCTTAGCATTCATGAGAAGATCATATAGCATTAGTGTTTCAGGGGCTGGTGAGAGGCTACTGCATAACTGGAAGAAGCTGCCTCTATGCTCAGCTTTTGCCAAAATAGGTGAAGTGGTTAGTTCTTCCCTCCTCCCACCTCAGGAATCTAGGTTTATATGACCCAGGTACAATACTGCCGATATAGAGGCTATCATCAAGGAAGTATATTCCTAGAAGAGGAGACAGGTAAGCCATATAGCCAGAGAAATAGATAACTGGTGGGCAGCATATAAGTTTTAACAGAAATAAGGCACTGTCAAGAAATCTAGGTGAAAGCCTACATACTTTTGATAGAGTCCTTCCTTCCTTCCTTCCTTCCTTCCTTCCTTCCTTCCTTCCTTCCTTCCTTCCACAAGCATTCCTTATGTACTTGTATCAGGTTCTATGCTAGATACTGTGACAAAGACAAAAATAGTACTGTCCGCTCCAAGGAGCTTAACTTCGAGTGAATTTACAAGAGGACATGGTCATGTCATAAGATAAAGCAAAATAATCCATCATTTCAAACACCAATTGATCTGTTCTATGTTTACAGAAGCCTCACGTTTAGAAATTCTGTAGCTCCTCCAATGGCAGCTAGGTGGCACAGTGAATAAAGCACTGGACTTGGAGTCAAGGAAAACTCATCTTCCCTAGTTCAAATGTGACCTCAGATACTTACTAGCTGGGTAAGTCACTTCACCTTGTTTGCCTCAGTTCCTCATCTGTAAAATGAGCTGGAGAAGAACAACAGCAAATGACTCCTAGTGTCTTTGCCAAGAAAATCCCAAAGGGGATTGAGAAGAGTCAGAGAGCATTCAATAACCACAAGCCACTTAAATATAATAACAGTGAATATTATGTACCCTTTTAAGATTTAGCGAGTATCATATATATACATATATATATGTATATATATCTCACATGATTTGTTTATTACAAGAATAATATGAGGGAGTTACCATTATTACCCGCATGTTATAGATGAAGAATCCGAAGGTGAGAGAGGTTAAGTGACTTATCCAGAGTCATACAGCTAGTGTCTGAGTCAGAATTTAAACTCAGATTTTCCTGACTCCAAGCTGAACACTCCATCCACTGTGCAACCTAGTTGTCTATCTGTCTACATGCTCCTCTCTGCTTCTACTTTGCTAGCACCATTCTCCTAGTCAACCTTAAAACCTTACAAGCATGCTTATATATAGGGAATCTTTCATGTCGTAAAAAATAAAATTGTCTTTTTACTGTCAGGCTATGTGGCCTTGGGCAAGTCATTTAGCCTGAATTTCAGTTTCTACATAGCTGTGGAGTGAGGGAGTTGAATTAAAATTTTTCTAGGTCTACCCTGTGATTCTTAATAGTTGTTTGTCTCTTAAGACAGTTGCATAACAGTGAAGGTCATTAAAAAAAGAAATACTCTCAATGGTATTACCAAGTCATTTTCTAATTATTATTCTTCATTAAGACAGAAAAGAGTGGAGTTTGCTTTTTTTTTTAATCCCAACTCCTAAGCACAGTGCTTGGCACATGGTACACAGTCTCTGTGTTAAAAATTCTTGTCGATTGGGCAATTATTCCTTTTTTTAATGCCATACTGAGTTACTTGAACATCATAACAATATTATGGTTTTAAAATGTGTTCATATTGAAATGGAATTTAATCAAAATACCTCACACCATCAAATGAAGACTTATCGCAAACAACAGGCTTCCTGTTTGAAGTTTCCTTTTTAAAAGCCTGAGCAGCAATCTTCAAATGAAAACAAAATGAAGAAATAGTCTGTATTTAATTAAAGTTCAATTTATTTGTACTTTAAAAGCATGAAAGGTTAGTGAAATCGAGGCTTTTTCATTTCTCTAGTGTTTTAAAATTCATATAGTGTCTTGTCTTTAAATTCATACAATGTTTTAAAGATTGAGTGTCCTGCTGCTTACTCCTATTCATTAAAAGAATTATCTTGAACAAAGAGCTGACTCCTTGAGATGCATATGTTGTTGTGTTTGCCTAAATAGATGTCTAATTATATCAGTGAAAGAAGTTTGAATTTTCCTGACTTAGCAGAAGATTCTTTAGTATCATACAATAGAAAATTCAAACAATAGCAGACACTTGGCTACTTGGACACCAGAAGTACTATACCTGCTTCAGGGGAAATTCCTTGGAAGGTTTATCAATACATGCATACATGCATATGCACATGCATACATACAAACATATAGATCAATAGGTAGAGATAGAGATA
This sequence comes from Potorous gilbertii, assembly GCA_028658325.1. Taxonomy (NCBI): domain Eukaryota; kingdom Metazoa; phylum Chordata; class Mammalia; order Diprotodontia; family Potoroidae; genus Potorous; species Potorous gilbertii. The sequence goes on from CM053770.1 coordinate 211,397,531, forward strand.
GGTTTATCTCTATCTATGTCTATATGTCTACTTGTGCCTAATGGTAACCGTCTATAAGGCAAGGTGGGTAGAGAATGAAAAAAGGAAAAAAATGTACATGATAACGTTCTCACATATTTAAAAGGAAAAAACAAGTTTTATGTAATATATTTACAGTTTCATGTGCAATCATCTTTTTCGATTATACTGTGTCATGGAAATGCTTGTTTTATAAATTAAAAATGAAATAATTTTTAAAAGAAAAGCACTTTAGATTCTTTGAAACTTAAAGTTGCTTTACGTGTTTGAAGCTACTTTTGAAAAATGTCAGGCTTAGCTAATAATATTCAAAATGCTCTGCATTTTTTGATTTGGAGGCAATTGGCCTTTTCATTTTTTCAGACTGAATTTCATGCTAATGATTAGACCCTTTCTTTTGCAACCATGGGAATTACTGCCAAGAATCATGAACTGTACCCTCAAATTCATATCAGCTTTATGAGTTATGGTAGAATAAAAAAAGTTCAGGCTCTGAAGTGAGAGGACATCCAGATTTAAATCTCAAATTCCTATATGAAAGCAGCTTATATTCTGATAGGGGAGATAACAAGATATACTTTTCTAGTAATAGAAATATACATATATATATTATATATTTATATAATAAAGAGAAAATAGATAAATGTACAAAGTAATAAAATAGAAGATATTTTAGGAAGAGAGGGTATTAGCACTTGGGGGAAACTAGGAAAGGCTTCACACAGACAACAGTTCTTGAGCAGGGTAAATGGCAAGGTCCATAAGTCCTTACACTATATCAGTAGACTATACAACAGAGCCAGACTATATCAGTAGACTATATAACTATATTCAGAATCTACAGTCAGGGCATATGGTAAAGCCTGAAGAACCTTTTGATGCATTGGCAGAATGGATGGTAAGGTCTGGTGATCCTCCCTTTCATTAGAAGGAAGACAATTCCTGACTCCTGTTTCATCCAAGCCATGAAAGGAAACAAGTGGTCAATGTCAAAGTCAAGACTGAAACAGTTTCTGCCTTCAAGGAGCTTAAATTCTGTAGGTCCACAACGAGGAAGGGTGAGAAGTAACCTTTACTTGACTGATTCCAATTCTATCATTTCCAATGCACCATTTTACCAAGCCAGAAAACAGGCGTTGGGGTTGGTGGAGAGGAAGGGAAAGTGTGGTCAAAACGTAACTCTTGATACATACTTGCTATACCATAATAACCGAAAAGCCACTTGAAATTTCAGAGCCCCAGGTAATTTGCTAAGATTATAGATTATATAAAGAAATCTTTTGCTGTTGCGTTGTTATTCAGTCCTTTGGTTCTGTCCAAGTCTTTGGGACCTCATGCACTATGCTGTCCATGGGGTTTTCTTGACAAAATTACTGGAGCAGTTTGCTATTCCATTCTTCAGTTCATTTTATAGATGAGGAAACTGAGGAAAACAGAGGTTAAGTGACTTACCCAGTGTCACACAGTTAGTAAATGTATGGGGCCAGATTTGAACCCCGGTCCTCCTGACTCCAGATCCAGTGTTCTATCCATGGAGACACTTAGCTGTAAACATGCATACATATATACATATACTTACCTAATAACACACATACAAACATGCATACATACATATATGTATACACACATATCACATATACATATATATATATATATATAGATAGATAGATAGATAGATAGATAGATACATATATATACTTAGTAAGTATATAGTAGTTTGCATACTGTCTTCCCAATTGGAACATGAGTTCCTTGAGGTTAGGGACTGTTTTGAGCCTCTATGTTTCCAGCACTTAGAAAAGTGACTGCCATAAAGTAAGTACTTTCAAAGGGCTTATTTACTTGACTCGTTGAATTTTTGATATGCCTAATTAAAATTTAATTACAAAGTAGAGACGCATACCTCATGTAATCTAAAATACAAGAAACCTAAAGTAGAGTGTCAGTTTTTTGAAGTCAGGCACTGTAGGGTTTTTTGCTGTTTGAGGTGTTTTTTATTTTGTCTTTCTAGCCCCCTAGTCTGGCATAATGCCTTGTGTACAGTAAGGCAAACTTTTTTTGAAGTGGATTAGGTGTTTATATCCATTGTAGAATATTGTGAAAACTTAAGAAGGGGGACCTTAGTCTCATTTGGAAAATATTTCCCATTCCAGTGAGATAAGATAATGAGTGGGCAGCTGGGCACACTGGAAAGAGCACCAGATTGGAGTAAGGAAGAACTGAATTTAAATCTGGACTCAGTTTCTAACTGTGTGACCCTGGGCAAGTCACTTAACCCTGTTTACCTCAGTTTCCTCATCTGTAAAATGAGCTGGAGAAGGAAATGGCAAACCACTCCAGTATCTTTGCCAAGAAAACCCCAAATGGGGTCACAAAGAGTTGGCTATGACAGAAAAATGACTGAAAAACAAAACATTAAGATACAGGACATTTCCAGCTTAACAGACTGAACCTGCCAGACTATAGAGGAAATTTTAGAGGATAATATTTGAGGGTAGTGTGGTAATGAGGAAAGAGTAATGGATTTGGAGTCAGAGGACTGAGGTCTTGAAGAGTCAGATATGACCGATAGGTCTTAACAACAAGATAATGAGCAAGGATTGAATGAGATGACTAAGTGTCTTGATCCAATAAGGTTCCAAAGACACTCTACATGGCAACAAATAGCTATGACTGCTGAATAGGATAGGCAAGATTTAAATAGCTATAGCAAAAAAAGCCTCCTTTGACACCTGATGAGTCATAAACTCTTCTGGGGAATTCTTAGGAGGGGGATACCTGCTAACATTCATGGCTGGGCTTCCAAGGAGACAAGACAGCCAGTGAACTTGACTTCAATTCCTGAAAAAAGAATTCTGAAACCATTTATAAAAGGACAGTTCATGAATGTTTAGAAAAGGGCATACTGATCACAATGTCAGCACAGCTTCATCAAGGACAAGGAAAACAGGTCATGGCCAGCTTGGTTTTGTTTTCTTTCCTTTTTTTTTTTTTTTTAATAAGATTACGAACACCATAGATAGGGAAATTTGAGAAATAGAATTCATATATATTTCGTTAAAGCCCTTCATAACATTTCTCATGCTATTCAAGTTGAAAAGATAGAGAGTTAGATACTGTTCAATAGTATAACTAGGCAGATCTAGAATTGGAATGTGAAACCCAAAGATGAGTCGTTAATGTCTACTCAGAACGATGTCAGTTTCAAAGTAGATTTTCAATGGAAATGGACCCAGGAGTTCTGATTCTGTCCTGTATCCTCGATTTCATTTTTGTTAAGGACTTGGATAAAAGCATCAATATCACCCTTATCAAATATGTGGAAGACACAAATCTTGGAGAGATATCTAAGAATTGGGAAAGATCCCAAAGCTCATAGATTTAGAACTGGAAAGGACCTTACTGGTAAATTGGTTTTACATTCTAATTTAATAGAAGAAAAACTGAGAACGACTGAAAGTAAATGGCTTACCCAAAGTCATGTAGGTAATAAATGGCAAATCTGGAATTTGAACCTCAGTCCTCTGACTCCAGATCCATTGCTCTTCTGCCATTGTCACACTGTCCTCAAATACTCTCCTCTAAAATTTCCTCTATAATTTGTCAGTCCCAATCTGTTAAGTTGAAAATGAGCAATGTTCTGTATCTTAACATTTTGTTTTTTAGTCATTTTTCTGCCATGTCCAACTCTTTGTGACACTCTTTGGGGTTTTCTTGTCAAATGTATTGAAGTGGTTTGCTATTTCTTTGCTCAGCTCACTTTACAGAAGAGGAAACTGAGGCAAAGGAGTTTAAGTAACTTGCCTAGGGCCACAACCCAGTAACTGTCTAAGGATTTGAATTCAGGAAGAGGAGTATTTCTGACTCCAGGCCTAGCACTCTTTCCACTGTGCCACCCAACTGCTCTACATTTTAACATATAAAACACATCAAATGATGATGGCGGTGATGATGATGAGGATGATAATGATGATGATTGGTACAGATCTGTGATTTTATCAGCATATGGAGTTGACTGGTGAAGAAACTTTTTTTTTTTTTAACAATTTCTAATCTTTGTGATTTTCCTGGGGATAAAGAATATCAAATGGTTTGCCCAGAGCCCATAGGCTGCTCTATGGTAGAGGCAGGATTTGAACTCAGAGCATAATGACTCAGGAGGCAACTCACTATCCACCATAATACCCACTCCTTATTTTCTATGATTAATAAATAGCGATTTTAAGCTTTCCACTTTGCCACTTAGATGAAGCTCATTGGATACAATTATCCAATGCTATGGCATGAAAAATGTAAGGTGGCTTATTCCCGACTTGAAAAGTCAATTCATTTGGTCATCTTAATGAGGAACAGAATGAATTTATATTTGAAGTCTGGGGTCATAAAATATTACTACAGCCAATGTCCTTTCAATAAATCAATTCAATAACATAGAGTTTCAGAAGTGAAAGTGACCTTAATATCATCTTATCGAAACTATACCTGAACAGAAATCTCTTCTATAATCCCCTAATAAGGAGGCATTCATTTTTTTGAGTGAAACTTCCTTCCTAGGGATGAAAGAATCATCACCTCCATAGGAAACCCAATTCAACAAGCATTTATTAAATAAAGAATGAAAAACATTTAACTTAATATCAAACATTATGTGCTAGCCACTAGTTACACACCTAGGATGATCTCTTTCTTTCAAGGAACTCACATTCTAATTGGGGGAGACAAAACATATAGGAGGATTATTATTAAGAGCCAGGTATGGTTTTAGGTTAACCAATCAGTCAATGTGCATTTAGTAAGCACTTTCTGTTTATCAAGTTTTATCCTAAGGGCTCAAGATACAAAGAAAGGCAAACACCCAGTCTCTGCCTTCAGAGGTGGAAATGAGAGAGTTTATATTTTAAAGATATGTATTATATAAACAATATCAAATATCAAAATATATATTATAAAAGCTATAGGGGGAGAGGCAATATATAAACAACTATTTGCATACAAGTCATGCAGAAGGAAAATTGAAGATAAACTTAGAGGGAAGACACAAGTATTGGAGAGGACTAGAAAAAAGTCCTCTTTGTAGAAGATGGATGCTGAGCTGAGTCTCAAAGGAAGCCACTAGTCAGAATGAGGAAAGAAAATAGTTCAGGCATGAGGGGGTAATCATTGAAAAGGCAGAGAGTTGGAAGATGAGGTGAAAACAGCAAGAAAGCCAGTGTCACTAGATCATAGAGGAGAAAGAAGGAAGGAAAGTATAAGAAGAGTGGAAAAGTAGTGTGAAGTCAGGATATGAAGAGCTTTAAATGCCAAATTCTCTTCCATCTGATCCTGGTTTTGATAGGGAGCCAACAGACTATTGAGTAAGTGTGTGTTTGTGACATGTTAGATGCAGGCTTTAGGAAAATCACTTTAACAGCTTTGTGGAAGATGCACTGAAACAGGAAGAGACTTGAGAAATGAACATTAATAAGATCATTTCCTTTTTTAAGTTTTAGGTAATATTTTCTCTTTCCCCAATTACATGTAAAATCATTTTTTAACATTTTTTCAAGTTTTGAGTTGTAAATTCTATTCTTCCATCCTTGTACCCCTGCCTAATATAGTAAATAATCTGATATAGGCTACACATGTGCAATCATATAAAACATTTCCATATTAGTCATTTTGTTCAAGGAGGTTGTTGTGTTCATCCTTCGCTGCCAAAGAAGACTATGCCATCATAGAAATGATGACATGACTTGCACTTGAGTTTGTTTTGAGTGAGGGAGGTCTGTACAAGGTTACCAGCCTCACTTATCCTCTAGAGCCATCTAGTGAGTAGATATTCATCAGGATGACTGGAGATGGCCCAGGATGTACTGAGAGACCTTAGCCCCGTTAGCCTAAGGTCTATCTGAGTATTCACCTAGGGTGAGGTAATGTCCATTCATTGAATAGGCCTGTTTAATAAGGACATGGCCCCTTTAATGAAGCAAAGAAAAATAAAGATATCAGGCTGGGAGGGAAAGAGCAACAGTTAGTACTGATAATTACTCTGAAGCCAGGAGGATCCAGAAGAGAGCCCTTAGACAGGGACCCAGCATTATCCAATGTATGACCCTCAGGGTAAAGTAGGTTTAAGATGGAAAGGAAAGGAAAGGAAAGGAAAGGGAAAAGGGAAAAGGAAAGGAAAAGGAAGGAATCTAGTTAGTAAAACCCAAGTTAACTGGGCATCTTCTGGCTTTCCAAATTTACCTTCCTTTACAGAGAAGGTAGGGAGGAAGGAAGGAAAGAAGAAAGGAAGGAAAGACAAAGGAAATATTGAACAGATCTCTACTTTATTAACCTCAATTTGGCAGCTATATTGAAGATGGATTGGAGAGAACTGCTGAGGACACCAAAGAAGACAGTACAGAGAAAGACAGATTTAGGAGAGTGCCTTTGTTAATCCATCTATGGTAATTAAAGAAAGGAAACTGAGAAGGAAGTCAGATGTATAAGAGAAAAGCCAGTGAAAGACCAATGTCATAGAAATTGAGGAGATATAATCCAACAGTATAGCATTCACCAGAGAGGTCACAAAGCATGTGGACTGAATAAAAGCCATACAATTTAATAATTAAGAAATTGTTTGTAATTTTGGAGATAATGGCTTCAGCAGAATGATAAATTGGGACAGTAAATTGCATTTCAAGGGATTAGCAAGTGAGTAGGTTTTGAGGAAGGGGAGTCAATAAATATAGATAGCTTTCTTTAGGAATTTAGTTGTGAAAGGGAATTAATATATAAAATAATAGCTTGATGAACTGGCAGGGTTAAGGGAAAGAGAGGGATCTGGGCATATTTGTAGGCAGCAGGGGAGGGTCCCATGATTACAGGGACAGTAGAGACAAGAACGAATGAACACAATCTAAGAGACAAGGTCGTGGAGTAGATGGAAAGGGATCAAAATACAAGACTTTAAATGGATCCTCAATTTGTGTGATTTTATTAACTTCAATCCATTCTTCTAGGTTTTCCTGAACATTTTTGATCATTTGTCATACCACATGTAAACTAGTGTTGACTGGTTTCCATAACCCAAAAATTTACTGAGGAGGTCATGTATACTTCCACCCAAATTGTCAACAGAAATATCAAATGCAGTAGGGCAAGGACAAAGTCTCATAGCATTCTGATAGAGTCTTCTCTCCAAGTGACACCAACCTATTTAACATCATACGTTGGGTCCAACTTTCTACTATTTCTCAATCTGCATATCAACATAGTCGGATCTAATTCATAGCTTTCTATTCCATTCATAAGAAAGATGAAAGACCAATGTATAATACTAAAATCTATCAATATTATCCAGGACAGTTCCCTGTTACTAGTCTAGTAAAACTGCCAGCTAAGAAATGAGATTAATCTGGTAAGATTTGTTCTCGGTAAATCCAAGTTATTTCTTTTATCCTCTTTTCAAATATTCACAATCCATCCTTTTAATATTGCACCTGATAATTTTGTTGGGATTTAAAGTGTAACTCACCAATCTATAGCTTGAAGAGTCCCTTTTTTTCTTTTGTTTGAAAACTGGGACATGTGATGCAATTTTATAGGTAAAATGGTTTCGTGAAAAGGGACTGTGTTAAAAAAATGTAGCAGAAATCGTCAGATTTCATTAAAGTAAAAACACTTCAATAATAGATTTGAGACTTCAGGAATATGAGTATGCTTTGAACAATGCACAATGCAATCCATTAATACCTTCTCATTTCATATGATTTCTGCCTATTCAGGTAGAATACTAGTTCCTTGAAGTCAAGTCTTGCCCGGTATCTTGTATCTTGCACACAGTAGGAACATATTTAATAAAGCTGGTGAGGTAATATAGAGAGAAAAGAGAAAAGACCAGAGTACTGGGAAAAGGGGAAGACACATCCACACACACACATACATACACATGTACAAACACAGCCAGAGACAAAGACACAGCAAGTGCCACACAGTGTCCTATCCTTTCTTCTAAATTCTCTATAATTTGGACTCTGACCTCATCACTTAACGAAACTATTCTTTTATAAGTCACCAGAGATCTCTTAATTGTGAAATCTAATGGTTTTTCTTAATCTACATATTTCCTGACTTTTCTTCACTGTGCTCCTATGGTCCCTTCCTTTGATCTGTCAGTTCCCCTCAAATCTCCATTTTAAGGAAAGTTTTCAGACCAGCCACATCTGCCTTTGTCTCTGGGCTTCATTCCTGACTCTATCAACTTTCTCCACCACACACCAATATGGTGCCTTCCCAATCCCCTGCACACCATTGCTTT
>CM053770.1:211406332-211432320 GCA_028658325.1 Potorous gilbertii
AATATAAATAATATATAAATATAAAAAATAATATAAAAAATAATATAAAAATATATAAATTATATAAAAATACATATAATATATAAAAATATAACAATATATAAATAAAAAAATATTTAAAAACTTGTTTTTTTTAAGAAACAAGTTCATGGACCTTTGATTAATAATCATTGCTCTATTACTTTTATAGATGCCTAAAAACCTTTGGAATAGGGCAGCTGGGTGGTGCAGTAGATAGAGCACTGGATCTAGAGTCAGGAAGTTCTGAGTTCAAATCCCACCTCGGATACTTACTAGAATTTTGACCTTGGGAAAGTCACTTAACTGTGTTTGCCTCAGTTTCTTCGTCTATAAAATGAGCTGGAGAAGGAAATGACAAAAGCACTCCAGTATCTTTGCCAAGAAAACCCCAAATGGGGACATGAAGAATTGGGCATGACTGAAGTTATTCAACAAAAACTCTTGGAAATGACCATTGCAATAGTCTTGTGCATGTCATGATCTGTTTTCAAATACTTTTTCCTCTTATTTTGTACTCCATTTAACTTGAAAAATTTCAACTGAATTTATTTAAATGATATCAAATATTTATAACATGTATGCTTTAGAACTCCTATTAAATTCAGTAAACATTCATTAAGCACTTGTAAGGGTAGAAATTGATTGAGTTAATCAATAAATCACCCAATCACTCCACCCCACTTAAAGTAAACCTTAAGATACTACACCCAGATAACTTTACCAGTGGAGAATACCTCCATTGGTCAATGAAAAGCTTTAGGTGCAAAAAAAGTACTTGATCAATTTGGAAGTCCTTGAAAGCCACTGGAAGAAATGATATTGTATAGGAAATATACATCTGGATTGGTTGAAGAACTTGGTCGCACTCTTGTTTAAAACAAGCAAGCTAGATTGGAATTGAACATCAAAGTGTGGGAACCATTCCAAGCATGCCTCTCAGAAGGAATTATTTGAAAGGGGAGGAGAAGAATCTCAGGTTCAGCCTTGGTCTAGATCTCCTTTTCTCTTTTCAACAAAAGGATGATATTTTGAGTTTCATGGGACATGATTTGGATTCTTCACTGGCATCCTAGCAGTTTCCCTGGACAATAGTGACTGGTGGAAGTAACTGAACTGGGAGCCCAGGGTAAAGTAGATACTCCAAGGAAAGTTATCTTCAAAACTCTATAAGGAGCCAAGCAGATAAACTTTTGTTCTTTTTCAGTAGTGTCCAACTCTTCATGATCCCATGGACTATAGCACACCAAGCCCATCTATCCTCTGCTATCTCTTGAAGTCTGTCCAACTTCACATCCATTGTTTCCATGTTACTATCTATCCTCTGTCATCTTCTGCCATCTCCTTTTTCTTTTGCCTTCAGTCTTTTCCCACATCAGGGTGTTTTCCGATAAATCCTGTGTTCTCATTATGTGGCCAAAGCATTTAAACTTCAGTTTCAGTTTTTGACCTTCCAACAAATAACCTGAATGAATTTCTTTAAGTATTGACTGATTTGATGTCCTTGCTATCCAAAAGACTTTCCAAAGTCTTCTCTAGCATCACAATTTGAGAAGCTTGTGGTAGAAGGTAAGAGGAGGAAAAAAGGAGAAGAATTTACAGTGGTAAGTAAATATGCATGTGTATGTGCTGTATATGTGTATACACATACACACTTTTTGAAAAAACTATCTGCAGGGAGAACATTGAAAACTGGATAGGGAAGAGGGCAGAAGTGGGAAAGCCCTTATGAAGAATATGACCATCAAATGGAAGCCTAAAGGAGTTAGAAATTCTCTGAAGTGGTGACAAAGAAGGGAAAGCATTTTAGGTGCTACCATGACTACTGTTATTGCTACAGCTGGCTAGCTTTTATATAGTTCTTTAGGCACTGCAAAATGCTTCGCAATTATTTTTTCATTTTATCCTCACAACGATTCTGGGAAGTGGGTGCTACTAGATGAACCCAGAGTTCATCAGTCAGACAGTGATAAGAATGCCAAGCACAGAATCATCTATCCATTCCATGTTTGATGGATCTCTTCCCCTGTTGCCAGGCAACAGAGACAAATGAATGATTACATTTATCTCACTCCCCCCACCCCAATCAAAGCCATTAAGTTATATTATCTGTGTAATTTATGTAAAACTATAACAAACCAGATGATTAAGTGCAGCAAATATTTATTATGCTCTTACTGTGCAGCAAGACATCATGTAAAGCTGGGGTTACAAAGACAAAAAAAAATCTCTGTCCACAAGGAACTTATAGTCTATGCAAAATGTATGTAGCTAAGAAAATAGAGCACTTGAGAATGTAAAAAACAAAACAAAACAAAACAAAAAAACAAAACGCATCTGGGATGATCAGGAAAGGTTTCATGTGAGAGGCAATAGCTGACTCAAGCCATGAAGGAAATGACTGCTAAGAGATTTGAATAAAAGGAAATTCTAGGCTTGAGGGGACAGCCTGTAGGAAAGTGCAGAGATGAGAAATGGAATGTAAACCTCAAGGTATGGCTAGCAGGGAGATATGACCCAATCAGAGACTGTGAAAGAGCATAAGGTTATGTCTTAATGTATATATTTGAGTCAAACTGTAAGGTGCTTTAATGCCGGACTGAAGAGTCTATGTTTTAAGCTAGAGACAATAGGGAGTCATTGACAATCCTTGAGCAGGGTAGTGGTACACCCCCAGCTTGATCCCATGAGGTAGAAAACCACTTGTTTGATTTGTGCTCATGCTTAGAAAGTTTATATGTTATTATAGAAAAAAAATTCATTTTAGCATTTTTTAACCTATAGTTAGATCTGAATGGACTTGAAAATTTTCAGAGAACTTGACAAAGAGGCAATAGATTCAGGTGTAGGATGAGACATAATTTTGGACATGGCCAATGTGGGAATTTGTTTTGCTTGACTATTTGCAATTCTTACAAGGTTTCTTTTTCTTTTTCTTCTTAACAGAGTGGGGGGGGGGAGGATGTAGGGGGTAGGATCAGACTGAGAGAGAGATGAAAGTGAAAGGAAAATAGATGCTTGTTTATTAAAAAAAGAATACAGAATAATGAACAAGTAGAATGGTCCTTAGAAACTGGTTATTAGATTGTAGAATCAAATTAAAGTGTTTGATCATAAAAAAATTTATCCCTTTGTTCATTTACCTGACAAATATTTCTTGCACACACACTATGTGTAGTAAGTGTGTTGTGGCACTACAGAGTGTACAAAGGTGAATTCACAGTTCTTGCCTTCAAAGAATTTAATGATTAGAGTAGGCATAAGAAACATAAACAAGTGATTATAAAACAGAAAGTGACAAATGCTGTGAGACTCAAAATCAGACAATGAAGGGATGGTGAAGTAAACTTATTATATTACTATAACCACTGTGGCATAAGGAAGAAGGTTCAGGAAGACCTAGGGTCCAATCATACATACTATGTATTAATACATACTAACTTGGTCACCAGGGACAGGTCACTTAATCCCTCGGTGCCACCAAGTATTCACTTAATGATTCCCTTGGGCAAGTTATTTCTCTGGGCCTCAGTTTCCCCATCATCTCTAAAATGAAGGAGTAGGACTAGTTGACCTATCAAGTTCTTTCCAGTCCTAAATCTACAATCCTGTTGCCTGTACTAGTTGCCAATCTGTTCTAGTAGAGGTCATTTCCACACTGGAAATTCTTTAACCCACTAGGTCTGAAAAAAATACAACAGTATAACAATCAAAATTTATTAAAACTAGTTGATTAAAATCAATGCTAGAATGCAATTAAAGTGGAAAAGTACGAGGTACATAAGGAAATATGGAAAGAACTTTATGAAATGGCACCAAGTGAAAAAAATAGACCTGGATAAACTGTACGTTAACTACACCATATAAAAGCAAAAATGAAAGGGGAGAAATTGCCAAACAATGATTCCTAAGAATGCCTGAAAAATTACATTTTATGTGTTAAACAGTATTGATTTCAATTTAAATAGTTGCAGCATGGCATAGGGGATAAAGGTTTGCCCTGAAGGCCAAGAAGTCCTGGGTTCAAGACCCATTACTGATACCATTGACTGTGTATAATCCAGAAGCCTAAATCATTGCAACTCTTTATTACTTTAAGTTGAAGAAAACGTTTCAACCTGTATTAGTAGATGGAGTTTGATCTCTTGGGAGTTCCCTATGTCAGTGAAATAATCATTCCAACCAGTATCCTTAAATAGCTACAGAGCAAGTTTATTTGGTTGTACTAATGGTCACCTTTGTTTATCATAAGTTGGGTACTCTACTTTTTATTCTAATTAGTCAATGAGCACTTATTAAGGCACCTCTTGTGTGGTAGATACTGTGTTATTATGAAATTACTGAAGGTAAAAATAAGATATGAATCAATCTTACTGTCTCATTTTTTTGCCAGGGTCAGTTTCTCTTGATTAAGTCTTAAGGCCTATAAGAAAGTGGAGCACCAATCCCTAGGAGATAACATAGATGTACCAAGTGGGAATCAGACTATCTTAATTTTCTCTTTTGACATTGTTTGACTAGAAATTAGGGAAATGATGTTGGTTTTGTTTATCTGTATCTCAGCTGTTTATTTGACCAAGTCTCTTCCACTATCCCTATGGATTGGAGGAAAACATGGGCTCATATGATAGTGTAATTTTTGTGGATTAATAACTTTTTAATGAATATACCTTCAAAGTATAAATTAATAAATTGATGTCCTGCTGAATGTAGATCTTGAGCCCTGTGCAACAGGACTAGGTTCTTTGTCTTGTCCTGGTCAATATTTTTATCAAAGTCTTAGGTGAAAATATAGATAGATGGCAGTTATCATATTTGTGGATAACAGGAAATGAAAAAGTAGCTAATATATCATATAATGCATGGCAGAGTTGAGCTCCAAAAAAAAAAAAATATTGATACACTCTAAAAATGATGAACTAACTACAAGTACAAGGAGGTAATGAAGTTAGATGGAGTTTCATATTGAAAATAGGGTTAGGGACTTGATCTCTGATTTCAGTGATATAGGAAAACATGGAGGTGAGGAAACCACTTCTCCTGAAATTTATAGTTAGAGAGAGTTGCTTAGAACATTAAGAAATTAAATGACAGGGCAGCTATGTAGTGCAGTGGATAGAGCACCAGGTCTAGAGTCAGGAGTTCAAATTAGTCCTCAAATACTTACTAGCTATGTGCCCTTGGGCAAGTCACTTTTAATATGGTTTGCTTCAGTTTCCTCATCTGTAAAATGGTCTGGAGAAGGGAATGGCAAACCCTTCCAATAATTCTGCCAAAAAAATAAAAATAAACATACCAAAAAAACCCAAACAAAACCAAATGGGGTCATGAAGAGTTGGATATAACTGAAAAATGACTAAAAGGTGCCATACAGCCTGTACAAGTTAGAGGTAAGATTTGGACGTAGGTCTTCCTGGGTCCAAGAGTAGCCTTCAAGCCACATTTTCATATACACACACACACATACATACATGTATGTAATTGGTTGTTGTCCTTCATTCTCAAAGAGGACCAAAATGATATCACCATGATAAAGTGAAGTTTCAGTGTGTACGACTGTGGTTGATCAGACCAATATGAGCTTGGAATGCTCTACCACTGGGCACAGATAGTCCATATGAACATTTAGGGTGGTTACTCCAAATGTACACATCCTACGTTTACTTTGTGCTGTTTCAAATCTGCTTTGCGCATAGAGCACAGCACCTTTTCTGATGTGGACATGCCATGCTGAGTGCTCCTATGCCAGTGTCTCTTATGTCCCACAATCAAATCCAAAGTTCTTGAGAGAGAATTGGAGAGTGTCCTTGGATCACTTCTTCTGATCACCTGCCCCATGTGAGCTCTGCATAAAATAGATAGATGAGAGATGATAGGCAGACAGATATATAGATACATAGATAGATAGATAGATAGATAGATAGATAGATAGGCTGACCCAGTTTCAATAGACTACAAATTCAATATGGGTAAATGTGTAATGTGTATAGAAATGGAAATAAGCCTCAACTTTACCATCTAAAGTATTTGCATGTAGTTAAGATGGTGGGTGATAATGGATCATTTACTCAGGAATCAAAAGCCACTTATTCTAAAAATTAAAGCAATGAAAATGCCCAGCTGGGGAACCTTAAGATAGTGTACTATCTCTTGACCTACAAATCATACAGAGGACCCTGGAGATAACTTGCCATCTTCTGTTCTGTAACATTCCCTTTTGTTTTTCCCTAATCAGCTGCCTAGAGTAAAGATCTTTGATAGTGCATGTGTGTATGTATACATATATATATATACATATATATGTATATGTATGTGTATAAATATATACATATATATGTATGTGTGTGTGTGTGTATAAAACAAAAAGAAATCATCATTGGACACATAAGGACTGAGGAACTGTGTCACTCACCTCTCAATAAAATGTTCTCTCTACTCTGGACCAAGGCATGGTATTTGGATTACATTCAGTCCTGGGGAAGCCTAATATCTAAGAAGAAGAATTAGACTCCATTTTATCACCATCATTATTATTTAAAAAGCACCCCCTCCTGGGTAGGCATTATTCAACCCCCACCCCAGTCCCCTAGGGAAAAATTTACTTATATCTCAAACTGTGACATGTCTAGGATATTTCCAAAAGTAGGGAGTGAAAAGGTACTTAACGTAATGAATCAGATATGGAATGTGTAATTTATTCCTAGAAACAAAAGAAATGATAAACATAAAAGATTCACAGTAAGCATTAATTGATCAACTTAAAACAGAATCAATAATTTAATATTGTTATAACTAAAACATCTGCTAGGAGGCATCTACTTAAACTTCACTAGAACATAAAATAGTTTGTAGGACTGCAAATTAAGTGGTTTCGATTTCACATTGATTCTAAACTGTCTGAATGAATTCCAGTGTTCTGGTAAAACAACTGGCCTTGGGACATTGTAGGATTGTCCTTTCCAAGAGCAATGGTGTAGTTACTCAGGACATTTCCCCTGCTGCCCTTCAGATCCAGTCCAATGGGATCCAATACCTCTGGACCACTTGAACTTACAAAGTCACCTCCAAACCTGGCTACATCCATCTCATGATAGATCTCATTCACCTAAGTCAGGAAGGAACAAACAGAAAAGAAGCCAAACCCTTGCTCATTATTTCTTTGGTAGTATAAGAGTTCTTTATGCCATGTGGACATGGACTCATGGAAGCTGTGGTGAGAATTAAGGAAAGCCCTAAAGTGAAAGTCCTTTAAGCCTGAAGTATACAGGAGTATAAGGAGTATGTATGTGTGTGTGTGTGTGTATGTGTGTATATATCATATATATACACACACATGGTTGGGGCGGAGGTCCCCAAGCTCCTACTTGGGGAATTGGAACCAGGAATGAAAATTCTGAATATGGTCCATACATTGACCCTCTCAGTACATGTATAAACTACTTGATCCTGTCTGCCTGCCAGAATTATTGAGAATTCTGAACTTGAGAATTTTCATGAAGACTGCTTATAAATGAAGAAAGGAATGGATGAATTAAAGAGTGAGATTGAAGTATCTGGTCCTAAACACAATACGAGCTTGTTTCTTTGACACATAGTTAATGTGATGTCAGACTCTGTTAACAGACATACAAAATCATTAAGGAATCCACTGTAGTCTGTGATGGTTGGACTACTCTTGGTATATTGTGTTCAATTTAGGGCAAATCACTTTTAAAAGGTCATTGACAAAGTGGGGCATGTTCACAAGAGGATGACCAGGATTTTGAAGGAACTGGAAACCATGTTATGTGAGAAGCTACTGAAGAGAAGACTTGATAAAGTGGGAGATGGTAATCTAATGATGTAAAAGTATCAATAGCTTTATTCTGCTAGTCTCCACAACAGCAGAACCGTATCAGTGGAACCTTTCTGGGAGATAGATGTGGGGTTTAGTTTATGCACACGTATCCAACTCCTTACAGTTTACAAAGGGCTTTCCTAACTACAATTCTGTTGGGCAGGTTTTGCAAATATTATTAGCCCATTTTTAGAAAAAAACAACAACTAGGATTTGTAGAAGGTGAGTGATTTGGCCCAGATAACTCTTCTAGGAAGGGTTGGAGACCCAATATCAACCCAGATGTCTTTCAACTCCAAACCCAAGACTCATTTACTATTATTGTATTTCTTCTTGATAGAAAGGTCAACTTTCTCATCATTAGACTACCCTGAAATGATTGTCTTTTGAGGTAGTGAGTTTTCAGTCACCGGAAGTGTTCACACACAGGCCGAATTCTCCCTTGTGGGCAATGTTGTAATGGTATTTCACTTTGACATACTGAGTTGTACTAGACTAGATGACCCTCAGGTCTCTTTCAACTTTATGATTCTCCTGAAAATATTGAGGCTTAATTAATAAAATTAATTTTTATTAGTTAATAAATAAATTAACAATGTTGATTAAATAAATGAAAAATGAAAATATTAATTTATTAATTATTAATAAATATAAATGCTTAAAATTCTGCCCTTCTGATAAAAGGGCACTAAACTTCTCACTGTATAATTAAAGCTGATTAATTTGAACCTCATTAATTAGGAAGTTGTGCCTTTGCACATAGGCTGTCCCCCACCCCATCCCTGGTATACACTCATTTTTTATCTCTGCCTCTTAGAATCACTGCTTTCTATTAAGACCCAGCTTGCATCACTTTGTGGAGGATGACATGCAAGAGACATGTCCTGGTTCTCCTACCTGCTGGTGCCTGTCCCATGAGATGTCTTCATATTTATTTCATATTAGATTATAGTCTCCTTGAAGGCAGAGACTGTCTTTTACCTTTTTGTATCCTCTACATTTAGCACAGTGCCTGGTACATAGGAGGAGCTTCATAAATGTTTGCTGATTGGATGATACAGATATTGCACCTACATGTTTGTATATGCTGTCTTTTCTGCAAGTATATAAACTGATTGAGGGCAGGGACTATTTCCTTTTTGTTTTTGTATTTCTAGTGCCTTGCATGGTACACGGCACAGAGTAGACACTCGAGAAATGATTGTTGATTTTTTTGAATAGTTGCTATTTAGTTGTTTTTCAATCATTTCTGAGTTTCTTCATGACCCCTTTGGGGGCTTTCTTGGCAAAGATTCTGGAGTGCTTTGCCATTCTCTCCTCTAGCTCATTTTATAGATGAGGAAACTGAGGCAAACAAGGTGAAGTGACTTGCCCAGGGTGACACAGCTAGTAATTGTCTGAGGCGAGATTTGAACTCAGATTAATGAGTCTTTCCAACTCCAGACCTAGTACTCTATCCACTGCACCACTGGAATAGGTTGAATTTTATTTTGTATTATTTTAAAATATTCCCTAAACAAATGAATAATGTAACTGCTAGAAATTATATGCATCTTTTAAAGCAATAAACCTTTATTTCTTTCAAAGAAATTCTATAATTCAGCTTATTAATAATTCAGATTTGTACTTCCTGCAACTACTCTTAATAGGAAAGGTTTTACTTTTGAACACTATACTTGAAAAGCATAGAGGAGGATGCATGGCATTGTGGGGAGACGATTCATTTTCAAAGGAGAAGTCCTGAGTTCCTGTGCTGGCTCTCTGCTCCTTTGACTCCTCGAGACTGACTCATCCTATGAACCTCAGTTTTCACATCTATAAAACTAAGATAATAACTGTAAGGAAAATCATTAAGAGGCTGTAACCTTAAGGTATTACTGTTGTTCTAACCTCTTCCTTGTATTTTTGCTTAAGTGTGGATTGAAGTTGTTTTCATTATTTTAAATACTATAAATTTTCCAATCTATTAGAAACAGATGAGTTTTAACCCATATTGATTTTGGACTAAATGGGCTCTTTGGTTCCTTCTCTGAAGTGCCATAAAAGCAGTGAAATATTAAGAGGTATAGTTACGGTTCTCTGGATTTTACAAATGAGGCAACCGAAGCTTAGCAAAAAAATGATATTGTCAGAACTAGAACTATATCTTGTTTGAAATGCCTGTAGGACTTTGAGTTCAAATATGTAATTGGCAGACTAGTGCTAGGCATGCATACACATATGTTATGTATATATGTGTGTGTGTGCATGTGCGTGTGTGTACACACATGCATATATAATACAGAGCCTGGTGTGTATATGTAAGCATGTATACATATATACACATACATAATACACATATTTATATGTATATAGATACATAATATGTATATGTGTGTACTGCAGGTCATCAAGTGAGAAAACAGAGAAGAAAGCCCAGGAGAGAGCCTTGATGTAGAGAAGAATATCACATACATTGCAAAGATTGAAGAAATAGTATGTTTGAAATAACATGACACATGTTAAAATTCCTTAGTATCAGGGTAGGAGTTGTGCAAATCTTTCCATTTTTTCTAAGATCATTGAGCTTATCATTTCTTATAGCACAGTGGTATTCTATCCCAATCATATAATATACATATTTTTTTAAAACTAGGACTAATAATAGCATCTCACCTTATAAGATTGTTATGAGAACAAATGAAATGAGATACATAACATACTTAGACAACTTCAGAAAGAATAGATGAATGTTATTGTTGCTAATAGCATTAATAGCAAATAGTTGTAGTAATTTAGTGAAATTTCTTTCTAATGTTACACAACTATCATTTAGCACTCACTACATTCTAAGGAATGTGGTAATGGAATGTCAGGAACATTCTAAGTTCCTAACCTGGGTTCTGTTCATTTAGTTTTATTTTTTAACTTTTGATAACTTTCAGTGTAATTGACCTCCTTTTATGTTACGCATTTTAAAAAACTAGTATTCTGAGGAGTCCACAGACTGTACCCATGAGCTTTGCCCATGACCAGTTAAAAAGATACATGATAGGATAGACACTAAGGCCCTCTGTTCTAGGCGATGTGAAATTATACTTTTCTAGGTCATATCCTATGTGTCCTGATGCTTCTCTATTTTTAAAAGTAAATAAAGCCTTAAGGCAAAAGACTCAAAGCTGTTTTAAAAATCAGGCTTTTTTGAATCATAGGGTGAATGTGTCTGAGAGAAACAGAATCAAGTATGTCAGCCAGAGTCAGAGAGCGTTCCATTATCTTGTGTTAACTTGCAGCCGGTAAAACCAACTGGAGGGGCAGAAATATTTTTTTACACATTATATACCTTCATGAGGCACTTGACAACTCCAGGGCTCTGTGATCTCTGTTTGTGATAGAAAACTCATTTCTCAAAGCAAAGGGAGGCTAAGCCGTTGCTGGGGGGTCGAAATCTTTACCTCAGTCATTCATCTCCAAGCCATGAGTAAGGCATAAATTATTTACCATTTTAGATCAGTTAAAAATGGAAGCAGGAAACAGACCTAAATTGTAGAAAAGAGTACAAAATGAGCAAAAGTTGCTTGGAAACATGCCCTCTTGAGTACAGTATTTTTTTCTTCTCTCTCTGAATGTGTTGTCTACCCAGAAAGATAGCATTTCGTACAAGGACAGGAAGGTGCCATCTGTTCTTTCTCTGCTATGCCTAGAAAGAACACCGCATTTCTCACTCAGATGAAAAATTCTATTAAGAATTATTATTTCTGAGGTTTTGCTGATCAGCAAGTTGGGATCACCCAGAGGAAAAGGAATTCTTTTTTTTTTAACAGTTTGGAAAGTAGGCCAAAAGCTAGTTATAGCAAATGATAGCAAAGCTCTTACTAGATGTTAATTTAAAAATAAGAAAAAGAAAGGCAAAAAAGACATATTGACCAAGTCATAAGCTCCCAAATCTGCTCATAAGTCAGATTTACCTTCATTAGTCACTGTAATTTAAGATTATTAGAGCAATCTTAACTGTTCTCCGAAAAAACCTCACCGTTGAACACTTGTGATTGGATGGATTATAAACATGTGGATTCTCAAGTCTCAGAGCAGATGGCAAGCTTTTAGTTTTTTTCAATTGCTTTACAAATGTACAAATCAAACACCCTGTAAAATTTTATTTTAATTTAATTTGCATATATATTTCTAATTACACATGATAGATTTCTGAGAAACACTTTCCAGCAGGCTTTTTAATTGCTCTAGTCATCAAGGAAGAATGTTGATTTCAAAACTACCTCTGCTAAGTAAAATCTCAAGATTCAAGTAGGTAGGAGATAAAATGACTGCTTTTCATTACAAAGTGCCTGGGCACTCGTGTAAAGGGTGGAGAGTGGAAGGAGAGGCAGGGAAACAATCATTACCACTTGCTATAGATGAATGGAAATGATGCCTTTTCAACTGATTCTCTCTGGAACCAGGAAGATGGGCTAAGACATCTGTCTCTGATCAGGTGGGCAAGGGCTAGTTTGGATTTTAGCCAAATTGAATTCCACTGCTCTGTTAATAACTTGACTGAGAACTTAGCTTCTGTGTTTCTTTTCCTTGCCTGTGCATTTTGCATGGTCACAAAATTTTAACTATTTATTTAAATGTTGGTTCAATAAGAGGTAGTATTTTCAGTATTGAGTAAAATGCTTTTAAATGTTTTGGTTTTTTTTAAACAAAGTTCTCAAATCTATACACCTGTACTAACCGTGTTACCTAATGGATCAAACATGGGACTTGGCCTGGAAAAGTTCAAAGGTTGCCTCTGACATTTTACTAACTGTATGACCTTGATAGGCCCTTAATAAATGCTTGTTTACTTGGTTTGACTTGACTAGCTGTATGCTTTGGGCAGCCACAACCTCTCTGAGCCCCACTTCTGACATCTACTACAGGTGTGACCTTGGGCAAGTGTTAGAAATGCACCTGACACCAAAATCTCAGAATCAAGGTAATTTTATTGAGAGAGTCCAGAGGATGGACACGCCTGGCCAGAAGCGGGCTCTACTCCTATTTGGGAGGAGTGAGCACTGAGTATAGAAAGAAGAAAGCTTAGCACAGTTCCTCCCCTCAGATACTGGATTGGACCAGTTTCTGCTGGGTTACAGAATTTCTTATACTCCCCTTCCATGTTCCCTCCTTACTATGTGTAAGCATGTAGCTCCCACATCATCATACATCTTCTGTTCAAAAATACAGCAGTCTCTGCCCTTAAAGTGTATCAGTTAATATTCATGAAACTCATTAAGCATGCATATTTTGACCTTGTTGCTAAGTTAGTTCTGACCAGTTTAAACTAGATCAGTCTATATCTTGATTTTCAGGTCAGAGCTTATCCACTAACTCTAATTTGATTGACTGTAGGTGCCTGCAAGGATACGGTTTCTTTGTGTTAGAAACATCTATGGGTATTGAACCCACATTTGTGGAGACTTAACTCCTGTCTAACTCTTACAACAAGGTACTCTGAGCAACCCCCCTTTATCTTGTATAAATGCTAGTTGACTAACTGAATGACTCTGTCTCTCTAGGCCTTAAGTTAGTCATCTATTAAAAATGAGACTAACAATACCTGTCATACCTACCTCACAGTGTTATATAAATTTAAGAAGAGATATTCTATGTAAGGTATTTTGTAAGCTTTCAACTGCTACTGGGATGTCAGATATTATACTATACAGTTGGTTTGCCTCCTGTGGTGTTAGCAAGGATCATTGATTTAGAGCTGAAAGAGATCTGAGAGGCCATCTCATCCAAACCCCTCATTTTACAAAGTATGTGGGAAGAAATTGGGAAGTCACTTGTCCTCCAACTTTGATAATTACATTGAAGGGGCTAATTACAAAATCTGTTTTCAACTGACTTGTCCCTTAATGGAAGAGGTCCCTGATGAACCATAGACCTGGCTAAAGGGAATGCAGGGAGAAAAACCTGAAAATTAAGACTTGTTAAACCTCAAAAAACTAGAAAATAACAGCAGGCAGTAGGGAAGGGAGGAAATGTAATGAGCATAAAGGGTATGGATGCCTTTTTCTCTCTTTTTAAAAATGTATTTATTTATTTTTAGTTTATAACCTTCAGCTCCACAAACTTTTGAGTTTTAAATTTTCTCCTCCCTCCAAAATGGTGTCCAATCTGATATAGGTTCTACATATACATTCATATGAAATATATTTTCATATTAGTCATGTTGTAAAGAAGAATTATGACTAATGGGAAGAAGCACAAGAGAAAAGATACAAAAGAAAGCAAAAAAGAGAGAGCAAATAGTTGGCTTTGATCTGCATTCAGACTCTAATTCTTTCTCTGGATGTGGATGGTATTTTCCATCATGAGTCTTTTGGAGTTGTCTTAAAACTTTGCATCGCTGAAGAGAACCAAGTCTATCCAAGTTAGTCATAGTATAATGTGACTATCTCTGTACAGTGTTCTGGTTCTGTTCCCCTCACTTAGAAAAAAGTTCATGTAAGTCTTTCCAGGTTTTTCTGATTAGCCTATTCTATCACATATATATATACCACAATTTGTTCAGGCATTTCCCAAGTGATAAGTATCTCTTCAATTTCCAATTCTCTGCCACTACATAAAGAGCTGCTATAAATATTTTTGTACATGCAGATCTTTTTGACATTTGTGAGATCTCTTTGGGCTACAGCCCTAGAAATGCTATTCCTGGGTCAAAGGGTATGCACATTTTTATAGCCCTTCGGACAGAGTTCCAAATTGCTTCTCAAAATGGGAGGATCTCTTCACAACTCCACCAACAATGCATTAGCACTATGCATTCCCTCAACCTGGTGTAACAGAGCTTTCTTGCTGATCTTCCAGGCTATCCTAGGCTAGGAATCTGCCACACTCTGTCTCCTAGTGGATTCTGCCACTCTAAAATTTGTTGAGATTCACTATTAAGAGGTATCTGAAGGAATTTGTGGAAGAGCTTTCACTCTGCCATCTTGCTCCCCTCCTGCCCCCCCCGACATCTTATCCAGCATTTATAGTTTTCCTATTTTGTCATGTTAGCCAGTCTGACAGGTGTGATGCATTCCTAAGAGTTGTTTTAATTTTCATGTCTCTAATCAAGAGTGATTTAGAGAATTTTTTTCATATAACTATGGATGCCTTTTTCAATCTTCTACTCTGCTTTTTCTTTTCAACCACACACCGTATACTTACATCACAAGATGGAAAGTGGAAAATGTCAGCTTTTGTGCACAAATGAAACTATGACTTTTGTTGAATTGAAATTGCTGAACTAGAACCTAGAATATATCAACTTTCTCCAGGGTAGTAACTGATTCATTTTTGTCTTTATATCCTCAACACTTCATGTAATAAGTCTTTATTAAGCAATTCATATTTAATTTAATTTTAATTTTATGAAGTGAATAAAAAGTATAGATGACTATTCTGAATTTGGTACACTATAGAAGTGTAACCTGGGCCAGGTTAGAAGCTAGTAGGAGAAATGATGAGAGTATGAAGTTGGAGACAAGATTTTTCTCGTTTTTGTGAATGATAAAATTCAGGCAATTGAATTTTTAAAAGCATTTCCACAAGAATACTTTTCCTCAGCTGCTGTAGGTTTATGGTAGGTAGAGTGGTATAGTAGCTAGCACACAAGGTAGGCCGCTAATACAGGCTCTTTGATCTGCTTTTCAAAAGAAAAGACAACTTTAAAGGAGTTAGCAATCTTACTTTAATTACACATAAGTAGAAAGAAGTGAGTATAGAAAATACAAGCAGAAAAATTAGCACAGAGATACAACAGACAGGGCTCCAACTGTCTGAACAAAATAATACGACCACCTACATACACTACCAAACTGGAAGAGTACCAATATCTGAGTAGTCAGGGAGGCTCTTAACAAACAGCTACTCAGAGTCATGTCCAAGGAATCAAAATGTCCTTCTCATGAGCAAGCCCCTACAGCTAAATGCCAACCTTCCAGAATATATAACAATATATATCACTGAACCATCGAACCAGCCTTTCCCCGGCACCTTTAAAATAACCTCATCCTTTTCCATGTTCCTTAAAGACACACTTTTCCATTCATATATATTTTCCCTAAATTCAGTATGGTATTCCAAATGTGTCCCAATTTTAGAACTAATAATAGACATACAATTTCTTCCATATCTTAAAATTAGAATTTAGCTCCCATTACTTAAACTATAAATGTAAAATCTGGTGTGAGCTACGCCTTTCCCTTCTTTGCTACTCTTGGTCAATAAAAATTGAAGCTGTATGAGTAACCCACTAAGACGTTCCAGGAAGCCTATTCTGAATCATCAGCCTCACTTGAATCCAATTCATTTGTAAGTCAAGACATCATTGATGATGTCATTAGTCCTCTTCAGAAATGAAGGATGAACTAGAACAATAATAACATCCTATTTCCAGAGTCTTCTCTTACTCTACTAACAAACAGTAGAAGATTCCTCTCCCAATGTAACTGGGTCCTAGCAATTAGAAATATGCTTTTAATTCCCTTGTAGTCAATGCCCTCTCAATTGACAAACGTGGGTGAGGGAGTGGGGTTGAGGTGAAAGTGCCTACTGCCATGCTCATTCCCACACCCCCTACACATATGCATAGCTTGAAAAATCTGGTTAGACTATAGATCCCATAATAGGAATCTCCTGTAATTAGATTGGAAGGGAGAACTGAGGATATCCCTTTGTCCCTCCCCATATCAGAGTAATCTCTACTCTATTCCTATATAGCCATTTACATGAATGGTAACTTCCAATTTATTTTACACTTATTAAAAGTTTCCTCTTTAACTACCATTGTCAATCACATGGTGGAATCGTTTTCTATCTATTCCCTAAGGACTCATCTTCCTTTCTAATTCTCCTTCCTCCACAAAGAATGGAATATTTCTGTCATGGGATGGATGTGGGAAAAGCTACACTTCTCAATGTGTTGTGTAGCATGAACTAACAGGGATGATCAGGAAATCCAGTTCCTATGATGCCCCAGATCTATGCTTTATGAAATAGTCAATCTTTGAATTTCTATGAGACCCTTTACCAGGGATGCAGAGGACATAAAAGTGAGATTTGAGAAAGATGATAGAGTTGAGCCATGCATTAACAACAGTAGTGGACACAATCATGAAGACTATCAGAAACACATCCTCCAGTAACAAACTGTGGACTGATTTATGAATAGGATGGTTGAGGTCTTCCTTTGCTAGGCAAAGATTAAAGAGAGCTCAGGTGGGAATACAGTGATAATTGAGAATGGCTGGTGATCAGTACAAATGGGAGCCACCGTAAAATGGATAGAATTCCTGAACTAAGGCTTTATATGAGAGTGTCCTTGGCCAACACTTCTTAAACTGTGGGTCATGACTCCATAATTTAGTAGCAGTAAAAGTTCCTGAATGCACAATGACCAAAAGTCAATTAAAAATAAAATGTGTAATGAATCTAAGGTGTTTCTGGCAACACTTTCCCATGTTGCATCAAACAACTTCACTGTAGCCTTGTTTCTGAACACAAAGCAAGCACAATTTGCACTAAATCTTCCATCACATTATGCAATGCCATTGAATGCTGCTGAAAAAACAAAAAAAGGGGTTGGAGTGGAAAATGTTTAAGAAGTCCAGTCTTAGGCCACAGAGACTGTGTGCCTGATTTTCCCTAGTTGTTAGACAAAGAACTAGAGAAGAGACATTTTCTTCTCATACTATGGTTAGGAAGAAGGGGATGGGATGATGCTCATTTGTGAAGTACTTTCCAAGAATATTTTCTATTTCCATTCCTATTCCAATTGAATTGGGGTAACTATGTGGCACAGTGGATAAAGCACTGTATCTGGAGTCAGGGAGACCAGAGTTCATTTCTGGTTTCAGACACTCAGAGGTCACTGTGTGACTGAAACCCCAAATAGGGTCCCAAAGAATTGAACAGCAACTGATTCTATGTAGTTTTCTACTAGGTTTCTTAAAGCATATAGAGGATCCCAAAAGTTTCAGTGCTATGCTAAACTTTAATATCTTAAAGACAGAGTGATCTAGCATGCCAAGCAGCATTAGCCAGTGAATAATATTCTACATTTGAGCTTTAATTACTTAAATTTGTACCAAGACTTTTGGAACACCCTGTATATAGCCCCACCATCAACCTTACATAGACTAATGGATCAGCCAGTACTACCACACACATACTTTGACCCCAACATTACAAAGAGGTAACTGTATCTCTCTATCTAAATTGATTTTAGGGGTTCCTAGTCTCTGACTGAGTTGGGGTGATTTACCAGAGAATTCCTCCTAATCTGAACCCAATTAATTCAATTATAAATGTAAAATATTTTGTGAAACACTTTTCCTTTCCTGAGAGTCCAAGTGGTGAATCCAACTGAATGAGGGACCAGTGCTCTTGGGTACAGACTGTCTAGAAAATGAGTCAGAAATACCGAGAATTTCAATTTTTAAAATTAAGCTTTCTTATAAAGAGGCAGGAAACAAACCCAGCTGTTCATCACATTTCTTTGTTCTGCCTACTTCAGTGGAAGACTCCTGAGGCCCTTGTAGCCTTTGAGTCTATAACTCTAATCCCTTTAACCTTCAAAGTTTGTAGCTCTAATTGTCTTTCAATAATAAAAACATTGTATACTCCTAAGAAATATTTATGCATTTATTGTTGCTTAGAACTAAAATTTCATCAGCAAATGTAACTCCCATTAATGATGAAGATCAGCTGTTCTACAGTTTGCAGTGATAAGAGTTGCATAGGGCACTAAGAATTTTTGCCCAGGTTCCTAGATCCTATTATAATGGTTTACACCTTTTTCAGTGTTGCCCTATTCTTTGTGACCCAATTTGGGATTTTTCTTGCCAGTGATACTTGGAATGGTTTGCCATTTCTTTCTCAAACTCATTTGACAGATGAGAAAACTGAGACAGGATGAAGTGACTTGCCCAGGGTCACGTAGCTGGTAAGTGTCTGAGGCTGGATTTGAAATCACTAAGAGGAGTTTTCCTGTACCCTGTGCCCTATGGACTCTTGACATTAGTAAGTGCTTAACAGATGCTTTCTCATTCATTTATTCCTTCATTATTTAGTAAAAAGAGTACTCATACTGAGGAATTTTACATCCCTGAAGTGCTGAAATGACTTTCAGACTGAAGAACCTAGCATGTAGAACCCAACTAGCCAAACGATTATTCCAAATTTCACATTGATCACCTTTACAATGAAATCTGTTTCAAAGGAAGACTGGATATTCTATTTTCTATATACATATGTGTATATTATAAAGTGAAACATTACAATGAATATAAGCTGTATCCAAGTTTTATATAGTCCACATATATAAAAACTGGGGCAAATGTTCTAAGAGGCTTTTATAGATATCCAGATTATATCTCATTAAATCTTCAAAATTAAATTTTAAAAAATTAGTAGAAATCTTTCAAAAATAAATCACAACTTTCTCAGTAGCCTTTAAACACACCACTGAACAGAATTTAACCATCTCTTGATGATTCAGAGTTATTCATCATGGTTTGGGTACTTCTAATTTTCTATGACAGAATCAGATAGATATACATTAAAAGTCAATGAGCTCTAAATAAATTGTTTAAGGACCACTCCCACAAAACAGTATTATATAATTTAGAACTGGGAGAAATCTTAGGATGTATCTAGTCCAACCCATCATCTTATAGATGAAAGCACTGAGGCCCAGAGTATTAAAGGGCCTTACCTAAAGTCACATTTTCGCAAAATTAGGTTCAAATTCAGGTTGATTTTAAATCTGCCACACTACTTTTGAAAGTGTAGGAACTTAAGTGTACGAAGTCTGTGGGAACCAGTCAGCTTGGGTTTTTAGCCCTTGTGACCTTAGGAAAATCATTTAGTTTTTTGAGGGCCTCAATTTCCCCATCTGTGAAATGGGCAGCTGGAGGAGGTGATTATCAAGGTTTTTGCCCTCCTTATCCATTCCACATTCAAATAAAAATGGCAAACTTGTAACTTATCTTACATGATAATTCATTTCCCATACCCATAGCCTTATCTAGGCTATATCCTGCTATCACCTTGTCCTTAATTTCACTTCTTGGAATTGATAGCTCCCATCAAGTTTCTTCTTAAGTACCATCCTTTTGTTTCTTCCAATCATTAGTGCTCTCCTGACCTGAACCCCAACATTGTTGCTGTTCAGTCAATTCAGTTGTATCCAACTCTTTGTGACCTCATTTGGGGTTTTCTTGGCAAAGATACTAACGTGGTTTGCCAGTTCCTTTTCTGGCTTATTTTATAGATAAAGAAACCGAGGCAAACAGGGTGGAGTGACTTGTCCAGGGTCACATAGCTGGTAAGTATCTGAGTTTGGATTTGATTCAGGAAGAAGTCTTCCTAACTTCAGGTCACCCAGATGCTCAACCCTCGACATTATTTTGTACGTATTTTGTGTTTACTTATCTCTATACATGTTGTTTCCCTCCAGTAGAGGATAAGCTCCTTGAAGGCAGGGACTGTTTCATTTTCACCATTGCATTCCAAGTGTCTAATACTTGGTCAGTACAGCGCATAATAGACATTGGTCAGATTCTTGAAGTGAATTGATTGCCAGTTTTAAAAGTCTATAACTATGGATTTCAGTAACCTAGAGAATGGTCATCGTGAACTGTGAGTAATAACCCAACGTGGGGGTCATAAAAAAATTGGCAAAGTAAAAGTTTCTGAACATGCAATAACCAAAAATTAATTCAAAATCAAATGCATAGCAAATCTGAGGTGTTTCTGGCAGTGCCTACCCATATGGCGTCATGCAGTTTCACTGCAACCTTGGTTCTAAACACAAAGCATTGAACATGCCCTCAGGCCATGCAACATCAACTAATGCTGCCAAACCAAAAAGAGGTTCAGTTTGGAAAATGTTTAAGAAGCCCTGGCCTTGAGGGCTCACTCCTTTATTTCCAGGCCTTGAGATGACTGCCAGGTATATGATCTTAAAATAAGTGGGGCACTGCTATAAGTGGAAAGTGACAGTTTGGAGAAATAATAGTCCTATGTCCTTCAGCAGCACTGAACAAATTAAAAAATATATATACTGTTCCCCATAAGGGAAATAGATCTGGCTTTTATTGGACAGTCTTAGAACCCCCACTGAAAGTCTATGAATAGCTTATATTCAAACATACGCTGCACTCTGACAGAAATTAATGCCAATATATACACCCTGAAGCTAATGGCACAGACATATGTTGAAAACTAAAAGATTAGTAAATATTCCATTGAGAACTTGCAGAGTTTTCTTATATTTTCACAACACTGCCCTCTGTGCTTGCTTCCACTGATATTTCTTAGGCTCAGGAAATTGCTGGGAAAAGTGTTATATTGAATATCCCCAAGGAGACTGAGGAGGTTCTACAAAATTCATTATCTCTGGTGATGCTTGGAGACATTATGCCCCAAGCTCTTATGAGGACTGGAAAGGAATGGAAGAGAGATCTGGATGAGTGACAGATTATATTTCAAAGACCAACAGCAGCACCTTGGCTAGCAACTGTTGGTATTTCCCTACAGAGAGCTTTTCTCTTGTCCTGGAGAAGACAAACACCCCAAGGATACGACACCTGAAACAACAGTAATTGAAACTGGAGTATGATCTGCTTCTACATAATTGCTTAGTGTTACAAATGGTTCTTGTTCCCAGGATAACTTTTAAGAGTTGGACTGATTTCGGTGAAACTTGATGTATTATGTAAAAAAAGAGAACTCACATTTGGATAATGATTTAAAGTTTGTAAATTGATTTCCTCCCAACAACCCCCTGAGACAGATGGTATAGAAGAAACAGTCAGTGGAGTGGATATTGGGTAGAATTTGGAGTTGGGGAAACCTGAGTTCAATATCTACCTCAGGCAATAACTAGCTGTAACAGATGAGAAAGTTGAGGCCTAGGATATCATTATAGATAATGAGATAGGGTTATCTTATCCTCATAAGGTCATAGATTTGAAGATGGAAAAGACTTTTAGTCCAACCCCTTCATTTTCTAGTTTGGAGAACCAAGGTTCTATTAGGAACTGTCAATAGGTCACCCTGTTAGTGGTACAGGTGGGGTTGGTCCTAGGTCCTCCATTTCAAAGTTTAGCACATTTCATGCCCTTAACGCATCACAATCAAATGAGAAAATATTTGCATAATTCTATATAAATTCTTGTTATTACTTTTAAAAGATTAAATTATTTTGTATTGTTCAAGAGATCAGAGTTAGGACTAGTGTTCAGATGCTGGCCATGTAAATTCATATAATTTCTATCACTCTCCCATTCTTCATATATAAGATCATGGTTGGATAGTGCCAGATAATCACTACGGCTCTTCCCAGCACACATGAAGGAAACATCATTGCCCAGTGGAAAGTATATTGGATTGGGAATCAGAGGCTATGGCTCTGGTATTTGCCTTTGTGATATTGAATAACTATTTAATTTTTCTTGACCTCAGTTTCCTCATCCCTAAAATTAAGTTATTGTATTAGATGACCTTTGAAGCCCATTTCAGATCTAACTCTATAATCTTACTAATATTACTTATGACTAGCATTCTAAATGAACAATCAATTCATTTGGAGGGAGAATGAAACATCTGAGATCAATCAATGAGCTTCATTAAGCACTTACTATGTACCATGAATTATTCTAAACTGGCACCAGAGGTTCACTTTGGTTTGCCATTTTGTTCTCCAGTGGATTAAGGCAAAAGTAGGTTAAGTGACCTGCCCAAGATCATCTAGATTTAACATTGATATTTATTTGTTGACTATTTTAAATAATATAATTTCAGTTTTGTATTCTAAATTATTGCTTTTGCTTTATCTGATAGCATGATTGCTACTCCTGTTTTTGGATTCACCTGATGCATAGTACATTTTGTTCCAGACCTTCAATTTTTTTATTCTGTGTAGGTCTTTGGTTTTTTTTAGGCTTGCTTTTTTAAGCACCAAATTATTAGTGTTTTGTTTTCTTATCCATTCTGTTATTCTGTTTTGTTTTTATTATATAATTTAATAATGTATACTTAAAGTTATGAGTTATGTTTATATTTTTCTCCCAGTTTTGCTTTTTTTCAGAATTAGGATTATCCCTGCCCCTCCCTCCCTTAATATAAAGATAGTACTTTGCTATTTCAGATATTGTACTTAGTCTACTTTAAGACAAACTTATTCTGACAGTCTTTCTTCCTTTTACCTTTAAGATCCTTCCATTTGTCATTCCTTCTCCTAATTTTGGAGTTTCACTTATTAGTTCCTTTTAGAAAGTATCTAATTCTTTATTCAGTGAATAATTTCTTTTTCTCCTCTTCCTTTCAATTTCTTTTGTCTGTTAGTTCTCCTTGTTTTCTCAAAATAATTTCTTTCTCTGCACTATTTCCCTTTCTTTTCATTGTCCTTATTCTTTTTTTAGACTTTTTTGCTCTTCATGAAATTAAAGTACCGATTTTGAGTTCAGTATTTTAAAGTTTATTATTATTTTGTAAATCTTGCCCCTCACCCAGTTGTCCCAGAAGCACTGATTCTTCTCTTGAGGCAAAATTCAATTTATGTAGGAACAAACTATTTTACAGGTAATAGTTTCTCTAAGCACCAAATTTGTGCAGATTATACACATTGTAAAGTCCAAATCTCATTTTGCAGAATATATATTTCTTTCCTCATGAGACTGCTCTTCATTGGGACCCTCTCCCATCACTATATTTTTTTCTCTTTTTCTCTGTTTCAATCCCTCCCATAGCCACCTCACCTTTCTAACTGTATTACCTCTTCTTCCTGAGTCTACAGGGGTTATTTTCCCTTCAAAGTGCACTATTAAGTTGATTGAGGTACAACATATATTTCCCTGTATCCCCTCTCCCTCATTCACTCCTTCATTCTGCAGTTTTGTAGCAGAAAAAATCACTGATTTCTCTTTGTGTATGTGTGTATGTATAATGTTTAATCCTGCTGATTTAAGGCTTCTAATGTGAGTTATGTCTATACCTCTTCACATCATTCTTCAAGCATTACCTGTTTTAATCTTCCTTCCTACTGGTCACAAAAGAAGAGACATTTATATTCCTTAATAAAGAGTTAAATCTTTTGCACATTACTCTACTTGTATTCTGAGTGAGTGTTGTCCTTGACTACCAACCTTCTCTCCTTGGTGAAGATATTAAATCTGTATCATTTGAATATAAATTGCTTAAAGAAGTGGCAGAGTCAATGTCTTTGCCTTTATCCATTTCTTCTTTTTTTTCTGAGTCATAATTTATTTAAATAGTTTGGGTTGGAGATATTTTTAATGGACACATTTCTCATTTTCATCTTTCAATATTGGTTTTTATTTTGGCTTGTGCTCTAATCACATTGTGATCTGACTTCTTCAAGACAATGTCAACTATTACACTTCAATATGTACTTAATTAGACTGGTCCTCATACAACTGACAACCTATCCTCAGAATTATTCTTTAATTGAATGATTGACTACTAATCTGTTTTCCCTATTTACTTCATTAGAGTGAGGATCAAAGGACATTGTACATATAAAGGAACTTTCTACACTCTAAAGCACTTGACACCCACTAGCTGTGTAACCTTGGGCAAGTCACTTAACCCAAATTGCATCATCCTGGGTCAGCTCCAGGCATCTTGATGAATATCTGGGCACTGGATTCAGATGGCTCTGTAGGTGAAATAAGGTTGGTGACCTGCATAGCCCTCCCTCACTCAAAACAAAGTCAAGTGCAAATCATGTCATTATTTCTCTGATGGCATGGTCTTCTTCAGCAATGAAGGACAAACACACACACAAACACACACACACACACACACACACACACACACACACACACACACACACGCTAAAGCACTCCATAAATATAAGGAATGATGAAGGCATTGAATTGTTTGTTTCAGCACCAGATTGCACAGGACATCTCTAAAGAATTTTCTTACAGACATTTTAAAAATGTTGCAATTTAGTTAAACATTTACATACCACATGAAAGAATTGAGTTACTCAACCTCATTCCTGCTTTCTACAAGAGATCTTCCTGTTCCCTCTTCCCCAGCCAAATACCTTCCTCTCCTACTATAACTTTCCCTCTGAGATTATATAACATTTTATACTATATGCAGACAAACACACAGAGTTTTGAATGTATATACTTTTTAAAAATATTTTTTAATTTTTTAAAATTTATTTATTTAACATTTAACATTCATTTTCACAAAATTTTGGGTTCCAAATTTTCTCCCAATTTCTCCCCTCCACCCACCCCAAAATGCTGAGCATTCTAATTATTCCTATCAGCTATCTGCCCTCTCTTCTAATATCCCTCCCTTCCCTTGTCCCCATCTTCTCTTTTGTCCTGTAGGGCCAGATAACTTTCTATATCCCAATACCTGTATTTCTTATTTCCTAGTAGTAAGAACAATACTTGACAGTTCTTCCTACAACTTTGACTTCCAACTTCTCTTCATCCTGCCCTCCCCACCCATTCCCTATGGGAAGCAAGTAATTCAATATAGGCTATATCTGTGTAGTTTTGCAAATGACTTCCATGATAGTTGTGTTGTGTAAGACTAACTATATTTCCCTCCATCCTATCCTGCCCCCCATTTCTTCTCTTCTCTCTTTGGATAATGTTCCTCCCTAAGAGTGTTGACTTCAAATTGTTCTCTCTTCCCTCTGCCCTCCCTTCCATCATCCCCCCCACCCTGCTTATCCCATTCTCCCCCACTTTCCTGTATTGTAAGATAAGTTTTCATACCAAAATGAGTGTGCATTTTATTCCTTCCTTTAGTGAAATGTGATGAGAGTAGGCTTCATGTTTTTCTCTCACCTCCTCTCTTTTTCCCTCCACTGAAAAGTCTTTTGCTTGTCTCTTTTATGAGAGTTAATTTGCCCCATTCCATTTCTCCCTTTCTCCTCCCAATATATTTCTCTCTCACCACTTAATTTCATTTTTTTAAGATATGATCACATCCTATTCAATTCACTCTGTTCTGTGTGTGTGTGTGTGTGTGTGTAATCCCACCAACTACCCAGATACTGAAAAGTTTCAGGAGTTACAAATATTGTCTTTCCATGTAGGAATGTAAACAGTTCAACTTTAGT
>CM053770.1:211432820-211451732 GCA_028658325.1 Potorous gilbertii
TCTCCTGGATCTATTTTCCAGATCAGTTGTTTTTCCAATGAGATATTTCACATTATCTTCCATTTTTTCATTCTTTTGGTTTTGTTTTGTGATTTCTTGGTTTGTCCTAAAGTCATTAGCTTGCATCTGAATTTGCATCAAATTTATCTATTTTGCCTCTCAAAATTCCCTCTAGCTCTTGTTTGGTCACAAACTCCCTGCTCATCAGTATATCCAACACATATATTTTTATACTCCCCTAATTTACTTAGATTATTGCCCTTTATATCACTTATCTATTTTAACCTTGTTTTGGTATATAGTGTGAGGTGTTTGTTTATGCATAGTTTCTGCCAAACTGCTTTCTAGTTTTCCAAGCTATTTTTGTCAGATGATGAGTAATTACCCCAAAAGTTTGGGGTATGAAAAGATAGACTTCATCAAACACTAGATTAATGTTATCATTTTCTACTATATTGTTGAGTCATTTTTCAGCCATGTTCAACTCTTCATGACCCCATGTGGGGCTTTTTGGATAATGGAGTGGATTGTCATTTCCTTTTCCAGCTCATTTTAATAAATGAGGAAACTGGGGCAAAAGAGTTAAGTGACTTGCCCAGGGTCACACAGTTAGTCAAGGTCTGAAGCCAGATTTGGACTCAACAAAGAGAATTTTCCTAATTCTAGGCCCAGTTTTTTTTAATCCCGACACCACTTCACTGTCTTTAATACTGTGTATCGTGTATCTGATCTATTCCACTTATTCATTCCTTTATTTCTTAGGTAATACTAGATTGTTTTAATGATTACCACTTGCCCAATTCTATTTTTTATGAATTTTTTTGTGGTGAGCTTTGGTACCTCCTTTTCCATTTGGTTAATTCTGTTTTTAAGGAGTTATTTTCATCAGTGATTTTTTAGTACCTCTTTTTTTTTTTTCCAATTTGGCCAGTTCGGTTTTTTAAGGCATTATTTTCTTCACTATATTTTGTGCCTCTTACCAAATTGTTAATTATCTTTTTTATAATTTTCTTTCTTGCTTTCATTTCTTTACCTAATGTTTTCTCTACTACTCTTACTTGATTTTGGACATTATATTTCAAGCTCTCCCAGGAATCCTTGTTGAATGTGTTTCCAATTCACATTTTTTCCCTTTGAGGCTTTTTTGTAGCTGTTTTGACTTCAATGTATTTTTCTTAGCTTTTCTCTGATTCTTTCCTGTCACCATATGATGGTCAGCTTCTGTTTTGTTGTTTGCTCATTTCCACCCTATTTCTTTTTTTTAAAATATATAATTTATTTTTTTTTCAGTTTTCAACATTGATTTCTACAAGAATTTGAATTCCAAATTTTCTCCCCATCTCTCCCACCACCCACCCCAGGACAGCGTGCACCCCATCCACCCTTTCCTCCAGTCTGTCCTCTCTTTTGTCACACACTCCCTTCTTACATCGGTCTCCCCTCTATTTTTCTGTAGGGCAAAATAGATTACTATACCCTACTGCCTATACACCTTATTTCCCAGTTGCATGCAAAAACAACTTATAACGTTCATTTTTAAAGCTTTGAGTTCATTATTCTCTCCCTTCCCCCTTTCCCACCTACCTTCACTGAGAAAGCAAACAATTAGATATACACCATACATGTGTACCCATGCAAAATACTTCAATAATAATTATGTTGTGGGGGGAGGGTGGAGCCAAAATGGCAGAGTAGAAAGATACATCTACCCTAGTTCTTCCCCCGCAGCCCATAAAATACCTGTAAAAAATGACTCTAAACAAATTCTAGGCAGCAGAAGCCACAAAGTGACAGAGTGAAAGAAATTTCCAGCCCAAGGCAGCCCAGAAAGCTGACAGGAAAGGTTTATCACATGGGGTGCAGAGCATTGCACAGACCACGAATTCAAGTGCAGCCTTGACCACTTGGCACTGGTGGAAACTGGACTGAAGCAGGCCTTGGGGGTGGAGTCCCCAGCAGCAGCTGTGGTTCCCAGATTCCTCAGCCCACACACGCCAAAGACAACTTCAAAGGCCAGTGAGAAAAATTTTCACCTGGATGAGGAGCCCAGGATGAGAACCCCTGGCCTTGACCCGAAGCAGCAGCAGCAGCAGCATTCCTTTTTAGAGCCCTCCACATAAAGACCATGGGGGAATTGATCCGCTGATCCGGGTCTCCGCCCTGAGTGGCAGTCGTGGGGCAAGGAAGAGTGCTGGCATAATGGAGCTGGCGGAGGCTCTGGAAAGGCAAGTCTACTTGCAGATTCTGGGCAGAAAAGCTTTGGTAGCTCCCAGACCAGAGAGGCCAGAAGAGGAGTAAACTCCTCTCTCTTGATTGTGCCAATGCCCCCAAAAGAGAAAAAGAGTAAGACTATAGAAGGTTAGTTTCCTGGTAAACAGGTATTTTCTCCATCCTTTCAGATGAGGAAGAACAATGCAGAACATCAGAGGAAGACCTAAAGTCAAGGCTTCTGCCTCCAAAACCTCCAAAAGAATTAAGTAATGATCTCGGGCCATGGAAAAAAGCTCAAAAAGGATTTTGAAAATCAAGTAAGAGAAGTGGAGGAAAAACTGGGAAGAGAAAATGAGAGAGATGCAAGAAAATCACAAAAAAGTGAGTCAACAGCTTGTTAAAGGAGACCCAAAAAAATGCTGAAGAAAATGACACCTTTAAAAATAGCCTAACTCAGATGGCAAAGGAGGCCCAGAAAGCCAAGGAGGAGAATACTTTAGTCAAATGGAAAAAGAGGTTCAAAAGCTCACTGAAGAAAATAATTCTTTAAAAATTAGAGTGGAGTAGATGGAAGCTAATGACTTTACGAGAAACTGAGAAATGACAAAACAAAACCAACAGAATGAATAAATAGAAGATAATGTGAAATATATCATTGGAAAAACAACTGACCTGGAAAAAGATCCAGGAGAGACAGTTTAAAAATTATTGGACTCCCTGAACACCATGACCAAAAAAGAGGCTAGGCATCATCTTTCATGAAATTATCAAGGAAAATTACCCTGATAGTCTAGAACCAGAAGGTAAAATAAATACTGAAAGAATCCACTGATCACCTCCTGAAAGAGATCCACAAAACAAAACTCCTAGGAATGTTGTAGTCAAATTCCAGAGTTCTCAGGTCAAGGAGAAAATATTACAAGTAGCTAAAAAGAAACAATTCAAGTATTGTGGAAATACAATCAGGATAACACAAGAGCTAACAATTTCTACATTAAGGGATCAAAGGGCTTGGAATATGACATTCCAGAAGTCAAAGAACTAGGATTAAAACCAAGAATCAGTTACCCAGAAAAACTGAGTATGACACTTCAGGGGAAAAATAGTCATTCAATGAAATAAGGGATTTTCAAGCATTCTTGATGAAAACGCTAGAACTGAGTAGAAAATTTGACTTTCAAACACAAGAATGAAGAGAAGCATGAAAAGGTAAACAGGAAAGAGAAATAAGGGACTTACTAAAGTTGAACTGTTTACATTCCTAAATGGAAGGATAATATCTGTAACTCTTGAAACTTTTCTCAGTATTTGGGTAGCTGGAGGGATTACACACACACACACATACACACACACACACACACACACATATACACATACATATATATATATATATATATATAATGTGTGTGTGTGTTTGTGTGTGTGTGTATGTACAGAGGGCACAGGGTGAGTTGAATAGGAAGGGATGATATGTAAAAACATAAAATTAATATGTGAGAGAGAAATATATTTGGAGGAGAAAGGGAGAAGTAAAATGGGGCAAATTAGCTCTCATAAGAGAGGCAAGAAAATGCTTTTTCAATGGAGGGGAAAAGGGAGGAGGTGAGAGGGAAAAAGTGAAACTTACTCTCATCACATTTGGCTTAAGGTGGGAACAACATGTACACTCAGTTTAATCCCAAAATCTATCTTATGCTACAGGAAAGCAGGGGAGAAGGGGATAAGTGGGGTAGGGGGATGATAGAAGGGAGAACAAATGGGAGGAGGGAGTAATAAGAAGTAATCACTTTAGAGAAGGGACAAAGTCTAAAGAGAGAATAGAATAAAAAAGGGGGCAGGATAGGATGGAGGGAAATATAATTAGTCTTTCACAACATGATTATTATGGAAGTCTTTAGCAAAACTACACACATATATAGCCTATATTTAATTGCTTGCCTTCTAGGTGGGGATGGGTAGAGAGGGAGGAAAGGAGAGAAATTGGAACTCAGAGTTCAAGGAATGAATGTTGAGAATTGTTTTTGCATGCAACTGGGAAATAAGAAATACAGGTATTGGGGTACAAAACTCTATTTTGCCCTACAAGAAAGGAGAGAAGATGGGGATAAGGGAAGGAAGGGGTATGGTAGAAGAGAGAGCAGATTGGGGGAAGGGGTAATCAGAATGCATGGTGCTTCAGGGTGGGGGAGGGGAGACATGGGGAGAAAATTTGGAAATCAAATTTCCTTTCCTCTCCCCGCTCTTCCCCTGTATTGTAAAAGTTCTTTCTTGTCTCCTTTATGGGGGATAATTTGTTAAATTCTACTTCTCCCTTTCCCTTAGTCCTAGTACATTCCACTCTATAATAAATTTTATTTTTTAGGTATTCTCCTTTTATATTCAGCTCACCCTAAATATACATATATACACACATATGTATATGCACATACATATATACATATGTGTGTATATACACATACTTCTATACATATATGCAATATACATGTGCATACATGCCCATATATAATATACACATGCATACATACCTACATGCATACATATATCTATATACACACACATATATATCTATATGTCTATATAAACATATACATATATGTGTGTGTATATATGTGTGTATGTGTGTGTGTGTGCGTGTGTGTTCCCTCTAACTACCTTAATACTGAGAAAGGTCTCATGAATTACAAATATCATTTTTCCATGTAGGAATGCAAATAGTTCAACTTTAATGAGTTCCTTATGACTTCTCTTTCCTGCTTATTTTTTCATATCTCTTGATTCTTGTATTTCAAAGTCCAGTTTTCTATTCTGCTCTGGTCATCTGAACAAGAATGCTTGGAAGCCCTCTATTTCATTGAAATTCCATTTTTCTCCTGAAGTATTATACTCAGTTTTGCTGAGTAGGTGATTCTTGGTTTGAATCCCACCTCCTTTGACTTCTGGAATATCACATTCCAAGCCCTTGGGAAGCTCCTAAATTCTGTGTTATCTCAATTGTTTATCCACATACTTGAATTGTTTCTTTCTAGCTGGGGCTTGTAATATGTTCTCCTTG
Organism: Potorous gilbertii; assembly: GCA_028658325.1. NCBI lineage: Eukaryota > Metazoa > Chordata > Mammalia > Diprotodontia > Potoroidae > Potorous > Potorous gilbertii. Next base: position 211,438,084 of record CM053770.1, read on the forward strand.
GTCTGGGAACTCTAGAATTTTGCTACAATATTCCTAGAAGTTTTCCTTTTGGGGTCTCTTTCAGGATGTGATTGGTGAATTCTTTCGCCTTCTATTTTACTCTCTGGTTATAGAATATTAGAGTTGTTTTCCTTGCTAATTTCTTGAAAAATGATGTCCAGGCCCTTTTTTGATCATGGCTTTCAGGGACCAATAATTTTAAAATGATTTTTCCTGAATCTATATTCCAGGTCATTTGTTTTTCCAGTGAGATATTTCACATTGTCTTCTATTTTTTCATTCTTTTTTTTTTTTTACAGTTTCTTGATTTCTCATAAACTCATTGGCTTCCATCTACTCCATTTTAATTTTTAAGGAACTGTTTTCATTAGTGAGCTCTGACTTTTGGCTAATTCTTTTTAAAGCATTCGTCTCCTCATTTAGTTTTTGGACCTCTTTTGCCATTTGGGTTAGTCTATTTTTAAAGGTGTCACTTTCTTCAGCATATTTGTGGGTCTCCTTTAGCAAGCTGTTAACTTGTTTTTCATGATTTTGTTGCATTACTGTCATTTCTCTTCCCAATTTTTCCTCCTCCTCCCTTTCTTGATTTTCAAGTAAAAGCTCTTCTATGGCTTGAGACTACTGTATATTTTTTGGGAGGTTTTGGATGTAGGATCCTTGGCCTTGGTATCTTCCTCTAGTTGTATGCTTTGTCCTTCCTCTGGTTGTGTATGCTTTAATCTTCTTCTTCCAAAGTGATGGAAGAAAATATCTTTTCACCAAGAAAGTAACCTTATATTGTCTTATTTTCCCCCTTTCGGGGCATTTTTCAGGCCAATTACTTGGCTTGTGAGCCCTTAGTCAAATGGATGGTATACTACCCCAGGCTTTAGAGGTTTTGTCCAGCTGTTCTCCAAGATATCTCTTGGTACCTGTAAATTCTCAGTACCTTCAAGGAGGCATAACCAAGGAAGAGGTATTTACTGCTCTCCTGGCCTGTGCTCTGGTCTGTGAGCAACCACAAGCACTCTTTTCTTCCCTGGAACTATGAATTGGATTTCCTCTCCACAGTGCCACCAGCTCCACCACAGTAGTGCTCCTCCTCACCCTAGGCCCACCATTCAAGACTGAGACCTAGATTAGCTGCTGAATTTCCCCAGGGTCTGTAGGTGGAGAGCTCCAGAAGTGGCTACTGCTGTGTCATTGGCTGTCACTGCCCTGGTACTAAGGTTGGAGCCAGACCACACTCCCCTCTCACCCAGGTGAAAGATCTTTCTCACTGACTTTTGAAGCTGTCTCTGGCATTTGTGGGTTGAAAAATCTGGAAAACCACAGAAGCTGTCCATGATTCAACACCTGATGACTGATCCAGTCTTATCTGTGCCACATGGCCCATGCTAGGCTGCACTCTGCTCAGAGCTGGGTGAGATAGACCTTTACTGTTGGCCTTCCAGGTTGTCTTAGAATGAAAATCGATTTCACTGTCACCTTTTTGCTTTTGCTGCTCTAGAATTTGTTTAGAGTAATTTTCTACAGCTTTTTTAAGGGCCTTGGAGGAAGAGCTCCTGCAGGTCCATGCTGCTACTCCACCATCTTGTCCACCCTATTTCTTGATTTGGAACTTTATATTAATGTTGGGATCTGTTCCCATGGCGGGTGGTGGTGGTGATAGGAACTCTGTCTCAAGCTTAAGACTTTTTCACAGAGCTGTTTTCAGAGCTAGTTCTGGGTGTTTGGATATTTTTCATGCTTCCAAAGCAGCATGCTGTGGGGAGAGGTGTGGTCATACTTGATTGGTCAGCACTCTGGACCTTACCCAGGAAGGGCCCCTGATCCCTTGTGATTGCAATTTATACTGCTCATCTGGTCTCCTCCTCTCTCCAGGCTAGAATTGATGAGGCCCCTTAGGGCTTCCACTTCCTTTTGACCAAAAGTCCTCCTGTCTACCCTTGAACCATGACCCAGGAGTGGTTATAGGCAACAGAGTTGGCCAACAGTGTCTGATCCTGTGTTCAAGGCTAGTCTAAGGCTACTCTAAACTCTTGTCCTGACCAGTTACCAGGTATCCTTACTGTCTCTGTCCTGAGAGCTCCCAATGCTGCTCCTGCTTCTGTCACTACCACCTGGTCCCACTACTTGTAGGTTTTGGGCCAACATCCTCCCCCATGTTCACTGGTCTCTTTTTCTGACATCCTATGTTGTTTTGGGTTGGAAGAATGTCTCACTTTTACCTTTTGTTGGCTCTGCCATTCCAGAATTTGATTTAAGGTATTAAATTTAAAATTAAATTTAAAGTTGTTTGGAAAGGAACATTAGCAGAGCTCAGTTGAGTGCTTTCTCCATCATGTTGGCTACATTTCTGGAAGTCTATGTTCATAGTTATTTGCATGTTTTCTCCCCCATTCAAATACCCCTTTTAAAGGAATGAAATCTGTTTCATTTTTTTCCTTTTTTTGTATTCCCAATATTTATCACAGCGCCTGCCACATGGTAAACATTTAATAAATCATTCTTGCTTTTGTTTTGTTGTAACTATTGTTGTTACAGATCTATATCTTAGTGAGGATTTTCCACATCAGTAAGGGAATGACCTACAACAATTACATCACAGGTCTAAATCAAATCATAAGATTTGACTTATGTATTTAGAGCTCACTGGAACAACGAAACTTTCTAGTCTAATCTCCTCATTTTACATACTGAAGCCCATAGAGTTTAAATGACTTGTCCAAGTTCCTACAAGCCTCAGAACCAGAAGAACCAGCAGTCTTACTACTACATACAATATTGCCTTTAATGGATGAATTATATTTCCATTCCTATATTTTTAGTGAGTGTATGTTTAATCACATAGTGCTTTGCCAGTCCTGACTCAGGCTTTTCCCATGGTCAGGTTTGAGACTTGGACAACATGAAAGAACACAACATTTTACAAAATATTATGCACTAAACTCAGCACAGAAAAGATACTCAGTAAAGACACAGTGTTGGTTCCATTGGCTATAGCTCCCATCATCACATATCAGCCATCAATAAACATTTATTAAGTGCCTTCTGTGTGCTCAGTACTGTGCTAATTCCTTGATATAAAAAGAGGCACAAAGATAGTCCCTGTCATAAAGTTTAAAATTGAATACAGGATATAATATGCAAATAGATATATACAAAACAAGCTATATATAGTACAAACAGGAGATAATTAACAAAGGGAAGTCACTATCATTAAGAGGACTTGGGGAAGTCTTCCTATAGCAGGTAGAATTTTAGTTGAGACTTAAAAGAAGTCAGTAGTCAGAGCAGAATATTGTCTGTCCCATCAGCATCAATTTTGATTAATAGTCAACTTCTTGACTCTTGGGTTTTTTATACCCTAGGTGACCAGGAAGCCATATCAGTAGTTGGAGCCTTAGTTCCCTGGATCAGTCAAGTCTCAAGGATGATTTCCCTGCTTTTATTGGGGAAAAACCAGCCTAGTTTATGTGGTGGGGACCCTGACAGATACTGCTCCTACTATACATAAGCAAATTATTTTTTATCTTTCAGTAATGTTTATTTTAAAAATCCGAAGCATATTTTGGTATTGCTACAAAATAAATAAATGAAATCCATTTACTGGGAAAGTGCTATATATCAGAACCAAATTTCTAGGTTCGAAAATGTTTTTACTGAGTAGTAATTGCCTTTTCTTTATGTAATTCTTTTGGTCCAAACAGTTAAGAAGTATTTATTAAACACCTGATAGGTACCAAACAATATGAAAGCACCAGGAATACAAAGGAAAAAGTGAAATAGCCCCTTTCCTCATGCAACATATTATAACAGGGTAGGGGAAGACATTATGGATATTGATAAGAAGGTAAAGAATATATCTACAAATGAATACAGCGTCGTTAGGGCAGAGGATTCTCTCAACTAGAGGGATTAGGAAAGATTTCATGCAGAACAGGAGCTATATCTTGAAGAAAACTAAAGATTCCTAAGGAGACAGCCATTGCCAAGACAGGGAGAGGAGAAATAGAATGTGCAAAACAACCAATAAACCAATATGGCAGAATTATTCAGTGTGTGAAGGGGAGAAATATGTAAGAAGATTGGAAAAGTAGAAAGTGGGCAGATTGGGAAAAGGTTTAAATGACCCTAAAGAATATTTTTAAAGTATAATTATCATTATAGACATCCTATTTTATCTCATGATTTCTCCTTTAGAAATATTAGTAGATTCTACTTTTCCAGTATTGTTCCAAATCTTCTTTCTTTACACCATTTATTCTTATTTTTCTTATGTGTATGCTACCTTTGAAATTAATCTGCATATGAAAAGCACAAGTGAAATCACAGATTCCTGGTGATTTGAATTTTTCAATCATGGCTTATAAAACTCACAAAATACTATTTTTTAAAAACAAGTTGCCCTATTTTTTCTATTTTTAAAAAAATCAATTTTTAGTATAAATATTTATTTCAACATGTATAAGTAAGAGTAGGACCTTAGTGTAATGTCCTTAAAATAAAGAACCAGGTTAAAGTTTTACCACCTAGTGATTTTATGACCATGAGCAAATCAGGTGATCTCTGAACAGCCCAAATGACTCTCTAAAATGGTAAGTTAGAGATAAATGACTGACCTGGAGGATGAGAGGAACATTTCACACAGAATTCCCATCCTTCAGAAGTCACAAATCTTTAAAAAAATTTTTTTTAGAAGTCACAAATCTTGACCTAGAAATGACATAACATAAAAATCAGACACACACACACACACACACACACACCCACACATTCTTCATGAGTTAAAACCAACAGTGCTGAAACAGAAGGAACAAAGGTAATGCTTCTACTAATCTAAGTGCAATAATGGAAAACAAATCAGGGACAAAGAAATACAGACTTGTAAGTGAATTACTTTCTCTTTTCTATGTAAATACCCTATAAATATTTGCCAGTTGATGGAGGCAATTCAATCCAAATCCATTTATCAAACAATTATTGAGTTTCTATTATACTCTATAGACATTTTACAAGATGGCAAGTATACAAAAGCAATTCAATAATAAAATTAAATAATAATAATTGTTTTTAACATTTACAAGTATAGGTAATATTTCATATCCGTAGTGCTCCACTTCTACAGAGAATGGAGGAAATGGTATTTCTTTTTTCTTCTTCACAGACAAGCTTAGTAACTTTAACTTAATTTAATTACCCAGCAGTTTCTCTGTCTTTGTCTCTGTGTCTCTGTCTCTATCTGTCTGTCTCTCTGTCACTGTCTCTGTCTCTCTCTGTCTCTCTGTCTCTGTCTCTCTCCATTTACATTGCTGTAATCATTGTACATATTGTTTTCCTGATTCTACTGATTTCACTTTGTTGCAGTATGTATATATGTATATAAATGGATACATATAGATATATTCCTATGAGTCACCATCATCTTTTCTTATAATGCAGTAGTAACATTCCATTACATTCATATGACACAATTTGTTTAGCCATGTACCACATGATAGGCATTTACTTTGTTTCCCAGTGCTTAGCTACCATAAAAATTGCTCTTAGGAATGTTTCAGACCATATAAGATCTTCTTTCTATTTTTAACTTCCTTGGGATATATGCCTAGCATTTTAGGTTTCTGGATCAAAGAGTATGAATGGACATTTTAGTCGCTTTCATAACAAAGTTCTAAATCATTTCCAGAATAGTTGGTTCAGTTTAAAGTATCACCAAGAGGATATTAGTGTTCTTATCTTTACCTAGCCTCTCCCACATTTATAATTTCCATCTTTTATAAACATTAATAATTTGTGTTACCCCGTATCATTACACAGAAAGTGAAACTGAAGTCTAAAGAGATTGTAACATGGCCAAGTCCACTTATGGGACACTTTCCATTTCATTTCCGTTCCCCTTTACCAGATTGGATGGAAAAAGTGGCATGACTTCTTCCACCACTAGGCGGAACTGGGAATAACAAATTATAATACTTTTGATGAGATGGAGCACCATCAACCCTTACCACACACTCTGCCACATGATAATTCCCAGAGGAACTTTTGATGGCAGGACACTGCCATCTGACTTGCCAGTGGACCCTAAAGATCCTTGCCTTATAGCTGTACTCTTTTATAGATGTTATTTCCCCCAGTTAGAGTGTAAGTTCCTTGAGAACAAGGACTAACTTTATTTTTAATTTTTATCTCTAGTATTTACCCCAGTGCTCAGAATATATTGGGTGTTTAATAAAAGCTTTTTGTTTTCAGCAAGTGCCTCACAAATCAAGCTTCCTGAGTGCTTTGAGCATGCAGAATCTTTGCCCCTGCCCTAGTAACAAACAATGCATTTAGGTGGGAGTGAAGAAAGGGTCAACCAGACAGGTAGAAAGAAGTGAATCTACAAGGACTCTACAAGAAAGAAGGGAATCGACAAGACTCTATAAGGGCCCCATTACCTTTTGGAGTTCTGAAAAGAACAGTATACCTAAGGGGTTTTTATGAGGACTCCACAGGAGAGGACACAGGAATCAGGAACTGGGAGTTTACTGACTATTCTTCCCCTTGGAGTAGATTCAATGTTATTCTTTCTGAATGCCTTCCCCAGAGTCCTGCTCTCAGGAAAAGTCCATTTGGTACATATAGTTTATAAACAAATCCAAAAATCAGTGTTCATTCATATTTCCAAATTCATAGTGATATAACTTATGGAACAGATATCGTTTTGCAAAGTTCTCATAAGTTGCTCCCTGTCTCTGTTTCTGCAAAAGATCTTTCCTAGCCCCAAAACAATAAAGAAAAGAAAATCAAATATCCCTTCTCAGAAGGAAAAGTCTCGTTCTCCCAGAGTGCTTAGAGCATGGTGCTTTTCCCAAAAGTATTATGAGGCTGAATGAAGTCAATCCTGCAGGTGAGAATTCAAACTTATTTGGCTTAGTGCTTGTGTAGCAACGCTAATTCGCTTGCCTCAACTCTACCAAAAGTATATTAATGTTCTTATCTTGTTCTGGACCCTCCAACATTTTTGATTTCCATTTTTTGTCATCATAATCAATTTTGTTAAGCCACATCATTATCTAGAAGCACTTGTCTTCTTTCCATGGAATGACCCTTGTGCTCTGGACTTAATGGGTATCAAAAATCTGGCACTATGTCCAGGAGAAATTGGAACATTCTACTTTAACTGGTATGGGCTCCTCTACACCATATCCATGTACTGATTGTATTTGACTCTGAATAAAATTAAATAGGTGAGAAAATCAAACCTTCCTTCTTGGAGGGAAAGCCTGGACTTTCTAGATTTTCCTGGAATTCCATTGAACTCTATTCTCTGCATGGAGTTAAATCATGGGGTCTTAAACATTGGAAGATACCCCTGCACCTTAGAAGAAAAATCTAATTCTCCTAGGCAAAACTATTTCTTCATTCTCTAAATGCCTAAGCCATCCAACTGGGATCCAGTCAAAATATTTAGGTCACTCAAAAATTTCTCCAGGGGCTCTGACACCGTAAGTGAATTCCTTGAAGGTTCAGAAAAATTTCCTCTGGGTTCCTGTACTAAAGGACATTCAAGATATCCTCAGTGGATCCCTGTCACTGTAAGAGCATTTCAAATAGATTTTTTTAACCCACCCCAGCCAGGACAATCTGGTTAACTATAAAGTAATGCAAACTCAAAAAAGTCCTTAAAAAAGTGTGAGGATCCCCAGAAAGGGACCAAGCAAGTTGTTTACCTGAGTATCCTATTCCAGAATGCAAACTTTAGGCTATGGACCATAAGATCTTAGACAAACTTTCTGGACTCATGCCACAATTAAGGCAAATATTCTAATGCTGATTAAAAGAAAAAGAAAAAGGGGGAAAAAGAACTGTCTTAGTGTCCTATCAGCAAAATGGTAGCACAGGTATTTTAAGAATGTGAAATCTCTAGCTCTCATATCACTTTCAATACTTGTGAAACATTCATTTATACTCTTAAATGTTGATCTTAATGTATGTGTAAATTATTCTTGTAAAATTTTTACACAGATGGGGAAGTATGAATACAGGTCAGTAGTCATTGATGATTTCCCAATTATCTCCTTTCTGCATTAGTATTGGTAAAGTCTGAAAGTTTGAAATTTTTTCCATGCCTTTTTTTCATCCTCCCCTCCTTCAGGTATCTTATGAATTAATCAATACCTTTCCAATTGTATTGTCTCCAGTATGGAACTCCTCTTTGTAGACCCATTATAATAAAGCTTCTATTTCTTTTTTCTCTTTCCCCTTTTTTAATATACTTGTTTTACTTCCATTTCTACATCCTCTAAAAGGGCATTCGGAATAAGCACAGTCAGTAATCTTAGGGTCCAAGTTTACTGGTTCCACTGTCTTTGATGTATCTCTTTCATTTTCCTTTGGTTTGTTGTCCTTCCATTTTCATTCTTTAATTTCCCCAGGATGACTTTGTTTAGTTGATTCTGTTACCTAGCTTTCTTTAAATTAGCTTTATTCTCCACTACTGCTCTCTGTTTTATGAGACCCTACCAGTTATAATTTTTCATCATCATCCTCTGCAAGATTTTACAAATGGTTCTAAACCAGTGTTGCCCTTGACTGTCATATCCCTTTGTTCAGTAGTTTAAGGTATTTTATATTCTTTTACTTTTGTTGTTATAACAATTGATACCTATCAGTTAAACTTTTGTAAGAAATTCTTTTAGGTGCTATGTCCTATCTTTTGTCCATATCTCATTTTTCATCATTGATGAGCTACTTCAGGCTAAAGTTGTTTTAATGGCATACTGTATCATTTTCTCATTCTTAGTCTTCTAGTTTTGCATCATATATTAAGTCTAGGTTTTACTGTACACAGACAGATAATTTAGGAATGACTTCCTTATTAATGATGTGGAATTTTCTCTTTGTTAAAACATAATCAATATCTATCTTTGTTATGTTAGCCAGAGATGGTCCTGTCCAGAATTTTCCATTCTTTTCTTTAAGGAATCATTCATAGTATGTAGCCTTATGGGTTATCTACATGTCTTTGCTGTCTTTAATTTCTTACTCCTTAATCATATTTTTACCATATTTTTTGTCACCATCATCTATTCTCATCTTTGCAATAAAGGTATACTTTACTCCCTATTCCCCAATCATTGCCCCTTTTCCCCAGCTATTTTTCTGTCCTTGAAAAAAGTTCACCTTCAGACCTGCTTTTGTGATTGGTCACTACCACTTTAGGACTAGCTTTTCAGGAAATGTTACAGTAATCCTTTACTTCATGCCCTATTCTCTGGTGACCATCTTCCCAGCAATCTTGTCCTATGCATATTTTTGGATAGAGTATGTCACTCTGTGCTCCTATGGCCCAGGTGCCATCCTTGTAACTTTCTGAAGCAGAGTGACTCATGCTAGCCACCACCCCTGTTTATGAGTTATTTTCCCAATAGAATTTAAGTTCCTTGAGAGCAAGGACTACCTGAACATTTTTTTAGCATGTGCTCCCAGTCTTTTGCATAATACTTTGACACAAAGTATTGTGGTTTTTTTTTTAACTCAAACCATCAAATACCAGAGTAGATGCTAATTTTCCTGAGTGGCTTTCAATTGTGTTCTTTGCTGAAATTATTTTCACAATGGTGTTTGAATGAATACTTACGATGATCACTGCAATGCAAGATTGACAAATATTCTATGACATTACTTATTGCCTTCAGAAGCATGAAAAAAATGCATACTTCCAACTCTTACTTGCCTAAGGTTAACTTGTGGGTCTATCTTCATTTAGCTTCAATTTCCTTCTTCCTTTTGGATTCCTTTTTATCTACCACATGAAGAACATAGTGTTTCATTTCATCTGGTAATTTTGTTTGTTCTATAGTCATGGAACAAAGGTTAAGAGGCAGAGTGGTAGAGGGGTAAGAAAATAACTTGGAGTAATTAACTTTGGAGAAAGATAGTCACCTGTGTCACTTATTATCTGTCAAATTTTCCAGTCATTCAGCTTGTCTGGACCTCAGTTTCCTCATCTATAAAATGAAGGAATTTGGTTAGAGGACTTCTAAGATTCCATCTAGTTCTAAGTCTTTGATTTAGAAACTATGATGTTACATTTACAGTGTCAATGGTTCATTTAAAAGATATAGATAGTATAAAAATATATGATCCTTCACGTCCCTTTCCTCCTTTTCTACCATTCACTGGAGAAGAAAGAAACAGACTCACTTGGTTGAAAATTGCTTCATATTTTTCCTTTATTACAGAGAATTCATTGCCAATAGGCCAGCCCTATGGGGGCTTCTTCATGGTTCTTTAGGCTGATCCTGAGAAAGATTCAATCTGTTGCCTGGGCTCGGTAGCAGATGAAATAATATTTGTAAAATTCTTAGCTCAGTGCCTGCTCATGGTAGGTGCTTACTGAATGCTTCTTTCCTTCCCCTCACCCTACTACCTTTTGAGCATGGTTGAGCTTGTGAGAACATGCACTCTGTTGCTATGGACTTTAACAACATGACATCACCTTCATGCTGCAATGAGGTATTGAAGAAATACTTTGGGAAAGAAATAGGCAAAGGTTTTAATGGATGAGAAGAAAGACACAATGAAAGGAGTGAGATAGAGAAGAATCTGGCTATCCCCATGAAAACCACTTCAAGTTGTGATTTTTTTTTTTTACTGGAACTTCATTAAGGATATCCCTCAGAACACAGGTTTGGAAAAATCTTTCTTAACTACCAACTGTTTTAAGAAGCATTGATTTATCCTAGATTTGGGGTTCTTCACCTGGAGTCCATGAAATTTATATATATAGTTTATATAATGTATATGTATATGATGCATGTATGCAAGTATAAGTATGCATTTGCATGTATGTATACATATGTGTTTGAGAATCACATTTCTATATGATCGCTTTCTTTTATAATACCATGTGTGTTCTTCATCTAAAAACATTGTTCTGAGAAAGGGTGCATAGGCTTTACCAGACTGCCAAAGGGATCTATGACATATAAAGGTTAAGAATTCCCAATTTAGAATCACAGAATTTGAGAGCCATAAGGCATCTTAAAGGGACCATCTAGGCCAAATCCTTTCATTTTACAGATGAGGAAACTGAGGTAGAGATCAGGGAAGGGACTTGCTTGTGGCCTGATCCCACTGGGAGAGCAGGCCCAGGAACCTACATATTCAGACACACTGATGACAACTCTTTATTTGTTTTGGGAGATTGATATGGGGTAAGAAAAAGAAGTTTAATTTAATTTAAATCCTATGTCTACTATATTCATTGCCAAGGTTTCTGGGTAGATGTAAAAAAAAAATATAGAGTAAATGTAAACAGGTAAGGAAAAGGTGCCAATTCCTGAATTACTTTTTTGATTTCATAAACAAAACAGGTCCCATGAGGTCCTGTATGTTTTCTGAAGGGCCTTTGCAAGATTAAAAAAAAAATTAAATAAACATGAAATACAATTAGCTTAACAAACATTGCTTAAAGTAAGCTAGTATTTCAGACTGTTCCTTACTTTTTCAGATGTTGAAGATAAAATGTTTAATTTGAGATTAACTAAGCAATTGAAACAAATAATTTCTTAGGCTTGTTGAAACCATTTCTCCTGAAGCTTAAAAAAGTAGCACATTTGCCAAATTATTCTACTTTTGTCACTTAATAAATATTTTTCTTTTCCTTGTTATGGAATAGCCATTCTTGGCTTTTCAAACTGGACCTAAATTTCATTGTCCAGAGTCCTTTCATAATTTCTCCCTATAGAACAACACCATCAGAAATGATAGAAAATCTAGAGAAATTTAGTACAGTCTATAGAGTTCATCCTGCCTGTGTTCTGGATCTCTTGACCATTTCTAGTTCCCTCTGAAATAACTTGAAGAAAATGTTCCAAGTATAAGAAGCACTTGGGATATCACTGAGAAGGATTAGTTTAGAAACAGAAAATTGAAACAAGTGTTTCAGTTCCATAAGGAAAATGCTTCAACCAAGTTCTGTAAGTTGAAAAAGCTATCTTGGTACAATTGCTGTTCTGACGTTTTGATTAAAAGTTTGGTTATTTTTATTTTATTAGATTGTCCGCAACAACCATAATAATGGAATATTTTTCTCATGGGAACTTCACTGAGTTAAGATAACAATGGTAGGAATAACAAACACTCCTTCCTTTTCTCCCAACAATTCAGAAGCAATGACTATTGATATTGCACCAGAATATTTCTATTTGTTACCCCAGAAAGAAACATCAAAAAAATTTGGATGACTAAAGAGTAGGAAGTTATTTTTTTTCCTAAAAAAAGGAATCAGAAATTTGTGTACAAGTCAACTGTTGGACTGAGTTTATCACTACTATGTACTTGTCTTAATAGAAGTCATTCCATGCTTTATTAATAACCCTCATCTTAGAATCACTAGCTTTCTGAGCTTGAAGGGGCCTCTGGGGCTATCTAGTACAATCAGTACACAAAAGGGATCTACACGATGTAGGATATCAGACAGGAGACTATCCAACTTCTTTTTTGAAACTCTTCATCCAGGGGAGGAGCCAAGATGGCAGAGTAGAAAGATTCACAAATGTTAGCTCCGAACCCACAGCCCATGAATTTCTTGTAAAAAGAACTCCCAACAAATTCTGGAGCAGTGGAAGCCACGCATCAATGGAGTGAAGGAGATTTCTGTTCCAGAGAGCCCTGAAAAACCGATCCCAAAGGTCCGTCGCACACCAGACAGGAGCAGAGCCCAGCCCTTCCCTGGCCGCATGGCACCAAGAGGAGCAGATCCAAGCAGGCTTCAGGGACGGAATCTCCAGCGGCCACGAAGGTCCCTCCACGCACAGGCACAAAGTTCAGTGAGAGAGCCTGTTTGGTGGGCCGAGAGGGGAGCAGGGTGTCTCCGTAACTCAGGCCCCCCTCGGGAGGCAGAAGCAGAGGCAGCAGGCAGCCAGAGGCTCCCTGAGCAGGCAGGAGCTCCATTACTGAAGGTCTTTGCATAAACCCCCTGAGGGAACTGAGCCTAGGAGGTAGTCCTGCCCCCACTTGAAAACTTGAACTTAATCCCACTGAATAGCAGCTCCACCTGCCACTGAAAGCCCTGAGGCTGGGGAGCAGCATTTGAATCTCAGACCCCAAGCACTAGCTTGGAGATCTAGGCAGGGGTGGAGAGGAATCTCAGAAGTCAAGTAACTGGCTGGGAAAATGCCCAGAAAACGAAAAAAATAAAAATAAAAAAATAAGGTTACTTTCCTTGTGAACAGATGTTTCCTCCTTTCCTTTCTGATGAAGAAGAACAATGCTTACCATCAGGTAAAGACATAGGAGTCAAGGTCTCTGTATCCCAAACATCTGAAATAGATATCCAATGGACTCAGGCCTTGGAAGAGCTCAAAAAGGATTTTGAAAATCAAGTTAGACAGGTGGAGGAAAAACTGGGAAGAGAAATGAGACAGATGCAAGAAAAGCATGAAAAACGGGTCAATACCTAGATAAAGGAAACCCAAAAAAATACTGAAGAAAATAACACCTTGAAAAATAGGCTAACTCAATTGGCAAAAGAGATTCAAAAAGCCAGTGAGGAGAAGAATGCTTTCAAAAGCAAAATTAGCCAAGTGGAAAAATAGGTTCAAAAGCTCACTGAAGAAAATAGTTCTCTCAAAATTAGAATGGAACAGATGGAGGCTAATGACTTTATGAGAAAC
>CM053770.1:211452232-211467896 GCA_028658325.1 Potorous gilbertii
GCAGATTGGTGATAGGGGAAATTAGAAGGCTCAGTGTATTGGGGTGGGGGGAGGGGACAGATGGGGAGAAAATTTGGAACCCAAAGTTTTGTGAAAATGAATGTAAAAAGTTAAATAAATAAATTTATATTTAAAATAAAAAAAAGAAAGAAACTCTTCATCCAACAAGGTGGTCCATGCCACTTATGGACAACTTAATTGTTGGGATTTTTTTATGCCATCAAGCCTAAATTTGCTTTTATACCAACCCACTGCCCCTGATCCCTCCCTCTGGGGCCAAACAAAACATGTCTAATCCCTCTTCCACATAATAGTGTTCTAAGTACTGGCGATGGCTACCCTATCTCCCTTGAATATTTTCTTCTATAGGACAATATATCCCTTTTCTTTGAATGATTGTTATATAACATGGATTCAGGGCTATACCCCACATTGGTTGCCCTCTTCTCATTTATCCTTAGCTTATCAATGTCCTTCTTAAACTGAGGTGGTCGGGACTGAACACACAATGACAGGTGTGGTCTGGCTACAATGTATTACAGAGGCAATTACCTTCTTATTTTTTACAGCTGCCTTTCTGTGTTTACCTGTGTAACTGTTACATGAATTATTAACTCTAAGATATAGAATTATATATTCTAAGGTATTTTCAGAGAAAATCTAAGCTTTAAGTCATCAAGTCAACAAAAAGTATTTCTTAAGCATCTACTATATGCCATATCTTGTGCCAAGCATTGGATATACAAAGAAAGATAAGACCATCTTTGCTTTCAAGGAGCTCACAGTCTGATGGAAGAGACAACATGTAAAAAACTCTATACCAATGAGATAGATAAAGGAAAAACTTGAAATAGTCAATAGAAGGAAGGCACTTATCCTTAAGGGAACCAGGGAAGATTTTGTGCAGAAGGTGAGAGCTGAGTGACAAAGAATTCCCTCTATCACACCAGAAACAAGAGATCCTCTTACAATCCATTAAAATACCTAGACCTAATCCCTTCCCACTCCCACCACTCCACAAGGGGTTGTTTTCTAGTCATGTCTCTACTATTCTGTGCTTGTAAAGTGGATTAAAAAAACTCAAGTGTAAATTTATTCCTAATACATTTCATCCAATCTGGTTTGGCCCACTAGTCTAGTCTGCTACAGTCTTTTGATTTTTGACTGCCAAAAAATGAATTGACTAGCCATCACTCTCCTCCAGCTATATGACATTGACAGATTTAATATGTGTGACTTTTATGCCTCCATCCACCTTGCCAGACTCTATAAAGATACATCTGTATAAAAAACGGTAATAAAGAGAGAGAGTGATGAAGGTAGGGAAAGAGGGCAGAGGGAGTAGATAGGAGAGACATTACTTTATCAACTACCTAGATCTTCCAGCCAGAGAACATCCCACCATGCTTTGGATTTTCCTCTTAGTCCAGAGTTGCTATGTAGGAGTAGAGCAAAATTGTGAATCTAATCAGCACCATACGCTCCACACCCAGATGTTTGGGGGACAAGTGTTCACTCAAGTTATATCTTTGAGGTAAATATTCTTCTTTTAAAACTAATCTGGTGTTAAGTGGATAATTGCACCTAGGGTGATTGGATTGCTAAAATTGGGGGAGCACACTTGGTGGAGACTCAAACTAACAGAAGAAAAATAGCTTTCTTCCAAAACTTTTGAGGATATTGGAAAGCTTTAGGGGTGGGGTGAATATACTATACTAGTATATTTCAGGTATTGGTGATTAGAGAATCACTATTACAAATAAACAAGGTGAATTATAAGTGACAGATGATTCAGATATGATGTATTTAAAGAGTAATAGTCTGAAGACAGCAGTGAGACATAATAGAGAAAGGTAGAATTTGGAAAGGCAGTCTCTCTTATTTGGAGTGATCTTTTATTTCTTACACTTGAAATACATTTTTGTACTTTTTATGTTATTACTGTGCTCTAGTTTGTTTTATTTCTGTATATACATACATACATATATACATATGTCTTGGAAGAAGCAAAATGGACTAATGCTTAGAAAAAGCCTGGAAAATCTGGGTTCAAGTCCTCCCTTTGACATATTCTAACTGTGAACATGGACAAATGTTCATGTCAGGAACTAAGGAAAGTAACTGAGATTTGAAGTTTTCTTAAAAAATTAAATTTAAAAACTTAGCAAGCATTTATTTTTCTTCTTCCCATCTACTTCCCCCTACTGGGAAAAATAAAACAAAACCATTGTAAGAAATATTCATAGTGAAACAAAATAAATTCTGAAATTGTCCATGTCTAATATAATAAATATGATAATACTAACAAAATTAATTTGTTCAGGGTCATATCAAACTACCAAAGCACTGCTTTATAGAACTAGGAAATAAAGCAAACTACATGGGGAGAAATTCAAGGTCATGAAGCTAAGGCTAAAAGTTAAAGATGAATGGCTGATTGGCTTCAGTAGACAGTTTCCACACTGAGGGTGCCCTGCATAGAGATCATCACAGATTGGGGCCAATAAAAAGAAATGAGAAGGCAAGAGAGGGAGAACAAGATGAGAGGAAACTGATTATGAATATTTAGAGGGCAAGGACTTTCTTGTTTGTATGCAAGCTAGGTGGTGTAGTGGATTGACTGCCCAGTCTGGAGTCAGGAAGACCTGATTTCAAATTCATCCTCAGACACTGAGTGACTTTGTCACCTTGGGCAAGTCACTTAACCCTGTTTTCTTCAATTTCTTCATTTGTCAAATGAGCTAGAGAGGAAAATGGCAAACCATTCCAGTATTTATGTCAAGAAAATCCCAAATGGGGTCACAGAGAGTTGGACACAATTGAAAAATGACTGAATACACATGCAAACACAGACCATCATCATCATCTTCACCAGATCTAAGTGACAGCATTTTGTACCAACAGGTGCTTAACATGATTGTATTGAACTGATTAGACAGAGAAGAAACATGAACTATAGTACTACAGAGGGACAGGACAGGAAAAAAAGCCTTCATATGATGCCTACTATGCGTCAGGCATTGTGCTAAGCGCTTTACAAATATGATCTACTTATCTTCACAATAATCCTGCCAAGCAATTGCAATTATTAACCCCATTTTACAGATGAAGAAGCAGAGGTAGTCTGAAATTAAGTGGCGTGTCAGGGTCACATAGTTAGGCCGAGGATATTGTTATCCCATTTTACAGATGAGGAAACTGAGGCAGAGATTACATGACTTGCCCAAGGTCACAGTGTAAGTGTCTGAGACTTCCTGACTCCAGATCCAGTGCTTTATCCACTTTATCTACCCTATAAAGGAGATGGGAATGCACATGACTTGTCTGGACCATGGAATAGATGAGAAAGTGCTAATAGCCTCTGAGAAAATGATTCTTCTCTATGTGAAAATGACCTCTTCTTGGGTGACCCTCAGAGTTTCAGAAGTTACAGAAAGCACCCTGTTGAGGGCCAGGGTTGAGTGCAGTTGACAAGATCAGGATAGACCTTGGGGAAACTGTTCTTAGAGACTGTGCTTATTACCATCTGGAATGGCTCTCCAAGCCCCTCCAGATGTTTCTCTGTCTTCTAGACAAACAAGAATTACAGAACAAGGGATATGTAAAATAGATGCCCTCTAGGCTCACAGTCTTTAAGATAAGAATGATTAAGTCACTAGGGCAGATTCCTGGTCAGAGGAAGCCTCAGCACCCCTGGAACCCTCGGCTCCCGCAGAACTGCTGCCATTCTGTAGTCCTCCAGAAACCCCAGATCCCATTAACCCAGGAGGAGTTGCAAGAGAATTCACTTCTCTGGATTTTAAATTGTGAAAGGAATTAATACAAAGGGCAATCAATTATGGACCAAGTAATCCTTACATTCAGTTTCTTCTAGACAGCATTTCTCAGACAGCCCTATGCCCCACTGATTGGTGTAATTTAGATAAACCACTCTTGAAGGAGATTACTTAATGTGGAAATTTGAATTTCACAAAGTATGTTTGGAACAAAGTAAAAGAAATCAAGCCATAGGTCTAATGTGTGCAGAGGATTTCTGACAATCTTTTCTCGGTTTTTTGAATTCTTATTGTCTATATATGTATTCTGTCTCTATGTTCTGTGTTTAAGTATGTTTGTGTGTTAATCTCTTTCCCATGTTTTCTTTCCTTTCCCCTCCTCCCTTCTCTCTGATGACTGCAGCATCAGGGAGAAGTATGGGAGAAAGAGAGAAACTAATCTTATATTACTAAAGGCAGTTTCAGATAGGGTATGCAAGGAAATAATGCATGTGCAGTTTTAAGGAAAGCATAAAAGTTTTGGAAAGTTGTTGATAAAATTATCTCTTTCTTTCTACCTTCTAACCCTGGCCAGGTTGTGAAGGTAGAGAGAAAGACAAGAAGAAATCAGGGAAGCTTTTCCCCTCATATCAGAGAGGCAGGCTGACTAGCATTTTAATTATCTCATGGCTCATCTAAAAGAGAAAAGTTTTTGTATAATGGGAGATAACCAAAAAGTAGTTATTCCGGTCATATTTTAAGTGAAACATGTCACTCCTAATTGGATGTTTAAAACAGATCAGGATTTGTTATATTATTTGGCACTAAGGCAAATTGGAAAAATTCATAGATCTGAAAAAGACACCTCAGCAGAGATAAAGCTTTTGAACTCTCCAGTAGAACAGAGGAGACTTGGTGCCATTGGCTAGTTGTCCAGAAGTCTTGTTCACTTCAGCTGATAGATTCAAAAGCCCTCTCTTTCAAAGAAGTTCTTATGGAGTGGACACAGAAGTAAAATTTACTTGAGTAAAGATTAGAACCATTAAGAATATTTTTGCCCTGCAGTCCCAACTCATCATTCATCTAGGACTACAGTGAATTGTAATTTATCATGCCAGATTAGATCAAGGAAAGAGAATGCTAAAGAATAGAAAGGAACTTAATTTACCCTCCCTGAGGGTGTGACGGTTTGGAAATTGTAATTAATGACAACTAAGGTTCACAGTGTTACTGCTGTGCTTCTAAATTATGATAGTCTTGAGTAACTCCTGTAATCCAGAAACTGTGTTAGAGAAACCAATTTCTAATCTGAATTTTGTTGAAACTAAAATGTGTTGGGAAAAATGTGTAAAACTGGTTGTATTATTTTAAATTTTATCAGTCCTGCTAACCTTGTCTTACAATGTTTTGGTTTTTGTAATTGTCATTTAGAAAACTAGGTATTTTCACCTTTGCCTGTTAAAGAAGTTTCAGCAAAAACCATTTGGCTATCATTTTAAAAGCTGTAAGATTGTTGAGTTATTTGGAGTTACTGTTTTAATGCTAAACCTAAAATTGTTCATTGAGTACTGTGTAGAAAAAAAGGAATTGAATGAAAACTTTATTTAGATGTGCCCATTCAGAACAGTCCTCCTCTATGCTTGTTGATAGCAGGCATTGGGATGGTACCAATCTCCTTTATTTTGTAAAATTGCTAAGGCCCCTAGGAAACCATTCCTATAGGTACAGTCATCCACCTTAAGAAAGAAACCTGTTTGGCTTATGCAAATTATAAACAATGAATAGGACTTGCTCAGAAGTTGTAATATATGGAGAGGATTGTTGGCAATTGGCTTTTACATCTGGACAAGTTTTAAACTTGAAAAGAAAAGATCTTAAATGGAATTCCCTTATGCATACGAGTCCTGGTAAATCTTTATTGCTTACTGTAACTCCATGAGAATAGGAATGACTATCTGGCTCTGAGCTGATTAGTGAATGACATTTGGGACCATAAATATTTTTGTTTTGAGTTTTAATTTGAGTATAGTTGTTTGCATTAAAACAGTATCTGAGAGAAATACCACAAGCTACTCAAAGGGAATATTCCCCACCTGACTATTCCTGAGTCTGGCTATGAAACAGATACTACATAATTGGAGAATTTTACTCTTATCTGAATTCAGAGTCAAGGATGTTTTATCCTGTCATATTTGCTATGTCACATGTCCCTGCTTTCTCTTTCTATAGCAAATTTCTATGGCCAATAGTAAGTGACCAACAAAACATGTGAGCCCATTTTGTGTAATCTTGCTGGGAAATCTATTTTTATCTGAAATTAGAACATGTTCGGCAATCTAAGACTCACCTAAGATAAGATGTCCCCATTGTTTAAAAGAATTTTATAAGCAGTAGTGTTTTTCTGTAATCAGTCTGTTACTGTCATCACTGTGAGAGTATATATTGCACCATTTTGACTAAAGCATTTTGTGTTATCTAGGAATTCTGTGATAATTAAGAATTTGGTTTGTTGTAATATTTTGGGCATTCATATCACTTAAGGACATTTTCATACTAACTAAGCTTTAATGGATTTTAATTTTAAAGGTTTATTTATAAAGTATAGTGACTGTTAACAAGACAAATTTTAAACTGTTTTAAAACAAAACACTTTTAGAAGAAATATTTTAAAACAATCTCTTGTAAAGCCTACTAAATTTTCATTTTCAAGGCAATGTATTGATAAATATGTAAGGATCTATAAAGCAGAAAATATCTTGCTTTTTTAATCTGAATTTGTAGTCATTCCATGGCCTAAGCAAAAGTTAAAATGTGTTTGAATTTATTAACAACTTAATTTCTAAAAACTTTTCTTCCAGAGTAAATGTAATCAGAGAAAGAGAAACTAGCCTGTGAAATAATGATGTATAGCTGTTCAGTTGTAAGGTTCAAGTTTGAAATCTCTTTTGTTTAAGACAATACAGTTCTGCTAGTGAAGAGTGGTAACTTGTGAGCTTGTCTATGGTAATCTTGCCACTTAACCTGGTTTTTCATATTTAAATTTGTTGCCAGGTCTTCCTGAATCTTCCCACTTAATCTGGCCTTTCATATTCAAATCTGTTGCTCTTGGCCTAGCCTGGCTTTCCTTTGTCTGTTATGCCAGGGAAGTTGTCCTTTATTTATATTCCTTTTGTGCCTGTTTGGTCTTTGTCTAACCTCCATGCCAGGTTTGTCTTTTCCAGAGTGCAAGCCAGCAACTTCCAGATAACTGCTCAGGCTATGTATCCCTTGAATAAGATCTATCAAGGCAGGGATAGCTCTACATCCAATCTCAGCAAGAAGCAATTTTAGAAAATGAGACCTTTATCCCTTATCCCAAAAGATCTTGGGTCCCATCCCATACACAACTGCCAAGGCCAATTTTAGAGGGAAATAGACAAGCACACAGCTTGTTCACACTGACAGTTTTAGAAGCACAGCTTTCCTACAACCAATTTCATCAGTCAGCTTCCATGCTTCGAAGGCAAATTCATATTACTAGAGAGCAAGCAAGAAGCATTGTAGTAATGTTCACATTGCATTCCATTTTTGCCAGCTCCATCAAATACATCCATCAATCTTAGAGGATGCAATCCTCTTGAAATATGGCAAATGGATGTCACACATGCCCCAGAATTTGGAAGGAATAAAAACCTTCATGTGACTAGACACATATTCAGGTCATACTATTGCCACCCACTGACTAGGGAATCAACAAAATTTGTTATCTATCATCTATTCAGATGTTTTGCAACTCTACACACAGATAATGGTTCAGCTTAAACTAGTCAAGCCTTTGCTAAACTCTGTCTGTCATACAGAATACAGCATAGAACTGGCATCCCATATAATCCTGCTGGTCAAGCCATTGTAGAACATCACCATCATGACATAAAAACTCTCCTCCAAAAACAAAAGAAAGGGGGGAGAAGGCAAAAGAATAAGGAGAAGAATTGACATGGTGTTGTATAACTGACACCAGATAGAGAGAGGCTTATGCCTGCTCAAAAATTTCAAAAAGGCAAAACACACCTCACTGACTGGAAAAAAGTGAAGGTGAAATGGAACAACACAAAGACAGGCCCTGTGTTAACATGGGGGCGAGGGTATGCTTGTATTTCCCCAGGAAATGGTGAAGAAACAATCCAGATACTGGAAAGAAACATCCGACCTCTGCCATACGTTGGAGAAGATAAAGATTAAGGAAAAGAGGAAAGAAAAAAAAGCCAAGACCACAACAACCCATTGTCAGACTGACAGCACAATGAAGACACACTCATTCTGCTTCTGGGCACCCTCCAGCTGACCACTGCAGCAGAAGGAACTGATTGAGAGGAAGATAGATGAACTTTTTGTACATAATCCGCCTTGGGTTACACGTGGTGAAATGGGGAGGGAAGATAGAGGAGGGAATTATGGTATCATATGGGTCTAAGGTTTTTGGGAAACAAATTGATATAGATAGAATTTTTGCTTTTATGATTGGGAAATAACATGCTTTCATTGTACTATGACTGAATAAACTAGTTTTCATAAAGCTAACACTAGCATTATGTCTGTCATTATGTGTCCTAGGTTTGCTTTAATGCCTATCAAAAGTAAAGGCTGGTATCTGTCTGTATCTGATCAAACTTTTAATCAGTTAATGTTGAAAGTAAGACAGAAAAGATGTATAATTTGCATTATTTTAGGCATTATAAGCTTTGTGGCTTCCTCTGTATCAATTGTTTTATCTGTATATACAATCTAATGGATACTTTAAGGGAAACTATTATGGTGGTGGGAAACAAAGTTGATGTTTTTGAAACAAGATTGTTCACAAGATGTGATTATAGGTTCATTTCTATTTGTGTTACTCCTGTCTGTTATAATACCACCCCACATGATTTATAGATCAGGCCTCCAGGGGAAGTCTTGACCCCCAGGAAGCTGCAAGCATGATTTGGGATTATGTGACTAATACAAATCCCTTTGCATCCCTACTCCATTGGCTCATATCTATATTACCTCTCTCCCTTTATTTCTCTGTATGGTCACCTATTCATAGATGCCTTCTCTCTAATGGGTAAGCTTTTCAAACCCAAGGACCTTATCTCTGGTTACAACATAAGGAAGGGGGAATTATTGAGGGCCGGGGTGGAGTGCAGTTGACAAGATCAGGACAGACCTTTGGGGGAAACTGTTCTAAGAGACTGTGTTCATTATCATCCGGGCTCTCCAACGCCCCCTCCCACCCCCCCAGACATTGCTGTCTCCAAAACAAACAAGTGAATACTGAAAACAAGGGATATGTAAAATAGAAGTCCACTAGGCTCACAGTCTTTAAGATAAGACTGATTAAATCTCTAGGGCAGGAGACAAGCAGAATGTCACATAGGCTTGCAGTTCCTGTCTATAAATACCTGAACCCTCAGATCAGTAAATGGAGTTGGTCTATCTTCTTCCACCTCGTCTTCTTCACCACATTGCTGAGCTGGATGCAGACCTTCTGCTACAGCACCTGTTTGATCAATTTCCTTTCTGTCTTTGGAGATTTTCTCCAAAGGAGTGATTTTAGTTACTCATTAATAGGAATGTCACATAGTTACAGATCTTATTTTCTTCCTCATAATATCATGAGTGCTCATTTGCACAGTTCACAGAAAGAGTAATTTTTCTCTGGTTTTATTCTGAACCCCAGTCCTGTCAAATAGTCTTAAGTCCTGACACATCAGTTTTCTCATCTGTAAAATGGGGCATTTGGATGAGATGACTTCTGAGGTCCCTTTTAGATTGAAATATCAATGATCTTAAGACCACTAATGGATTTAAGAGATGCTCTTTTGAGGATTAA
This sequence comes from Potorous gilbertii, assembly GCA_028658325.1. Classification (NCBI taxonomy): domain Eukaryota; kingdom Metazoa; phylum Chordata; class Mammalia; order Diprotodontia; family Potoroidae; genus Potorous; species Potorous gilbertii. The sequence continues at coordinate 211,461,839 of CM053770.1, forward strand.
TGGACAGACATGAGGAAGAATAATAGACTGAAAAAGGCAGAGACAGCCTTTGGGTGAGAATGCAATAGGAAGGGGAGGATTTGGGAGAGAGCTTCAATCCTCATGAATGGGATAAGGACTCACATGAATGAAACAATGACTGTGAAAGTACTGAAATGCTGTCAAAACTTATTCACTAAATTGGTAAACCTCTATCTCAGCATACAAAAATACATCCAGCAGTCATACAAATATATAATATTTTAGCATAATATTTAGGACAAGTGATTCCAGTTGAATTTTAGTATAATATACCTAAATATAGCGCAGCTTTAAAAATAAAAAAATTGGATATTTCAAAAATTTATCTGTGGTTCCCCTCCTTAGAATTACCTCCAATTACTAATTTTTTGTTAATAATTTGTTATTTTTCTTTAGTTCTCTGTAATTACTTTCATAGTTGGGCTACTTTGCCCAGGTGGGGCATCTTAGGTAAAGAATCAGAGAATCTCAGCCTGAGAAGAGGCCATGAGGATGCTGATGATACTAATCAACACCTGAAATGCATAGAGAGCATGAAACCATGTGGCTTAACTGGAGAATACATTAAAGAGCTTGTTAGTCTTGTAGAAGCTTTCTCCCATGATATCTAATTGTTATTTGGATGCCTGAGTGCAAAATTCTTAAATTAGACCATCAAAAGCTGCAGACCAAAAGGAATAAGGGAAAGAGGACTGAGTATTTATATGATACCTACTATGTGCCAGGCACTAGTCAAAACATTTTATAAATCTTATTTGATCCTGGGAAGGAGGTGTTGTCATTATCCTCATTTGACAGGTGAAGAAACTAAAAGGTTAAGTGACTTGCCTAGGGTTAGATAGCTAGTGAGTGGTTGGTGCTGGATTTGAACTCAGGTCTTCCTAACTCCAGGCCCAGTGCTCTATCAAATTTGCCCCCTAGCTGCATACAAAAAAGAAAGACCCTATAGTCAAAAAACTTAGAATCAATCTCCTTTCATCTTGTTCTCCCTCTCTTGCCCTTTCCCCTCTTTTTATTGACCTGCATTTTGTGATGATCTCTATCTAGGGAATTCCCAGTGTGGAAACTGTCCACTGAAGCAGCTCAGCAACTCATCTTTAATTTACAGCCTTAGATTCATGACTGTACCATTTAGCTATCTCAAAGCTGAAGGCATGCAGCTTGAATTCAGAGTGAAATCAAACTGATGGCTGAAGGCAACATTTAGAAATAGCTTTCTCTTCTCAGGGCAAGACCCACTGAGCAGAAAAGATATCAGAGACAAAGCTGTAGATTAATATGTGAGGAGCACAGAGTGTCATCCCTAATACTTTTGCTCAATAAAATAATTTCAATAACCATATAAGATTAACTATAACAGAATAACGATAACCACTCTTTTTGTGGTTCTTTAAGGTCTTACATATTTCATCCCAGTTCAGCATCACAATGACATGAGGTATGTCCTACAGATATTCTTAGCCCCATTTTGCAGAGAAGAAAACTGAGATTCAGAGAGGTAAGGTGATTGTCCATAACCAGTAAGTTTTAGAGGAAGATCTGAAATAAACAGATGCAAATACAACATTCTACTCATGATCCCTCACTGCCTCAAAAGATCATCTAATTGAACCCATATGTCAATAGAAATTCCTTCGAACAGAGATTTAACTTGGGGTCCAATATTTTAATACTGTGATAGCTATTTCGATATAATTGTTTTCCCTTGTAATCTAGCAGTCACTATTTAGCAGGTCCCATGGAAACTACTCCTTGACAGCTGGCTTTATCGCTCTTTGATTTTATATCCCCAGGGGTATGCACAGTGTCTTGCATGTAAAAGATATTTAAGAAATGCTTTAAATTGCCTCCTTTGCCAGATTATTGTCAAGAACCTTCCCTGTAACTATGGGTATCCTCTCCATGCTCTGTCCTAGGCAAAACTCCCCACCCCCATAATCTTTCTTTAATTATTTCATCAGCTCCCATTGGTTCAGCTGTCATCAGTCTACAACTACGTCCCAGAATTTTATTTCCAGTCTTAATCTCTGTGCTGAGTTTCAGTCTGGCATCACTAGTTGAACTGTTGGATATTTCCAGTTGGATGTCCCTTAGGAATCTCAAACTCATTTTGTTCAAAACAACTTATTTTTCGCCACCCCAGTTTCAACCCAGATCTCATGGTTTAACTATTTCTTCCAGTTACCTGGGTCCACAACCTTGGAGTTACACCTTAACTTCTCAATTCTCATGTATCCAACGTACTCATTTAGTTGCTAAGTCTTGTCCATTGCACCTCCATAGCATCTCTAACATCTGTCTTCTCTCCCCAGGCAAGAAATTCATGACTTGTTCACCTCTCATCTGTACTACTGCATTAGCCTCCTAACTGGTCTTTCATCTCAAGTCACATCCTTCTCTAATCCATTCACTACAAAACTATCAAAATGATATCCCTAAAGTACATTCTGTTTTCATTCTGATGCTTAATAAATCCAGCGAATCATTACCTCTAGGAACACCTATTTGACACTGACTTTCACAACCTAGCTCCAACCTACACGCAAACAACCACACACATACACACACACACATACACACACACACACACACACACACACACACACACACACACACACATATATAATTTATATCCTGATTATATAGCATTTACTCCTACACTCTTTATGTTCCAGTTAAACTGATTTGCTATTCCACATACGTTATATTCCATCTTTAATCTCTGTTATAGAAGAATTAACTCAGTACTATGCATTTTTTTCTGGCTCAAATGAGGCAATTTTTATCAAGCAGATATTTTATCAAGACATGTGGACATGGAAGCAGGTGTCACAACCATATTTTCCAACCACTTAGAGTATGGTTGACCAAATTGTAGTCTTAGAAATCTATTGAGAAGTCAAAGGCTAAATCAGGAGTGGTTTAGAACTGAAAGATGAATGTGGGTCCACAGTAAAGGTAAAATAGTTTCCTAACTTAAAAGGTAAGCAGAGATGAATGTATAGTTCTTGGACTACAAGACTGCATTGTGAATGGAACACTTGAAGGTTTGCAATACAAAGTAAACAGTTGCTTTTTATTGTCCCCTTTAGAAATTTTTCCTTTTCATGGGAACATATTTCCCCACAGTTTCTTCAGGTTTCGCAATGACTAGTTTACCCACAGGACTTAAAGTTCTCTAAAAGCAGAACAAAATAAGGCAGGCCTAGGGTCCTGATTGCACAATGTGCCTTTGTCCAGCTGGTTTCCCAAGCCTGGAATTCATTACTTTCTCACTTATTTCTCAGATTTTCTCACTTGATTTCCTTCAAGCTCCTTGACAGAATGGATTGTTTCATTTTTGTATTCTTATTTCCATGGCTCGCATGATGCCTGTCATTTCATTCTCTGGCCCTTCCCCTTCTCTGGAATTTGAGCCTCTACCCCAGCTGATGGTATCCTGCCCCCTCTCGGAAGAATCAAGGCTAATGACTGTTTCTGATAACCACCCAGATGCCACTTCACCTATATTGTCAGAATTTCAGCAGGAAGTTCCCGGCGTATGGGCTGAAACCCATCCTTTTGGTTTGGCAAGGCACCAGCCCCTGAGGTGGTTCTGCCTCCTGCGACTGCCGTACCCGATCACCCCTTAGCACGGCCAGCTAACACCCTGCTCTTGCCTGTTCATCAGCCCAGTTCCAGGGATATCCATCCAGCTCCAGACCTCCGTGAAGTGAACAGCTGTGTAGAAACCCACCATCCTAAGATTCCTATCTATACACCCTTCTCTCCTCTCTGGGCCCTTCTTTAATCTGGTCCACAGTCCTGGGCTGGGAAGATGCTTTCTCTACTGTTCATGTGCATGACTTTGGTGGGAAAAGGGGTGAGGAAATAGCATTAAATATGAGATCTGTTGGATGCAGTCTGGCTACCTAAAGAAGTGGCTGTCATATGGCCCAGTTTTGCATCTCAAGGTGTGCAAGCTCTTTCAAAAGCTATCGGGGTTAGGTGGAAACTACACTGTGCCTATAGGCCCCAGAGTTCAAGCCAGGTAGAAAGGATGAATAGGACCCTGAAGGAGCATATTGCTAAGCTTAAGGTTGAAACTGGCAAGATCTGGGTGAGTCTCCTTCCTTTTGCTCTGCTTTGGGCTAGGTCTCTCTCTCTCTCTCTGTCCCCCTTTCGAAATCATGTTTGGAGTAGCCCCCCAGTTGTTCCACAAGTTGTCTTATTCTAAGTGTTGACTTCCTGACTTTTCTAATGTTGCCCTCCTCAAGTCCTTACAGGCTCTGCGCGAGGTCTGGAGTGCCCTCAAATCTTTATCCTCCCTTGAACGTCAGTGGACTGGGCCCTTTCAAGTGATCCTGTCAAATCCATCAGTGGTTAAGGTCGCAGGATGCAAGGCATGGATACATGTTGGGGGCCCTGCCCTAAGCAGAAGTTCTCTCCCCATGAGAAAGCCACACCCGAGCACCATCATCCGAGAATCAGCCGAGCTCATCACGGGACATCTCAGCACCCGCCCCTGGAAATTCTCTCGCTACCCCTCCCATCTTCCTGCTCTCTCTTTTCTCTTGAATATAAGCATGGCATGCAGTAAAATAAATCAGACCTTGCTTAACACTCACTTGGTGTCACTCTTCTTCTCGGCCCATTCCTCTCAGGCTGGGTCCCTCCCGACACCCACTAATTAACTAACCCCACCAGACGGGGCAGTTGGCGCCCACGTGGGGCTCGGGATACGAACCCTCGCCAGGCGGACTAGTGACAGGAATCGTCGCGACCCAGTTTTTTCGGCCACATCAAGGAGCCCCCGCCTTCGGTAAGTGAAGTTCGTCCGTCTCATAATTTCCATGGGTTCTAAACTTTCTAAAGAACAGGTTTTAATAAAAGACCTTAAATCAGCACTCCTAGAAAGGGGAGTTACAGTGAAGAAGAAGGACCTCGTTAAATTTTTTCTGTTTGTTGATAATGTCTGCCCGTGGTTCATTATAAATGGCCCAGAAATTCATCCTCAAAAATGGCAAAAGGTTGGAAGGGACCTAAACAATGAACTGCAGACAGAAGGTCCGGGAGCAGTCCCTGTAAGTGTTTTTTCATATTGGGGCCTCATTAGAGATATTGTGGAAGCCAGCACCTAGAGACCCAGGTAAACAGCAGCTGCTTTCAGTCGCGGAGTCTTGTCTCCGTCCCTTATCTCGGACGGCGTCTGTTGCATCTTTGACACAGGGGAATAAGGAACCATCCCGACCCCCCGTCCGTAATCATAAATATACCTACTGCCCCCAAGGAGTCTCTTTACCCTCCTCTTCCTGAAGGAGTGTCGGCAGTAGATGCCTCCCTAAATTTTCCTATACTTACTAAGGAGGGCAGTCCTGATACCCTAGATCCTGGGGAAGAGGCAGAATTAGAGGAAGAGGCGGCCCGATATAAGTTATTATCTTGGTTACAAGATTGGTCCCCCCTCCAACAACAACCTCAACCCTCCGCTTATATAACCCAGACGTGCACCCCTGCAGTTCTCCCTTTCGTCCCGTCTCCTGCAACTCTTGTAAATGCTAGAAATCAACTTTCCACTCAGGTCAATGAACTCCGAGAAGTTCTTGATCTTCAGAAACAATTTGTCCAACTCTCTGCTGAACTCCATTCCCTACAAACTTCCCTTCACAATTCTGTTATTCTCTCGCCACCAAACCCTGTGGCTTCTTCCCTTCCCTTGCCCATCCGACAAACGTCGGGTCGTACAAATGAAACAAAGAGATCAGGCACCAAATCTAAGTCTAAAGAGGACCCTAAGCATAAGCTAAAAGATGCCCCAATGGTTTTCCCAATAATGACCCGTTCCACCCGTCCCACCTCTTCTACCGATGAGTCCCCTCACCCCTCAGGTGCAGGGGATCTCCAAGATACCCCAACTAGTGATGAGGAAGAAGGGGAAGAAAATGAGGAAAATGAGAATGTAAGCGAGGAGGAGAACCAAGCAGAGCAAGGAAAAGCGGGCAAACGCTTTGCCTTTAGCCTCCCTGTTGTTAATTGTGTTGGACCCTCCCCTCGCTTT
>CM053770.1:211468396-211540354 GCA_028658325.1 Potorous gilbertii
CCCTTAGGAAACCTGTTACTATCCATTACCATCGTCTCAACTCTCAGGAAGCCCATGAGGAGCCCTATTCTGATGCTACAACGGAGAAGCTGCAGTTCTCCAAACTCGTTGAATCGGGGTCTTGGTGCTCGAGGTTGTGGAAACGTCTCCATGAAAATTGTCGACCTAAGCAGTGGAAAGGCCCATGACGGGAATAGTGAGGCCCCGCGTTCCAGAAAGGTTATGTAGCTGCAGTAGTACCCAATGACGGGAGTATAGCGGGGTCGTTTTGGGTTAACCATAACGGGGACCCCCCGCTTAGCTTAAGACAGGGGCGCTGCCTACGAGCACTGAACGCGGAAGCCGGCCTCATAGCCTAAGACAGGCCTCCCACCAGTCGCTTTTATAAAAAACAAAGGGAGGAGATGTTGGGAGCCCTGCCCTAAGCAGAAGTTCTCTCCCCATGAGAAAGCCACACCCCGAGCACCATCATCCGAGAATCAGCCGAGCTCATCACGGGACATCTCAGCACCCGCCCCTGGAAATTCTCTCGCTACCCCTCCAATCTTCCTGCTCTCTCTTTTCTCTTGAATATAAGCATGGCATGCAGTAAAATAAATCAGACCTTGCTTAACACTCACTTGGTCTCACTCTTCTTCTCGGCCTATTCCTCTCAGGCTGGGTCCCTCCCGACACCCACTAATTAACTAACCCCGCCGGACGGGCAGATACATCGTTCACACGTCAAGCCAGTAGCATCACTGTCTGCCCAGTGGACAGCACATCCAGCTGGAAATCTCAGGCCCCATCTTAGATTGTTCTGTTGCTCTCCCTCCTTTTGTTTCTCTTCTTTCCTACAGGCTGCTCCAGGATCCATCAACCCATCCCTTACTTGTGGACTCTAAGCAGGATTGGTGATGGGACGGTTATTTCCCAGAATTCCTCCTTTGTGGCTATCAGTTTTCACTTCGATCTGTGGGCCCTCATTGATCTCTTCACCGGTCTGTCAGGATATGGTTGTGGGACTCTGGTTCATGTCCTGCCCCAGGTGTATTTGTATTCTAAGCCTGAAGCCCGGGAACACTTCAACCTACAAGGACGTGTTCCCAGGGCTGCTCCTATCCTGATTCCCATTCTAGCAGGATTGGGTGTAGCTGGTTCAACAGCTGTGAGCACAGCCGCCCTAGTTATGAGCAACAGCCATTTCAACACTCTTAGTGCCTGCATAGACCAAGACATTAGAATTTAGAGTCCCAAATCTCACATCTAGAGTGTGCTTTAGATTCCCTAACTGAGGTAATCCTGCAAAACTAGAGGGCCTAGACCTTCTATTCCTAAAACAGGGTGGCCTCTGTATGGCTCTAGAAGAGACCTGTTGTTTTTATGCAAACCACTCTGGGGTGGTCCGAGAGTCCCTGGCCATGTTTGGAAGAACGAGAGCCAATTTGACAACACTCCATGACATGGTTCTAGTCCTTGTTCAACTGGTCACCCTGGTTAACTACTCTGGTGTCCGCCATAGCGGGATCCCTGGTCCTCCTGTGCCTTGATCAACTAATAGTCCCTTGCATTGTGAATTGTGCCTCTAAGTACATTAGGGATTGCCTCCAATCTGTTAAACTGTTTGCTTTGGGCCTGGCTTATACCCCTTTGGACTCTGATGAGTCCCCGTTTGAATTAGTTACATGAAAATGGGGGAGTAAAATGGACATTATTTCTCCCTGGGCCCCTAGGCTAAGGGATATCTGTTAGGTTACTGGGCAGGGTTGGATAATCTGCCTAGCAACAGGTTTCTTGTTTAGACCCCTGTCAAAATGTTATTCCCCTTTGGGTTGTGAAATATCTGATAAATTGTTAACAGTCATTTCTTGTTTAGTCCATTTGCATGGTAACCACCTGTGCCCCCCTAATGTTAGACCAAAATTGCCAGGTAACCAGCCCTCTCCCTTTCCTGATTGGCTACCTCTCCTGGCACCTGTCCTCTGTTGGGGTCCTTTGCCTAGTAACACCCCTGACAACCCCCTCTGTTTTGGGGGTTCTTGCCTAGCAGCAAGCCCCCTCTTACTCTGTCAGAACCCTGTTTGTTGTGGAAACCGCAAGGCTGTACAGAGGAGCGCCAAAATGCTTAAAATGCACTCACCCACCCTAGATCAGGGCTGTCTCCTCTGGGTCTGTCTCTACATGAGGCAGTCGCCAGCCTGGCTAATAAAGACGCTCTCGAAATTCCAAATTGACTTTGCCTGTGACTTGTTCTCAGTCTGTCCATTTCAATATATAATAATAAATACTTATCAATTGATAATTTAATAAGATTTTATTTTTAACTAGAGAAAGTCTTGAAACATACAAAAAGAAACCATTCATTAATAATGAAAATTTCTGGCATTCACAATAGGTGTGTGGATTTGGAGAGGAATAGGGGATTTAAACCCCTGCCACTTTATAAATGTATGAGCCTCAGGTTCAAAGGGGTTTGGAACAGATTACTTATAAAGCACCATCTAGCTCTAAATGGAGATTTGATTTTGAGTCTCCCCTACTCCAGATAAATTGATGTAAGATAAGTAGAATGTAGGATATCACTTCAGGATCAGTCATAAATAAGGAAGTATTGATGCAGTAACAGGATGTTAACAATGACTATCCCTTTATCAGGGATGAACATCTCACTGGATGTACTTGTAAAATGGGCCATATATACCCTTGGAGTTTTTAAATAGCTAAACTCAATAATGAGTAGTTGGTAAGTTTAAGAGAGTTAAAGAGAAAGCCTTTAAGAATAGAGAAAAACAACTTCTCTTTTCCTTTTGGGTAGATGGGCTGAGTGGGTGGGTAGGGGGTATTTCCCTCCTGCAGGGTCCTCACTAGGTTCCCCTCCATAGGAAGGTTGTTCAGTTGGGGCCCAAAGGTTTCTAATCTCCAAAATCCTATTCTTCCTCAGTTCTTCCCTTCTTTGTTGTCAGGGACCATGAACTAATCTTCTTAGGAACTTTTTTAATTGGACATGTGCCACTGCAGTGAAGTAAAGAGCTTGGTTCTTCCCTGCCTGCTTGGTCTGCCTGCAAGTCCTCAGCTTTACTATCTTCATGACTTAGCTATCTTAAAATCCCCAAGGGGAGGAGGACCAATTTTTTGCCCAGTCAATCAGCATTTTGACTCGATCAGCATGTTCTTTAAAAGCTTCTGTTAAAGGATCACTGGGTGCTTGTGCCACATCAAAATTATATTTGATTATATCTTGTACTTCAACCGAGTTGGTAGTGATAAACCATATATTCCCCTTTCTAGATGACAGTATGATTATCTTAAGGATAAAACAGGTAAGGAGGCAATTATTCAACCAAGAATCAGTTTCATTAAATAACACAACAGGAGATTATAGTGACTCTTATCGTCTGCAGGATCTATCAGCCATAGGATAAAGCACATTGGTTTGAGCACAAAGCTCCACTGGCATTGCCTCTAGGAGAAACAGAAAACTTCTCTAGCATTTAAGTCCTTCACAAACTAGCTCTAATAAGCTCATTATTGGACTTGGAGTTAGGAAGGCATGAGTAAAAATCCTATTTCAGAAATTGACTGTGTGTGACAGCCTCCACTTGTCATCTGTAAAATGGAATAACAGCCCTTACTTCACAGTACTAATGTAAGGAATTTATATATGCACACACACATATGTATATTATATATACACAAACATACATATATGTTTACACACATATATATCTGCATGCATATGTATATATTCATGTACACATTACTTTATTCACTCCGTAGTCTACACAAACTGGCCAACCTGTAGATCCCTCACGCTTCAGGCTATATTCCCCTCTATCCCTTTGCACAGCCTGTCCTCTGTTTCCCTCCTCCCCTTCCCCCACCTCCTCCTCCTCCTCCCCTCTCCCCACCTCCTCCTCCTCCTCCCCTCACCTCCTTTTCCTCCCCTTCCCCCACCTCATCCTCCTCCCCTCCCCCACCCCCATCAAGGCACTCTCTCCTCACACTTGCTCTCACAATTACTCTTTTGTATCAAACCCCTCCCCAATTGCTACTTGCTACAGAAGTTTTGATCCTACTAGCTGCCAGGGATTTCATTCCATTACTTCGTATTTATTGTGTATCTAGCCAACCTGTGGAAAGTCAGCTTGGCATCGTGAATGCAGAACTGACCTCAGAATGAAAAAGATCTGGGGTCAAGTCCTGTCTCTGACACGTCCTGGTTCTGTGACCCTGGGGAAATCCCAGCGTGCTCCCAGACTTCACTCAGAATTGCAGAGAAGAAAGGGGTATGCCTTGGTGGGAGGGAATTCTTCAATGGGAGTTCTTTGCACAGATGAAATAGGTATATTTTAAAAATCTGGTGTGTACCGTACTGGTATGAATAACTCTTGTTTCCCCTGTCATGCAAAGACTCTCACTAGTCCAGTGGGTATGGGCACATAACTGGTGATTAGAAAATGCTTAATTCATTAGTAGAACAATAATAAACTTAATAAAGAAAAATCATACATTCAGAATCATAAAGGCTAGTCTCTGCTCGCCTCCCTACAACTCACTACAGCAGGAGTTTCAAGTCATTCATTATAAACAAACTTAAGTGTTATTGCTTCCTCTAACCATAAGTTTGGAGAACGAGGATCGGGAAAGAGGCTCAGGAGAAGATCGTGGAATTTAGAGACCGAAGGGACCTAAGAGATAATCCACACCTAGACAAAGCAACAAGTTTTAAGTGACTCCAGACAAACATTCTCTGCTTTATGCTAGAAATAGATGCGACACAAACCGAAGCTAAGCATCTGTGGCAGTGGGGAGTACTCTATAGGTAAGGTCTCCTCACAGATAGTATTACCTTCCTTGAAGCCCCGCCCATTTTCTCCAAGGCTCTTCCCAGTATTTTTTACAAATTGTTTTTGCCCCCTCCTTCCTGCTCAGCAGTTGAGAAAACCTGGAGAAATAGGCCCTGCGAAGCCGGATTTGCTTGGCAAACTTGGTGTGATTCGAATTGGTTAAAGTTGGGGCTCACCAGAGGGAGAGACCAAGGCAGAGTCCCGTGGTAGCCGACCCCTCCCTCCTCTTAACAAATTTTCTTTGCTGATCATTGATTGCCTTGTACAGCTGGGGAAGTTTTATAGTGCTTGCTTCCCTTTCCAAATCCGGGGAATCTGCAGGAAGAAAGTTGTTCCAAAAGTCTTTTGAGGCTTTGGGTCAGATTTTAACATTCATCTCCTGCGCTTCCAGCGGGCAGAATGTTGCCTACGCAGGTTACTGTATCGGTTCATTTTCAGTTAACTGTTTTGTTACAGGGATGGATTCACTTCCAAGGTGGGGGGACTGAGCGGCTGAATGCACAAGAAATTATAAATACAAAAGGTGACAATGTTACTAATGAAAGATAAAATATATATCTAGAAAATTACCATTTTTTAAAAAGCCAAAAAACCCCCCCAACAACCAATACCCCTGTTTAGTCCTCTGGATCCAGCTCATCTTTTCTCACCAACTTCAGAATCCAGCCTGCCAAGCTCCCCGCCCTCCCCCAACCCCCACCCACCCCCCGACACCCCAACAAAACAAACCAGTCAACTTTTGGAATTTGTCAGTGTCCGGGTTCTGCACGGTAGAAAGCGCTGAGTAGCGGTTTTGCCCCCTCCCGCCCCCGCACAGCGCTGGACGCCTTAAAGGGGCCCGAGAGAACCCGGGCAACTGCTCTAACCATTAGCCACCCCATTCTCTCCCTACTTCCCCAGACTTCAGACTTTGACGTGGGGGCGTGGGGCAGGCATGAAGCCCTCCTGGCTGCAGTGTCGCAAGGTCACGGGCGCGGGGGGACTCGGGGCTCCCCTGCAGGGCTCGGCTGCCTCTCGGGGAGCTGCTCCGGCGCGCCGGGCTTACTTGGCCCCCGCACCCCGGGGCAGCGCCGGCTTTGGTGGGGGACGCCGCTCCCTGTCCTCGGGCAGCGGCCCCGCTGGTGGGGCCTGTGAGTATAAGACACACTTCGCGGCCTCGGTGTCTGACCCCGAGAGGTTCTGGGGCAAAGCCGCGGAACAGATCAGCTGGTACAAGCCCTGGACCAAAACGCTGGAGAACAGCCACCCACCAGCCACAAATTGGTGAGTGACTACCTGATGAACTGGTCCCCGCGTCGCGCAGTCAGCTGGGGCAAGTCAAGCGCAGAGTAAAGCCCTGGCCCTAGTGTTAGAACTGATGCTCTGATGCTAACAGTGGGTTAGATCAGGGGCCAATCTCTGGACCTCAGTTTCCTTAGATGTGAAATCAGGGGGTTTGACCTAGCTGGCCCCTGGAGTGCCTTCCAGATCTCAATTCAGGAGCCTATGAAAATGTATCATAAAAAGGCTGGCTAGTGCCACAGCACATACTCTCTGACTTAAAATGACTGAAGAGATGGGGATATGGTTCAGACTTGACTTTTCCCTGACCCCAAATTCTCCTGAATCCTTTCAGCTAATTCTCAATCCAGTCACCTCCACCCCCAGTCACCCTATTTGGGAAACAGGGTCTTAAGTTGGAAAAAAGCAATTTATTTCTTTGTGTGTGTTATATGTCTGTGTATATTTATAAATGAGTGTAAATATATGTGAAAACGAGTTCATTCACTCTCAACTACTTCTTTGTAATCCTTTTACTTTTATGCATTTAAAAACAGTCTAAGAAACGATCCATAGGGTTCTGACTGCCAGGGGTCTCCAAGACACAAAAATGTTTAAGAATTCCTGATTGAGTTTCACAAAATTTGAGAGCTTTAAGGGATCATGAGCCCTCTTATTTTACAAGTGAGGAAACTGAGGCCTAGTCCTGCCTTCAGAACATACACAGAAACAGGGATCTCCTAAGGTCTCCTGAGACACAGCTGAGAGTTCTTAAACAGTGACCAGTAAACTATTTCTTTTCTTTCTTAAAATCAAGTTGCTGACATTTTCTCAATGCTCATGAGTGACAAGATTTTCTCTCTTTTAAATAAAAGGGACATGACACTTTTTAAAAAGTATTATTATAAATGCATTTTGCCACTTCTGGATGAGTCATTTGATGTCAATTATGTCCTCATTATTGCCCAGGATTTTGTTATTAGGTTTTCTTATACACACATGTTTGTCCAAAGGAATGTAGGGTTAGTGATTTCACCAGAGTGGAAAGCCTCTTCACCAATACTGAGTGGCATTTGCCTCTTATTTGGAGCACAGTTTGGAGGATGGTTGAGAAGATGAACCTAGGTCTTCCCGACCCCAAGACCAAGCCTCTAGCCACCATGCCAAGTTGTCATTCTCAAAAACAAATTCCAAAAAGAGGTTTGGCTGTATTTAGAGTTGATTGCCCAATTGGGCAATGTATTGATGTGATGTGGAGAACACTAAATAAAAAAAACTGGCATAGAGTATTGCTTTCAGAAATATACACATACATTGTGTTCCAAAAATATTAGTGCTATTTTCCACTAGCTGGTTAGGTCAGCAGAGCTTTGGATTTCCATCCTGGAAGACCTGGGTCTTAATTCTTCCTCAAATACACACTGCCCTTGAATAGCTGAAAACTATACAAAGACTTTGGAGAGAGCCTATATTTCTACCAAGAAACTTGGTTTAGGTTGGGCTAGGGGTTTGAAGATGCCATCCCTTTGAGAATATATATTTATTGAGTTCATTTATACTAAAAGATATGTTCCAAATTAATTTTAGGTTTCACCAATCAGTTGACTATTTCATGCCTGTATATGCATGGTGACTGGTAACTTCCCATCTCCCCGTATGTGACAGGAGCTCAGCCTGATTGGCTGAGTGGTGAGTAGGTGCAATTGGCAGATTTAGGACAGTGCATTTTAGAATCAGAAACCAGATTGGAGATTGACCAGGTAAAGCTGATTGGAGTCGTTGGTTATGGGAAAAGATACTAGAGCTGAGTCCTGAATCTCTAGTTGCAATCTGAAAACCAAACAAACCAAAAACCCCCCAAACCAGCAGCAACCTTGGGGAAAACCCCACAATATGGAGATATCTGTTGAATCAAAGGCCCCGTGGGCTAAATGACTCTAGAGAGTTTCATGGAAAAAAACCATTAGGTCATTACTTTTCTAACTTCAATGTAACAAGGGACATTTAGCACCGCTAGTAAGCCCTTTGATCACAAAGCAGTAATATGTGGCTTTTCCACTCAGGAATTAGACACCAATAATCCATCATTTAGGCTGTTTTCCCTGGAAACTGAAATCAGTCTTGCAATCCCTGGTGTGTTAATGTGGCTTCTTGAACTGTTTTAACCAGCTCACTTGTCCACACCATTAGTTAGTTGTTGTTTTTTCTCTTTAGATTTTGTGGACTTTCCCATTGAGATATGCCAGTGGTGCTGAACTCAAATAGAATGGAGTGGGTGGGGAAGTCAATTAAACCTTGGGGTATCGATGTGTCAAAATGGATAGAGTAAGGGGACTAGAGTCAGGAACATTTACCTTCCTTGTTTCAAATCTGGCCTCAGACATATGCTGGACTAGCTGTATGACCCTGGGCAAGTCATTTAACCTTGTTTGCCTCAGGTTCCTCACCTGTTAAATGAGCTAGAGAAGGAATTGCAAACCACTTCAGTATCTTTGCCAAGAAAACCCCAAATGGGGTTATGAAGCGTTGGACTGAAAAAAAAATGGCTGAACAACAAACCCTACTGAAAGATGCCTATGGGCTGGATAATGACTTAAACCACAAGTTAACATTATCTGTGTTACGTTGATTTTTATTTATTTTGTTAAGTATTTCCCAGTTACATTTTGATCTGGCTGTGACTGCATTTGGAAATGTTTTGAGACTGAGTTTGTTATCTCTGAGCTAGATTAATTTTGAATATCCTGTCCTCCATCTTACAGATTTGAGCTAATAATTTAATCTGTAATGATGTTGTCCAAAAGTTAATTAGCAGAAATTCCCCAAGTAAATGCAGATTGTTGGAGAGTGATGAAACATTTAAGACTTAAAAGGAAAAAAAAATGTTACCGAATACTGACCTCATTGTAGACTGCATGTAGTATTATGAAGAACACAAAGCTATTATCCTAGAGTTTATCATCTATTTGTTGAGTGATCTTGGTAAGTGACTTCTCTGGGCCTCAGTTCCCTTATTAATGAAGTAGGGGTAGGGGAGGAAAAGGGGAAGGATTAGGTTTGGACTGGAATTATCCATAAAGTTTCTTTTACCTTGGATGCACATAAAAACTAAGACATCATTACACAAATAAAACCTTAGGCAAAGTATTTTCTCTCTCTGGGACTTATTGAACTCACTTGTGGAATGAGAGGGTTCAGTCAGGTACCTCTCCACTAATAGAATGGAAACTCTTTGGGGGTAAGAACTGTTAGATTTTTTGTTTTTGTGTCTTCAGTATTCAGCACGTAATAGAGATTGTTTACTCATCAGTTAGCTGTTCTCTAAGGTCTTTTCTACCTATAATATTCCATATTTTTTCATATATTATGCTGAAAATTGTATAGGTGTTTTATAAGAAATCATAGAAGCACATTACCATTGTAAGCTCCAGTCAGTAAAAAAGGTTTTATGAGATTCCATTCTCAAGGGTGGTATTAGAAGCCTTATAGAGGCATTTATAGTTCTCTTTGCTTCTCCTCCACCCCTCATTTGAATTCTCCATATAAAACTAATTCAGATTGCATAAAAAAGGAAAATATACTTCTAGGACTGAAAGGTTCTAACAAGCCCTAGGTAACTGTATATTAGTTAGTAAGCATGTTTAAAGTACCTACTATGTACAAGGCCTCTGCCAAACTGTGGGGATACAAAGAAAGACAAAAGATCGGAGCTCCCAATCTTATGGAGATGACAACATGCAAATAATGATGAACAAACAAACTCTAGCCAGCACGAATAAGAAATGGTAAACAGAGGAAAGAAGATTTAAGAGGGTTTGGAAAAAGCTTTCTATAGGAAGTGGGGTTTTCTCTGGGCCTGGGAGGAAGCCAGGAGGCTTATATGTCTGAATACATGTATTCATATAGCTACATATAAATATGTATGTGCATATATTTTCTATGACAAGCAGTATTAATTCATTTACATTCTTCAAAGTGAGAAAGGGTAACACTTGCAGTTGCAAAATTCTAAGAAGTAAAATCATATCCTTATATACATAATCAGAAGGGGTCAAGAAAGAACAGGAGAGACACTGGGAAATACATCATAGTAGGGACATGTCAGCAGACCCTACGGAAGGCTATTACGGTCCAGAGAAAGCATTGGATTTTATACCATAGTTAGAGAGATAGCCAGGAAAGACTATTGAGCATGGCAGTGAAAGTAGACTTTTTTTTTCTTGTTCAACACTTTTATTGATAAGGAAACTGGGGCTAATAACACTAATAACAATAAATGTTTATTAATAGAAAGGCCAGAATTTAAGAATACTTAGGAGAGATTATTAATCAATTGACACAGTGCCATTTTGTCTTATCCATAAGGCCAAGAAAATGGAGATAGTAGGGTGAGAAAGTTTATTTCAAGGTAAAATTATTTTTAAAAAATTACATCAATTGATATACCTGGTTCTTCTAGTTTTAAGTGTTTGCTATGTAGCAGGCAGTGTCCTATAAAGTAGTATTTTTATCTGGGGGAAAAAGGTATGTTAAGGTGAATTAGAGGTTGGATGCAACCCAGAGTCAGGAACCTAGAGTCATTCTATGGTAGGAATCCAAGAGTAAGGGAATTAGGGCTGTGATTGAGAAAGCTTTTATAAATCTGAGTAAGAAGGGTCTCCCCATGTCCTTTACTGAAAGCAAAGGAGCCTTATTAAGAAGAGGATGGGGGCCTCCAAGCAAAGTTAGGTAAGGAAGTCAGTGGATCTCTGTTTTGGTAGTATGCATCATGGTGAATAGTATGCCTAAAGCGGGCAAATTCTTGATCTACCGTGGTTACCACTTAATAAATGTTTGTTTTGATGATCTGTAAGGAGCACTTATGAACCTGATTTTTCTTTAACCTGTACTTATGGCAGCTATTCATCAACTAAATAGACAAGGAGAGGGAGGGTTTTCTAAAATGGCTAGTTTTGAATTTTTTTAAAATTTTGATAACCAAATTTCATTATGGATGGTTTCCATTGTGATGCTGTGTATTTTATTTTATGCACTTAAAAATATTATGCCATTGTGAGGTCCACTGAACTGGCAAAGGGATCCATGGCACAAAAAAATGGCTTAGGATAATTTGGAGAAGATGGTATGACCTCCTGAGTGTATACTTAATGAAACAGATGGGAAAATTTCCATCTTTTATCTGATGATAACTCTGTAACTCTGATCATTGAACAATAAGAAATGTTTTAGTATATTGGTTTGGTCTTTCATTGTATTTCCAGTCCTTAGCCCAGTGCCTGGTACATGTTAGGCACTTAATAAGCGTTTTCTCAGCATCACTGGACTCCACTCAGTACAGAATAAATAAGCATGAACATTTTGCCCTCAATTCATAGCTTATTGATGACCCAAGAAATGCACACCAACATCTACCCTGTTGGCTAAATTCCAGTGACTTCTTATTGTATCTAGGATCAAAAGCCTGTACTACAGCCTCCTTACACCTTCTCCCCAGAAATCAAGCTCCCATTCCTGTGACCCTGGACTTGAGACTGATGAGCATTTACCTCATCTTTCCCAGACTTAGACCTACCAAATTATCTTCAAGCTATCTTCATGTTATGCCCTATGCCATCACTCCATTTTTTTTTCTAACTCTAGCCCAACAATTATAAAACATCAAATGCAAACACTCTTCCCTGGTCATCACTCTCTATGTCCTATTAGAATGTAAGTTACATGAAGGACTACATAGCACAACCCTGTGCTGAACACCAAGTAATCACAATGTATCTTCCTTCCTTCTTTCTCTCCTTACTTTCCTTTTTTTCTTCTTGTCCTTTCTTTCCTCTTTCCCTCCCTTCTTCATTCCTTTTTCATTTCTTTCTCATTTTTCTCCCTCTCTTCCTTTTTTCTTCTCTTCCTACTTCCTTTCTTTCCTGCCTCCTTCATTCCTTCCTTTCTTCCTTGTTTCTCTCCCTCCCTTCTTTATTATCTTCATTTCTTTCTTCCCTGATAGTCATTGGGAACACAAAGGCAAAAAAAGAAAAATCATTGCTCTTAAGGAACATATTAAATTCTATTCAAGGAAACAATACATCCAAAACCAAAAATATTAAAATAAATACCTGGTAATTTTTGAAGGTAGAGGACCTAGTAGGAGTGAGAGAGAGAAGGTCTCGCTCAGAAGATGGTGTTGGAGTTGAACTTTGAAGAAAGTGGAGAATCTAAGAAGTAGAGATTGAGTAAAAAGGACATCCCCAGCATGGCGGCCAGGCCATACAAAAGATAGAAACTGAAGGTGGAATTTCACCTCCAAGGAAGGTAAATGCTCATCAGTCTCAAGTCCAGGGTCACAGGAATGGGAGCTTGATTTCTGGGGAGAAGGTGTAAGGAGGCTGTAGTACAGGCGTCATGGCATTGTGATGACTGAGAAGTGATCAATAAATGTTTTCTTAATGATCCTTAAAATCTGAGAAATGGATGCAAACTATTGATAATGTCAACCATCTATTATCAAATCATTTCCACCAGCCCTCTCAATAACTTGAATGCTAATGATCTTTCCAGTCTATCAGTCTTCTTTAGAATATCATTATTCATGGTGACAGTCTCTGTAGCAACCTGATAAAGCAATTCCTTATCCTCCTCAGTCTGTCTTTTTTTTTTTCCTGTTGTTTCAGTCATTTCAGTCATGTCTGACTGCTTTTGACCCCGTTTGGGATTTTCTTGGCAAGGATACTGGAGTGGTTTGCCACTTCCTTCTTCAGCTTCTTTGACAGATGAGGAAACTGAGGCAGAGGGGTTAAGTGACTTGCCCAGGGTTGCACAGTGAAAGTGTCTGATGTCAGATTTAAACTCAGGTCTTCCTACCTCAAATCCAGTGCACTCATCCACTGCACCACCTAGCTACCCCAATAACAACATTGAAACTTGATATTCCCATCTGAATTCCTAGTGGTTGAACAGCAGCAACGCCCAGTCTATCTTCTTTCACTTTTGCTGCTGAAGATGTGTCCTAACTCCTTGCCAAGGCTGGTCTCTGAACTTGTTCATCTGATACTATTTCCTATAGTCTGCTCTTTTCCCTCACAATTCAGTCTTTCTCTTGCTATTGGCTTCTGTGCTTGGATCTGTGTCATCTTTCTACAAACATGTAATTAATTAAAAAACATCTTGATCTTTTAAAATTTTATCTCATTTAGCTGCCAGGCCCCTCTTTCCTCTGTTTTCCTGAAAAACTTGCAGGATTGATAATGTTCTAGAATATCAGGGAAAGTTTTCTTCATAATTTCCTGAAAGAGGATGTCAGTGCTCTTTTTTGATGACGGTTTTCAAGTACTCCAATGATTCTTAAATGATCTTTCCTGGATCTATTGTCCAGTCATTTTTTTTAATGAGATATTTCACATTATCTTCTATTTTTTTTCATTCTTTTGATTTTATTTGATTGTTTCTTTATGGCTCCTAAAGTCATTAGCTCCCATTTGCCCAGTTCTAATTTTTAAGAAATTATTTTCTTCAATGAGATATTGTGCCTCTTTTTGCATTTGACCAATTCTGCTTTTCAAGGCATTCTTCTCTCATTACATTGTGTGTTTCTACCATTTGGCCTATTTTGGTTTTTAAGGTGCTGTGTTCTTTAGTATTTTTTTTTGTGTGTGTGTGTCTCCTTTACCAAACTGTTGATACTTTTTTCGTGGTTTTCTTGAATCATTTTCTCTTCCTGGTTTTTTCTCTATCTCTCTTTCTTGGTTTTTAAAACCCTTTTTGAGTTCTTCCCCAGTCTTGGGTCAATTCATATTTTATTTTGAGGCTTTGGATGTAAGAGTATTGACTTTGTGGCTTTCTTCGGAGCATGCATTTTGATCTTTCCTGCCACCACAGTAACTTATAGTCACAATATTTTTCTTCTTTTTATTCATTTTTCAGACTAATTCATGACTTTTAACTCTGTGATAAAGTGGGTCTTTGCTTCTGGAATGGAAGGGACATCATCCCATACTTCAGGTTTTTTGTGTAACTGTTTTAGAGGTAATTGTGGAGACTTGTAGGTTTTTGGCTCTTCTAAGGTGTTATGATCTAAGGAGAGGCGTGCTTACTACTCTTCTGTACTGTGCATTGGTCTATGAGCAGCCACAAACACTCTTTTCTACCCTGGAACTTTGACCCAGCTCCTCTGGGGCTGCAAGCTCTGATGTGCTAGTACTCTGCCTTGTGCTGCAACTGAGACCCAGGATTGTGACTTAGATCCAGGTATAGGCCATGCAACAGAGTCCTGCTCCCAGTGCCAGCAAAGGGACACCTGTAATCTTCTTCTGACCAGTTGTCTAACTCCTTTAGCCTTTGTGGGCTGAGAGGTCTGAAACTGCCATTGCTACCACTGATTCAGTTGCTTCCAAAGCCTCCTCTTGGTTTGCTGGCAGGGCTGGAGCTGGACTGTACTCCACCCTTATCCCAGAAAGAGACATTTCCTGATGTCCTAAGTTATCCTGGGCTAGAAAATTGTTCTACTCTGTCCTTTTGTGTACTCTAGGTAGCAGAAGGTTGTTTTGAGACATTTATCAATGTTTGGATGTATTTGGTGGAGAGCTCAGGTGAGTCCCTGTCTTTTCTCTGCCATCGTGGCTCTACTTCTGACCAATAACCTCTTAAACAGCAACTCTATTGGCTATTTTTTTTTTTACAATGTCTCTTTTAAATTCTTTTAAACCTGTTACACATTGACTTCAAATACATCACACAGTTTTCCAACCTCTTTAGTCATTCCTTCTCTTTGTCCTTTACTTTCTTTTCAACCTCTCTGTGTGGATGTCTCTCAAGAGTATATTCTCCCTTTTGGAAAACTTATTCCTTCTCATAACTTCAACTTCTCTCTCTAACAAGATGGACTCCAGCTCAGAAGTGGAACTATTTAAAGCTTATGCACTGATTAGAGATGAGCTTGGGCTAGGAAGTCACTGCCCTACTTATATGTTTGGTAAGAATGGGAGATCCAATCTATAAACAAACAAAAAACATAAAATAAGCATGTGTCCTCTCCACATCCACTGCACTATCTCATTAGCATCTACTGCCTGAGCTGTTGAGTAGCTTCTTAACTTCTCTTTTCGCCCTGTTTTCCCTGCCCTCCAAACCCTCCTTCCTACTGCCGCCAGAATCCTTTGCCTTTTTCTGTAGTGGGTATATATGTGGAAGGAAACTCTGAAAGAATATATATAGCTGAGAAGGAAAGTCAGGAATTCCTTTGTCCTTCTTTACATGGGAGGCAAGAAAAACCCTTAGGATGAAAATGTATTAAAAAATGTCAGGCATAGGTTTTGCTGGCAGAATTGGAGTCAGAACGAGGAGAAGGAAGCCTCTGGATATAGTAGCTATGGATGGCACAAGCTCGTGTCTTGAGGGATAGGGTGGGAGGTGGAATAGGGTATGAATCTGCTGCAACTTGGAGACTGAGAAATTTATTAGCGAAGGAGGAACTGAAAGAAATGACATGCAAAGTGCCACCGAGATGAAGAACCAGAAATTGTTAGGGATGTGAATCAAGAGAGAATGCCAGAAGGGGGAAAGCAAGAACATAGCTAGTAGGATTACCCACTGGACTAGGAGTAGAAATGCAGGAAGGAGGGAATTGGCTAGTGTGTGCTGGGAGTTTTCTGGGGTTTGTAATTGAAGTTTCCATGTGTCTGTGCGTGGGGGTGTGGGAAGGACAAGGTTCTCATCAGAAGGGGGAGGATGGGGAATAAGTTTTGCCTTGTTGACTGGACTTGGATCTTAGTGTTTCCTGCCCTGTTATTTCCATGTCTTTAATAAACTTGTCTGTGTCTGAATGCTTGCTGTCACCCTGATGCTTGCAGGGTCCTCCCAACTATGGGGTCCACAGTTGTACAACCTACAATAAAAGAAACTCAGGCAGAGCTCTGAGTCATTAGCACTTTATTAAAGGGCCTATGGCCCTCTGTAATCAAATGGACCTCAAATCTTCCTCATGTATGAGATGAGATGCCCCTTTTTTTTTTGCAGTCTTAGTTTTATAGTAGTTGATACTCAGATGATACAGAAGAGGCAAAGTAAAATATATAATCTCATTGGACATACAGACTTATACCTTGGACTTCCAGGAGAATCTTCAGCTCATGCTGGTGATAGATTAGCTGGTAGAGGATTTCCAAATATGGGCAGAGCTGATAATCTTTCATTGGCCCTGTGTTGGGCAATAGATCCAGGAATAGATTCACAGGCAGGAGCACTCACTCATTGCTCGAGTACTCAAAGACCTGTTGACCACGTGCCATAGGACTGTTCCCTAGCAAAGGAATCACAAGGGTAGAGGTACAATCCAAAATAGCTGGAAGATTTTCCATGCCATTGTGTCACCTCCACCACACTGTCCTTGGTCATGTATTCATCAGGCATTTATTAAGCAAATGAATTCACTAGACTGGCTAACTGTGTATCAGGAAAACAAGTATAATACTAATAATTACTTATGGAATTAGACTCAACTGAATAATACTAATTGGAAATAAATGAGGGGTCTAAATAAAATAGAGGTTTAAAGTAAGTATTTTCCCACACCACCCTCTATGGATACCTGGAAAATAGCTTAATTCTGATATTCCTTGGGCTTCCTGAGTTAGGGCAAAATGAGCGAAATAGTTGTTGAGAAACCTTCTAGGCTGAACTTCATCTGTAAAAAGGTAAACCCTGGGACATTGTGTTAAGGGTTCCATATACATGGATAGGAGCCTGACATTTCTCTGCTTAGATGCCTTTAGTGGGTGATTATTCTGTTTGAGTAATATCGAAACTCATTCAGGATCCTCCACAAAGGGTCTTAACATGAGGTCTGTAAACTTGGGCTTTTTTAAAAAGTATTTTGAGAAGTGCATTTCCATATAAATATTTCCATTGTACCTTGTTTCTTTGCATTTTAAAACATCATTCTGAGAAGGGATCCCTAGGCTTCACTAGACTGTCTAGGTCCATGACACACAAAAGGTTAAGAACTCCCACCGTACAATTTTAACCTCTCCTTTCATACTTATTTCATATTTCTCCTAAATACATAATCTACACAGAACTCCCTCATAGCCACATCCTTAGTTCATACTGTTGCCCATACCCAAATTGCCTTCCTTAAGTCTCTTTAGCAATCACATTCCCAGATGCCCAACTCCTTCATCTTACTTTGCCAATGATATTACCTTCCCCTTTAGGCCTCACATAGGTATAACGCACAATATTATGTGATAAGTAGATCAGATAGGTCTCAAAATAAGTGTTACATGAGTGTCTTATCTTATGATTATACTATGGAAAGCTCCTAAGGTCATGGTATTATTCAAGTTTTGTACCTTCCTTAAGAAGAGGCAGATATTTACGCAGTAGGCACATATTAAGTGGTTTGTTTTGTGCTCTCTGAAATGCATTCTGGCAGTTCTATAAATGGGGAGAGCTTTCTTTCTCTGGCGAACTTTGGCTCTTTGACAAACAAATGCTTGGCCACAGAAAGTCTGTTGTGAAACTTGAGTCCTTCATTCATTTTGGACCCTGATGATTTCTGCAATATCTAGTAATCCTATTGACAGTAAAGTTATGTTGTTAAGGAGAGGATTTGCCTTGGAAGTGAAAGCTTTGTTTTCTGAAACATTTAAAGTCTGATAGGTTTTGTGATTTTGTAATTTTCCGTTGTACCCAACTCTTTATGACTCCATTTGAGATCTTTTCGGAAACTGGAGTTGTTTGCCATTTCCTTTAGGTCATTTTACAGATTAGAAAACTGGGCAAACATGATTAAGTGATTTGCCTAGGATTACACAGTAAGAATCTAAGCTCAGATTTAAACTCATAACAATGAGTTTTCCTACTTCCAGACCCAGCACATTATCCACTGTGCCATATATTTTTGTTAGGTGGATACTTTAAACATACGGAGGACCATGGGATCACAGATCTAGTGCTAGAAGGGACCTAAGGGACCATCTGTTCCAATCCCCTTATTTTATAAGATTAGGAAATGAAGGACAAGAAAGGTTAAACAATTTGACCAAAGTCACTCAGGTAATAAGTGCCAGAGGTAGAATTTGAGCCACGTCCTGGGGAGGGGAGGGTGTTCTTGATTTTGTTTTAAAACTTTTGTTAACTGTGAAAGTCTTAGCTACTCTGATCAAGACCAAGCTACTCTGATCCAAGACAATTTCAAAGGAATTATGATGAAAAATACTATCCTTCTCTAGAGAGAGAACTGATGAACTCTTGAGTATTAATTGAAGTATATCATTCTTCACTTTTATTTTTTGCAACATAGCTAGTATGGAAATGTTTTGCATGACCCTTCATATATAAATGAATATATTCCTTGCCTTCTCAGTGGACTGGAAGGAAGGAAGGAGAATTTGGAACTGAAAATTTAAAAATGGATGACAAAAAAATAATAATAAAAAAATTATCCTGATTGTATTTCAGTATAACTAGTGTCCTTTGTAATTTGTTTGATGCATTTAAAAAGATTATTCTAAGTTGGGGTCTAAAGACCTTCCCAGACTACCAGAAGGGCCCAAGACAAAAGAAAAAATTACCTCCCACCGCAGTCATTGCTTTCTCCCCTATCCAATGCTACCTCTACCAAAGGATTTGCCCTTGGATGGTGTTCACCTTTACTAGTATACGGTTCAGATTTTGATAAGGTGTATAACCTGGCATACTAGATAGAGCACTGGACTCTAGGAATACTAACGAACTGGGTTCCATCCTGCCTTAGAACACTGTATGACCCTGGTCAAGTCACTTCCCATCTCTAAGCCCCAGTTTCTTTATTTGTGAAGTGGGATTAATAATAGTCCTGCCTCATATGGCTGACATGAGGATCAAAGAACATAATACATATAAGGAGCTTTGAAATCCTCAAATTATATTTGTATATGTGTGTATGTGTTATGTGTATGTATGTATACACACATATAAATACTATACATAATCATCATTAATTACTGCTACTATTATTCACTTAATTACTCAGTGGACATCTCTGCTTCTCATCTGCAGTCTTGCTCTGCTCCAAAACTCCCTCTTCTTCTCCTAGCTCCCTTTCTTGCATTCTTTTTTCCCTCTCAGAATAGAAGCTTCCTGAGGGGAACCGTTTCCTCCTTGATCTCCAGTATAATCGGCATAGTACCTGGCACATAGTTTGTGCTTTATGATATAATGCTTTATCTTGTTATTTTTTATTGTTATAGAGTCCCACTTGAAAATACAGTCTCTTCAGGTATTCTCCCCAGGAAAGACTACAGAGCTGGGCTTTAGTTGGTGTTCAGAAAGTCTACAGATTGTTTTCCTGGTCTAAAAAAATCTGCTGAATCTGAATCTTTGGGGTATCACACAAATGAGAGCAGGGCTGAACAGCAGCGTTAGTTATGTAGGCATCAGTGAATTGCCTGGACAACCTTGCAATCAATGAACAATGGGAAACTTGATAGCCTGTGATCTCTCACTTCCCAGGTGGTATGTGAGGGGAGTGGAGGCAAGCTCTTCTTGCTACCTCCTGAGAAGCAACCTTCTCTCCCCTCCACTTAGGCAACAACTATTTTTTTCCAGGTAGCAGTGAGAGAATATACTATGGTTAGATGTATTTGATCTTTTCTTAATTTTCCATTCTGTAAGTAAGGATGATGTGAGAGCATTGCCTTCCAGAGTGAAGTGACATTTAAGGAAGTAATAAGTAGGAGGGTAATGAATCTGCATAATAGTATTCATGAATTTTAAAACTTAATGTATGGTATTATGAAGATAAACTGAAGAGGGAAGCAAAATCCTTTTATCTATATCATACAGATATGGAAATAGTTATCTTAAGAGTGTTAAATTTGTCCTTGTCAATGTTGTGCCGAGTACAGTCAATGGAAATTAATATAACAGGAAAGGGATGAGTTATGAAATGGGGACTCACTCCCTGGGTCTTCATATAACCTCTAAAAATAAACCATGAGGTCATAAAGCTTTTGAGCTTTAGTAGTTGAAAGTGAGAAAATAGCCAAGAACTGATGAACTCTTGAGTATTAATTGAAGTATATCATTCTTCACTTTTATTTTTTGCAACATAGCTAGTCATCCTTGCTACCTGAGAGACTGAGGCTGGTGGATTTCTTAAGCATGGTGGTTCTGAGCTGCAAGGGGGTAGGCTGATCAGGTGTTTGGTATTAATATAGTGAGTTACCACCGTTTAAGGAGGGGCAGTAGGTCTGGATGGGAAAAAAAGAGCAAGTCAAAGCATCCCTGCTGATCAGAGAAAGGCAGAGGGATGAGTAGCTGGGCAGTCCCTGCACAGTCAGCCTGAGCCAGATAAGGAGATGCAGTTTTTTTTTTTTAAATAAAAATGAAAGTGAAACAACAGCTGGAAATGCTTTAAGACTAGAAATGGGGCATAAGAAAGAGTACAATTACGACAGCTGGAAATACTTTAATGCTAGAAATGGGGAATAGGAGACTATAACTACAAGCTATTTAGGTAAGTAGTAAACTCTGGTAATTGAAAACATTAATTTCTTAATATAGGAAACAAAGACCTGGTAAAAGTCCATATGCATTGGTAGGCTAAATCTGCAGACTGAGAAAATTGTATCTTGAGATTATATGGAGATGCTTCACATTTTCTGTTTCTCTCTATCACTATTTCTTTTTCGGGTGGGGAGAACAGAAGTTGAAACTTATCTTCTTAAACTAGAAAATCCAGGGAGTAAGAAAAAAGAAAAAATGTAGTGAAAATTTCTCTAGTGCAGGCTTGTGAACAAGAGCGTGTGTGTGTGTGTGTGTGTGTGTAAGTGTAAGAATCAAGAAATCCCCAAATTTAAGGAAAATGAAATATACATGACTGAATCTAAATCTAAATGACAACTCAGCCCAAAACATTAGTTAAAAGTATAAGCTTAGTGGGCACTCCTGACTTACTGAATTTGTCAATTGATTGCCATTGGGCTTCCTAATGTAGATAGGGGAACCCCATATTTACTTGAATTTGGTTCATATTTTTCTGAAATTACTGCTTTTGAAATTAGGTTCATCATATATACCGTGTGGCTAAAGCGTGCCTGCCATTTGTAACCCATTTCTCAGAAATAGCTTAGAAGAAGCCATTAAATGGATATTGAAGATTCAGAGAGATGGGGAGTGAGCCATAGAGCAAGCTCCAGGAAGCGATAGGGAGGGGCTGGGATTAGAACAAAAAAATAAGTAGAGAGGTTAGCCTTCCCGAAGAGAAGGGCCCACCGCATCTTCTTCCTAGTTGGAGCAGAGATGCAAGTGATAGATAGCAGTCTGGAGGTGGGAAGAGAAGGGGAGATGAGGAATTAAAAACAGATGGACCTCAGTTTTCTTAGCTAAGTGGGAAGTGAGGTCATCTGCTGAGAGACAGCCATATGGAGTTGGAGGAGGGTTTGAAAGCTACTTGATCTGGAACAGCTGCAGAAAGCAGTTTTCTAGTCAATCAGGGAAACAGAAAAGAATTGTGTAGTAGTAAAGGCCCAGGGGAAATAAGAATTGGTAGGGAAGCCAGTAGCCTGATTTCCTTCAACCTCATCCAGCATCCACCTGCGAGTAAGAATAAGTAAAGCAGCTGAATCATGGCTGTTATCCAGAGTGGTGGGTTGGCCCCACGTGAACCTTGGAAAGGTAAGACTTTCAAGGGTGAAGGATAGTGTTTCACTGAACTGATTTCCTTTAGGTTTAGGACCATGAAAGGAGGAAAGTGAAATGAAAAGCACTGGTGATGGACTCAGGAAATAAATAGGATTGAAGGGAAAAGAGCTTGTGATAAGGAGGGAGGGCAGTTCTTACCAAGGAATAAAGAACAAGAGTCTGTGATCAGAGAAAACTGTTTCAGTGTTCAAGATGGTGGAGGTGGAATAGTTTGGCAGTGATGGTCAGGTTTAAGGAGTGACTATTTCTGTGGGTGGCTGAGTTTGAATGGAGAAGCAGTCATGGGATTTGAGGAAGTTGATTAATAAAATAGCCGAGAAGAATCCCATAAAAAGGTATTGAACTCTTTAAGAAAAGGGAGATAGTAGCTATAAACCTAGGTGAAAAACAACCTGGATACGGCTAGTGTGAAAAGGAAAGAAACAAAATTCAGAATCTCCTCAAGTTTGTGTGTGATACCTTTCCACCTAACCCTGCTCTCACACGCTCTTACTCTCCACATGTATAGTATAAATATGTATAAAAATTATATATGTGTGTATATATAATACACAACTTTAAACACTTTTTCACTATTTGTTCCCCTAAATTGTTTTTATTTTAAAAGGAAAAAAAGTAGACTGAAGATTTTTGAGTGACACTATTATAGTAGAACCTTTGGGAGATAAAACTGAAGAATGTTTTCAGAAGGGGAAAGAGAATGGAGCTACTAGAAAAGTCAGCAGAGCTGTGGTAGGAAAACTTTGACACTTCATATCTACAGCATGAGTTACAGTCAAATCTCACTAATTAGAATGAATTAGAGGAAAGGCCAGCTTTAAGTAGAGACAAATCTTATCCATTTCAATATAGCACATTAACAGAACGTAGACTTAAAGCTTAATAAAGATTCTTAGCATTCTCCAATTTAATTCATCTAAAAAAACATGTTAAGTATATTCTGTGTGCAGGTCTCAGAAGTGATGGTAGCATAGTACAATGGCTAATGGCTGGGCTGATTTGGTTGCCAGGAAGATGAGAGATCAGGTCCTGTCTCTAATACATTCTGGCTATGGATAAATTAAAATCTTAGTGCCCACAGGAGGGAATTGTCTCAGTAATAACAAGAACTAATGTTTATATAATGCTTTAAGGTTTGCAAAATACTGTAGATAGATTATTTCATTTGATCCTTCCCAATAACTTTATGAGGTAGGGGTTATTATCTCCATTTTACAGATGAGAAAACAGACTGAGAGGTTAACAAAGGTAACAGAGTAAGTAGCTAAGGGAGAATTCATACTTTTGTCTTTTTGGATCTATGTCAAATACTTTAACCACTGTATCAGCTAGCTGCCTCTAAGGGAATTCTCTGCACCAGTAAAATTACATATCTAGACAAAAAAAGATTGGAATATTTTGTGATAGGCCCTGAGGAAACAGAGATCTCACACACACACACACACACACAGAGATGCAGACAGAGACAGAGAGAGACAGACAGAGAGACAGAGAGACAGAAAGAGAGAGAGAGACACAGAGAAACAGACACAGACAGACAGAGACAGACACAGAGAGACACACACAGAGACATAGGCAGAGAGAGACACAGAGACAGAGAGAGACAGAGACACAGAGAGACACACACACACAGACAGACACACAGACACACAGAGAGAGACAGAGAGACACAGAGAGAGAGATACAGAGAGAGAGAGAGACACACAGAGAGAAAGAGAGACAGGAGGGAGGAAGGGATAGGGTCTCTGCCGTCAGAAGGATTTATAGTTAAATAAGGAGGATAAGATGTGTAGAAGCAATTATAATACTGGATAGAATGTAAAAAAAAAATAATGTCAAGGAGAGGTCCAGAAAAGGTGCAATGAGAAATTTGTGAAGAGAAAATCATTTTCTCCTGGGTATTGTAGAATATTTCCTAGAGGAGGGGGCATGGTGTTGGATAGGCCTTGAAGTGAGGAAGGGGCTTCAGCATTGATGGGTGGAGAATCCCTTCAGGAATGTAGGATGAAGGCTACATGAGAACTGGAGATACACAGTAGTCTTGTTTGGAATATGAAGTTCTCAAAAGAGAGTAGAATGAGATGAAGCTTAAAAGTCGTTGGGGAGAAGGGATTGATTAGGGAGAAGGTTGAATGATAAGGTGTCTTGGTCTCAAGAATTCTTGTGGCCTGATACCATGGAGTATACCTGTTTTTTGTTTGCTGCCATGTTTGTGATGGAAGGATACATGGAAATAGAAATTGACTAGATATTGAAATAGACATATTGAAATAGACATGGAAATAGAAATTGACTATAGATACCCTCAAGTAGCAGACATGACACAGATGATTCCATTGTTACTAGGAATGTCCCTAATTCTAAGGGGGTTACTCTGTATGGATTGGGAATTTTTTTTTAACTCGATTTATGATTTCATCCCTTTAGGGAGTTCCCATTCAGGAACTTCCTGTATAAGACCTAGAGTATTCCAACTTGGTTTTAGTTGTCCAAGGTACTGAAAAGTTAAGGGACTTCCCATAGGTAAATAACTTGCTTGTGTCAGAAGTGAGACTTGTCTGCAGCTATGATGCCTCTCCAAGACTTCTGTTAGATGTGTGAAGCATTTGTGACTTAGAGTAGGATCTCTACCCCAAGGATCAAGCCTGAAAGGGACTTGTCTCAGGCCTTAACTCCACACTGGAGTGTTTCTTCACCTTTGAATTAAGTAATGGGCTTGTTCTGAGTACCTAGAAGCCCCATTTAGACTCAGGAAAGCTAAAAGGACACATATCTTGAATCTTCTTTTATGACATAAAGTAATGAGTTTATACTTTATTCAGTGGGTAAAACTTCTGAAGATTTTTAAATGAAATGATTGATCATAGCTGTGCATTAGGAAGATTACATTGAAAGATAGATTGAGAAGGGGAAGAGATTAGTGTCAGAGAGATGAATTAAGAGACTGATAGCCTAGAGTGACGCCTTGATCTAGGGGCCTTGTACTTGGCATAGAAAAGAAGGGATAAATGGAGGTCAGAATCATAGGACTTGATAATTATCTGGTGCAGTGGAAAGAACGTTTTGTTTATAGTTAAGACATCTATGTTCAAATCTCAGCTCAGGGCAGTTTATGTGACCTTGGGAGTGTCACTTCTTTGGGTTTCAGTTTCTTCCATTATAAAACCTAGGGCTTCAATGATAATCTCTAAGGTGTTTATTTCAATTCTTAATCATATTATGATTGAATTTGTGCAAAGAAGAAGCTGGAGAAGTTAAAGATGACTCCTTTGGAGCATGGGTAACTGAGAGGAGTCAGAGGCAGATCAAAAAATGTTTGTAATTAGTATACAACTCATTGGACATATTGATTAAGTTATTGATCGCTACTCATTTAAATAAATCCATTAAGTTATTGATTACTACTCATTTAAATAATCAAATACATGAAGTAAGTGTATACGTCTAATATAATCGCTAGCATGTATATAGTGCTTTAGGGTTTGCATGTTCTTTACATCTGTTATTTGATTTGATCAAAATTGTAGGCATTCTTGAAAATGCATTTCCTTGTGCAATTTAAGCAATTATTTTGTAATTTTATTTATCATATTAATTTGCTTAGAAAGACCTTTTTAGTTATAATGAGGGTGAGTTTCAGTCTTTCCAGTTACCAGATAATTATTATAATAAAATAAACTAGTTCTACATTGAGTTCTAACAGTATGTGTATAATTGGTAGTTTGTAGCCAAAGGTGGGTCAATGGGAGTTTTGAGAAGAGGACAGAAAGTGGCAGTGACTATACTGTCATTTCTTTTGTGACCTTTAGTCTATTATCTGTGCTAAGGCTTTGATTGTGTGTTTAGGACCTTTTGGGGCATGAGCCAAATCAAAGTATAGGTGGTGAATTCCATGGACAGGCCAGTGTGTAAAGAAGCCTCAGAAGTGATCAGAGAGGCACCAATAGCTATTCCAAAACAGTACGTTAGTGATAAGGTCAAGTGATTGCTAGATTATTTTTTTTTTATTTCTACAAGAAAGGGACAGGTAAATCTCCCGATGTGCCAACTGTGCTCACCAGGGGTGAATGAGGTGCCTTCGTTAGCCAGGGTGATAAAAGCTTGTCGGATTAACAGGTGAATGAGGATTGATACTGGCCATCATTGTTCCTTTTCTTTCATTATGCTTCCATTTATGTTATTAAACATTTATTTTAGTTATACACGAAAACTTAGGAAACATAATGGGCATCCTGATGAAGGGGAGGAGTTTCCCCAGGTAGGATGGGGCTTAGACGCAGGAGTGTGCTAGAGATAGCTCATTTCCAGTTGGAGTGAACACTTATACCTTAGAAATCAATTGACAAACTCTACAAATCAGGGTTTGAATTATTGTTTTGTTGATTGTTTAGATTTAAGAATGTGATTAAGAAAATGTGAATAAGGTATACTTAAAAGTGAATTCTGCTTTGTAGAATTATTGGTTGTTTTAAAAAAAAAATCCAGTACACCTCTGCTTGGAGGTATTGGTATAATTGGAATCATTTATACCACCCCTTAAACTTAGAGATAAAAGTCACTCCACCTACAAGCAGCCAGTCAAGGGCAAGTGCCATTGATAGCTCTTTGACAGAAATTTTGGAGGTTCCCTTCCCTCAGAGGAGTCTGTGTTATTGAGTGATGCCATGACTAATTAATTGAATGACAACACCTGCTCTGGTGGAGGTATCAATCCCAATAGCCTTTAAATTATACAATTTTACATTCAACTTTGTGTTATGAACATCTGAGAGTTTTGTATTTCTTTTTTTGACTTTTGGCTTGGACTTGTGATTTCATTAGCTTAGGGAAAGTCTAGTGTTGAAATTTTGTTGATCAAATAAGAACAGCATATGTCTGCATGTGTGTGTGTTCATCCTTCGTTGCTGAAGATCATGCCATTAGAGAAATGATGACATGACTTGCACTTGACTTTGTTTTGAGTGAGGGAGGACTGTGCACGTCACCAGCCTCACTTCCTCCAGAGCCATTTGAATCCAGTGACCAGACATTCATCAGGGTGACTGGAGATGACCCAGAATGAGGCAGTTGGGGTTAAGTGACTTGCCCATTGTCACAGAGCTAGTGAGTGTCAAGTGTCTGAGGTGAGATTTGAACTCAGGTCCTCCTGATTCCTGTACTGGTCCTTTATCCACTGCATCACCTAGCTGCCACTATATGTCTGCAACTCAGAGTCTGAAAGGTAGCTGGGAGCCCCAAGAGGCTAGCTTGCTTTGGGTGACACATCCACAATGTAAGACAGAATTTGAACCCAGATTTTTCTGACTAAGAATGGTCTTCTACCCTCTTCCATAGTGCCCTTTCTCTAGATAGTTTATTTCAATGTAATTTCTAGATTTCTGTTAATGTGGTTCCCAATAATGTGAATATTAGAAATTGCTTAAAAATTTCTGTGCATCTTCTCTTTAAAGTAATATTTTAAAATAGTATAAGATACAGTTGATGTGTTGGTTAGTTTCACTGAAATATTTTTTCTCTCTTTAATACTTTATTATTTTATAGCATGGGTATTTGAGTAGGGGAACATGAAGGGATATGTTTAGGAATAAGGAAAATGTAAAACAAGGTATCAAAAATTAAAAATTACAACATTATACGGGAAATTAATGTTACCTATGGTGGATATTTTCCCTTAAGAAATTATGTGGATTCTGTGACTGGTTGTAAAGCCAGTCATGGCAGCATACCTGAGGCCTGCTGCTGTGAATGATTTTAAGGGTCTAATCGCATAGTATTAGTGAATTCTATTTATTCAGCAATAAATTGAACATTGTCCGGTAAAGTAAAGCATAACTTTCATAGCAATATCTGTAAGCAAAACATCATCTAATACATATATATATATATATATATATATATATATATATATTTCATCACACTCAGCATATCATATGACACATAGCATATATCATTGCATCCTCAAAGTCGGGGGTCCCAGACTAGGGGACTAGCACAATGCCTCCTTATCTTTCCAAAGCTAATTATTGCTAGAAACAGTACTTCAGTTCATTCATGACTTCACAGCCTGAATCTTATACTGTAGAAAGAGATTTCACCAAGGTGAATGAAGCAGTTATTTTGTTCAAATTAGAGGTATTTAATTTTGTCCTTATTGACATTACTGTTCAGTTGTTGACTTTTAATTTGGTTTATCTTAGACTTCTCAACCTTGTGGCCCAGTCAAGGTGATAACAGAGAGAGATAATGACTGAAATGTTCTTTTATTGCTTTAATAATTTAATTCAAAGAGCCTTTTCCTGGTCCCTTCCTCTGCTTCCCCAAACTAAAAAAACTTGAGTTTCAATTTTGTAAATGAGGATTTAGCAATTAATTTGTAATTACTGCTGCCTTAACTCTTAGTTTAGTTATAGAGGGAATAGGAATCCGGCAGCCTGAGTTGGATTAAAAGATATTGCAACAACCCTATGTAGTTCTCATTCCCTCTTGCAGATGCAAGGACTGCAGGTTTATAAACAAGCCCCATGGGACCTGTTTCCTTGTGATTTCGTTAGCAGGACACATTTGTCTTTCCCTTTTGCCCAGTAAGTGGAGGGCACATTATTTGTTCTTGTGTTTTAGGTGCCAAAAAGGATTATGTAGAACAGCACTGTGCATGAAAGAGTGAACATATTAATTTGTAGCATATCTTCTTCACTTTCTTTGTGTATTGTGGATAGGGAAAGAGATAGGTGAAATGTTAAGATGTGCTGTGTACTAGAAAATAAATTGTTTTTGAAAATTTAAAGATGAGAGAAGGAGAAAGCTCCAGCCTTTTTCTCTGAAAACACTTTAAGAGTGTGTGTGTATGTGTGTGTGTGTGTGTGTGTGTGTGTGTGTATGTATTCTGGACCTGTAGTTTCATCAGTGTAGAAAATTCCATATGTGGAATCTCCCTTCACCAAAGCCAGCAGGGTTAGTGACTAGCCTGCAATTTAGTGAATTGAATGACTTGTCCATGGTCATATAATAGAAAGAGTCAGAAGTAGGATTTGAACCCAGGTCTTCTTGGCCTCAAGTCCTGCTCCTTATGCTTCCCCTCAATAATCATATTAAGGACAATCAACCTTTATAAAAAGTTTTCCATTGCCCCTGATATTCATGGGCTAAAAATTGCTAAAGATAATCTCTCAAATTTATTTTATCTTTACTACCCAAGACTCTAATGGATATCTCTCCCTGGACACGTTTGAATATCACTTTGGTGGTGGTGGTTTTCTGCTCTCTTTCTGCTTATAGAAGGAAATCTTTTAAAGGGCTTACTCAATGTCAGATGCTGTGCTGTGAGCATTTACAATTCTCTCAATTGATTTTCATAGCAAACCTGGGAAAGAGATGCTATTGTGACTGCCATTTTATAGTTGGGAAAACAGAGGCAGACAAAGATTAAATAACCTGTCCAGAGTGACAGTCATTGAGTATCTTAGACGTGGTTTGAACTCAGGTCTTTTTGACTGTGGCCCAAGAGCTCTAGCCACCTAGCTGCTTGATGGACAGTTGAAGGTATTCATAAAGAGAAAAAGAATGAGCTAGTGGTGGTGGTGGTGGTGGTGGTAGGGTGGGGTGAGAAAGACCTATGATGAAAAAAAGGAAACAAGCAACCATTAAGCACCTTTTCTGCATCAAGTACTGTGCTAAGTGCTTTCACAAATATTTTCTGATTTAATTCTCCAAAGAATCCTTCAAAATAGATACTTTATTATTCCTATTTTATAGTTGGAGAGATTGAGGCAACAGAGGTTAAGTGACTTGCCCAGGGACGCATAACTAGAAAATGTTTGAGAATGGATTTGAACTTAGATATTCCTGATTGCAGGGCCAGTGGTCTAGCTGTGAGCTACCTTGCTGCAAAGTGGCACTTGAACTGTCTTTAAAAAAAAAAAAAATATATATATATATATACATACATATATATATAAACTTTTTTAATTGATTAGTTAATTTTCAGTTTTCAACATTCAATTTCACAAGATTTTGAGTTCTAAAATTTCTCCTTACCTCCCCCCTCCATCCACCTCAAGACAGTATGTATTCTGATTACCCCTTCCCCCAACATGCTGTCCCTTTTTTCACACCCCACCTTTCTTTTATCCCCATCTCCTCTGTTTTCTTGTAGGGCAAGATAGATTTCTATACCCCATTGTCTGTATGTCTTATTTCCCAGTTGCATGTAAGAACAATTTTTTCCTTGTTAAATGTATATTTCTTTTTAAAGTTTATACAAGTATTACTATGCAAATGTATAATACACGTTATAAAACACAAACATTTAAATGATAAAATAAAATTAAAATATTTTTCTTAATAGTACAGTTTTTCTCACTAAAATTAATATTTAAGTGAGTAATACAGTTGAACCTGTCTTTTTTTAAATTTTGATTTTACAATAGTAAATACAATGATTTAAAGGTAAGATTTAGTTGATTTTG
Organism: Potorous gilbertii; assembly: GCA_028658325.1. NCBI lineage: Eukaryota > Metazoa > Chordata > Mammalia > Diprotodontia > Potoroidae > Potorous > Potorous gilbertii. Next base: position 211,498,620 of record CM053770.1, read on the forward strand.
ACTAGTTTTAACGACAACATTCATTCCTTGGATGTTACAAAGATACATCGATCTAAATGGGAGAAGTGCATTATTGTTTACACTTAATATGTCGCAATACACATTTTTCCATCTTATTTCCCAATTAGGCAAAATATTTTTTTTCCCACTTATTTATTTATTTTTAGATTTTGACATTCATTTCCACAAAATTGAGTTTCAATTTTTCTCCCTATCTCTCTACTCTCCCCACCCCATAATACTTTGCATTCTGATTACCCCTTTCCTCAATGTATCCTTTGTTCTATCACACCCCACCCTTCCTTTGTCCCCATCTTCTCTCTTTTCTTGTAGGGCAAGATAAATTTCTATACCCCATTACCTGTATTCTTATTTTCCAGTTATATGAAATAATAATTCTTAACATTCATTTCTAATACTTTGAATTCCAACTTCTCTCTCTCCCTCCCTCTCTACCCATCCCCACTGAGAAGGCAAGCAATTCAATACAGGCTACATACGTGTCGTTTTGCAAAAGAATTCCATAATAGTAATGTTGTGTAAGACTAACTATATTGCCCTCCATCCTACCCTGTTCCCCTTTTTTTCTATTCTCTTATCTGACCTTGTCCCTTCCCAAAAGTGTTTACTTCTAGTTATTCCCTTCTCCCATTTGCTCTCCCTTCTATCATGCCCCTCACCCCACTTGTCCCCTTCTCCCCTACTTTCCTGTAGTAGAAGGATTTTCATACCAAATTTAGTGATCATGTTATTTCTTCCTTAAGCCACATGTGAAGAGAGTAGACTTCACTTCTCCCTCTCACCTCCTCCCTTTTCTCCTCCATTGAACAAGATTTTTCTTATCTCTCTTTCCATCTGGCCACTTGGGCTTTTTAAGGCATTTTCCCCCTCTTTGTCTTTTTAGATCTTTTACCATTTGGGTTAGTCTGTTTTTTAAAGTGTACTTTTCTTCATTTTTGGATCCCCTTTAGAAATCAAAATCAGTTGACTCATTTTTCATGATTTTCTTGCATCACTCATTTTTTTTAAAGATATTTGGCTGGATTTGAAGGAGAGGTCCAGCAGGTCCCAGCTTTTACTCCACCATGTTCTATTCACTTGAGCTAAGTCTTGAAGGAACCCCAAGGATTCTAAGAGGTAGAAGTGAGGAAGGACAGTATGCCCTTCTGTGAAGTCATGGGAAAGAGAGATAAAGTTGTCTTGTATGTTAGGATCAGCTAGTCGCCACTACAATTGTGCTACAGAGTTTTTGAAAGGCAGAAATGTGTAAGAAGCAAAGTTAAGGGTTTGGGCTGAAAAGAGCTTTACGTACCAACCAGAAGATGTTCAACTAGCTCCTAGAGGTAATGGGGAGCCATTGGAGTTAATTAGTCAAGGGCATGGTGCTGTTACTTGTGTTACAGGAAAATCACTTCGGTAGTTGTGTGAAGGATAGGGAGATGATAGAAGTGAACAAAGAGGTCAGGGTGTCCAATAGAAGTCTCCTGCTGTAAGGGATTTGAGAAGTGATGAGGACATGGACTTGAATGATATCTATGTGAGTTGAGAGATGTTTTGGTAAAAAGAATTAGAATATTTGGCAACTGGTAAGATTTGTGGGTTGAATGAGAGTGAAAAGTTGAGGATGATGCTGAGGTTGGGAACATGGGTGACTGGAAGGACATTGGTGCCCTTGAAAGTAATAGAGAAATGTGGAAGGAAAATGGCATTGGGAGAAAGGATAATTCTATTTTGGACAGAGTTAGCTTGAGATGCCTAATCAAGTAAGAGAGGTTGAGGGAACAAAAAGGACAATCCAAGAAAAAAACAAGAAGACAATGGAAAGAAGGTCAACCAGTTAGAAAAAGGAGATCTAGAATCTTAAGAAAATCACACCTGAAAATTAGAATTGGGCAAGGAGAAGCCAGAAAAATTATGAAATCAAGAAATAATTAAGCAAAATATAAAGAATGGAAAAAAAAAAGAAGAGAAAGCAAAACATCTAATAAGAAAAGCAGCTGATCTGGAGAACAGATTATGAAGAGAAAACATAAGAATAATCAGACTGCCTGAAAGGTATGAGCAAAAAAAATTGATACAATAATATAAGAAGTAATTAAATAAAATTGTCCTGAAGCATTAGAACAAGGGGGAAAAGTAGAAATGGAAACAACCCATTGATCACCACTTGAACAAAATTCTAGGAGGAAAACTCTTAGGAACATTATGGTCAAATTCCAAAAGTTCTAGCTGAAGGATAAAAATATTAAGAGCAACAAGAAAAAAAGTTAAATAATGATGCTGCTACAATTAGAATCACACAGGACCTACCAGGAGTCTCTAAAGGACTGCAGGTCTTAGAACACTGTCTATTAAAAAGCAAAAGAAGTGGGGCTGTGGCCAAAAATATACCCAGCAAAGTTAAACACAATTCTCAATGAAAAAAATAGACATTTCATCAACTGTCAGACTTTCAGGACTTTCTTTAAAAAAACCTGAACTTAACAGAAGCTTTGACATACAAGAGCCAAGGGGAGCACAAGATACATACAAAAGACTGATCACACGGGATTCAACAAGGACAATCTATTTACTGCGTATGTGTATGTATGTATGTATATATGTCTCTGTATGTGTATATATGTGTGTGTGTCTGTGTATTTGTGTGCATATATATTTGTATATGATGCAAATATATATACATATACATTATATATATGTACGTATATATATATATATATAAAACATAAAATGTATGTCTAAGATTGGCATTACTAATTGTGCAGTTCATAAGAAAGGTTAGGGTAGATCTGAGTGTGAGTGACTTTAAAAAGTAAAATCATTTAGGAACAGCTAAAAAGAATAATATTTTTATAAAAAGAGGTTTAAGAGGAAGAATGAACATGTTGAAGTAGATGGGGGAGGATGGCAGGTAGTTCTGGTAACGTGTTTCATGGGGAATGGGTTTAAGAGGGAACAATACATAGATATCTAGAAGAGTATAAAAGTCTTCTAAATTCAGAAGAAATAAAACAGGATAGGGCTAGGGGGAGAGGAAAAGGGAGGGATTGCTAGAGGGGAGGGTGAGGGAATAGGGTGTTTAGATTTAAGGTAATGAGAGGATAGGGAAGGGATCCTTCAAGCAGGGGGTAGGTTGAATAATAGAAGGGCAAGGTAGAGAGAAGAAAGTAGGAGTCAGGAGTGATAGGAAAGAAGAGATATATACATACAAACATAAAAGCAAAGACCAGGAGTAGAATTTGTCAGGGTAAGAGTGTGTGTGTGTGTGTGTGTGTGTGTGTGTATGTTTATGTAATGTGTGTGTATTACATACACACAAACACATATGTATATGTGTGTATATATCTATATTTATGTGTATATATCTATATATAAACATATCTGTATTTAATTGTAGTCTTCTGGGGGAGGGCAGATGAAGGGGATACAAAGAACAAAGCTAAAAGTGTACAGCAGAGAACGAAAGAAAACTTAGAAGGAAGCAAAGATGAAAAAATCTCAACCCAACATGTAGTACTTATACAGGCTTTAAATGAAAATTTATCACTATATATTTTGAATACACTCTTACGTTCTATGCATATCAAATGCTTTTTATTTCCTTTTCTTACTTTTTATTTAAGTTAATGATATATTTTTTCTTTTATTCTGTATTTGGTGTTTGAAAAAGAAAGAGTGAATTAAAAAGAAAAAAAGAATATGGAGGGAGGGAGAATCATGGAGGGCCTGAGGAAAGCAGAGAGGGTTAGAAAGGATTGTTGTGGGGTGGGACAGGGAATTGATTAGTGAATTTAAATGTATTTCCTTGCTCTACAGTAAGAATGTAGTTGAAATTTAATAGAAATTTGTAGTAGATTCCATTGAAGATAGTTTTTAGAATTCCTTCCTTGATAATATTTGCATAAAACAAAATGCAGTATGGGGAAATACTATTTTTATTTTAAAGAAATAAATTTCCATATTTTAGTCTTTTTTTCATATCCAAATGTTGCTAATTTGATCATTTGAAAGATTATTTGTTTCTTATATGTGGGTACTCCTTCCTCTGATGTAGATTCCTTTTGTGAGTTGCTTTGCTGAAACACATCTATTGTGTGATGTCAGAGGACGTTGGTTTTGGATTGGTTGGATTTCGTTTTTATTTCTTGCTGCTTTCATTTCAAATTCTCCTTTTTCTTGGGCCTGCTAATTATCATATATTCTCCAACATCCCCTCTCTCCTGTGTTTAATTATTAAAGATAAAATAAAAAAGAAACAGATATTAACAACAACAGACCCAAACTCTGCCCTAGCTTTCTATTTTGCATTCTATAGCTGCCAAGGATGATTTCCACCCCTGGAATCTCTGTTTTAGAACATTTTTGTCTCACTCACACCTATTTTTCTTCATTGATAGTAGGCCTAGTTCAGATAACAGGTATTGATTTTCTAAAAGCCTTTTTATTCTTTTTCCTGTTCATTGGCATTACTTGCTACTGGAAGCTCACTCAAGCCTAACCTGATTTGATCTGAGTATGTCTGTCCTTTTATGTTGTGGTGGGGGTAGCCTGGAGGCAGAAGGTCAGAGTATGGGATTGGAGACCAGCAGATTGCTTAGGTGAGAGACTGACTGTGGTTTGTGGGCTCAAAGACTCACTAAGACCCTCATGGTGGCCTTCCAGTTAGACTAACCCTTCCTTCAGTAGAGATAAATACTAAAATACTAAATACCTTTCTGTGCTTTAGTGAATTAATTGTCTTTTTGGTTTGATGTTATTTCAAGTGAGTTAGTTACAATAATTGAGTTTTCCCTGGAAAAATCAGCTGATACTGAACCAAAAGCAACTTTCAGTGACTTACATGGAGAGGAGGTAGCTGACTCAGTAGGCAAGCTGATGCCTTCTTAAAAGATGGTCAAAGCCTCCTCTGTTTGAAGGAGATTGGAATAGTAGCCTTTTGAGCAGGCCTTTGTCCTAGCAGAATGCTGATATTTGACCACCCCTTGGGACTTCCCTGTGGATTAGCTTTTGTGTTAACGTGTCAAAGAAATGCTGCTTCAGTTCCCTCCAGAAGGAAAAAGCATCAGCAGTTAACATAAGTGCCTCTAATCTGCTAAAGTTGTCAGAGAATGAGATCATGAGCTAAGTGAGTCGTTCCCTCTTGATATTTCTACTGTTATGACTGTGTTGGTGTGAGTTGTGCTCTAGCCCTTAGGGATCCTTTTGAATCCAGATTTTGTTACCTGGCAGGTTAGCAATCCCTTCCAGATTTGTGTCTTCTCTAATTCAATAAACATGCCACCAATGACTTGATCTGTGTCATTGATTAAAATGTTTAACCCTATACAGCTAAAAACAGATCTCAGGGACTTTCTACTAGACCCGTCTTTCCAGAGTGACATCATAGCATGATGCCTGTTTTCATATTTGCTGACTTTCTATAGCATTATAGAGGGTCTATGTGCTATAGTAACTGAATTCATAAAATCATAGATCTTTGACATCAATCATCCCTAAATAATTTTCTTACATTTACAAATAACATGCCATGATTTAGTCCCTGTTGTGTGCAAACTTTATGGAAATGTAGTCATATGTTTCAGATAATATTGTTGAAGTAAAAAACATCAATTCCAGTAGAGGTATCCATTCTTTTTTTTTTTTTTAATCTCACTGCTTCTAGTTCATTTAGGAATTTGCTAATGATATCTATTTCCCAAATGTGAATGTGGAGCTTCTTCCCCTGCTTAGATACAACTTTTGTTCATAATTCCCTGGAGATTATTTTGTGTGTTTATTTTAAATTTTATTTTTAATTTCTGGAATAAAGCAAACATTTTCATAACAGAGTACAATAAAAAAGATGATTGTACAGGAAACTGCAAATCTACTATGTGTAACTTTAATAACATTTGTGTAATACAGCATAATGCAGACATGAGGTAGAGGCTCAGTGTGCATCATTTTCTCTACTAAATATATTTATATCCCAGCAATACTGTATTAGCATTTATTGCATGCCACTTAGCAGCAGATGAATGGTGTTCTAGTCCACATTGTTTGAAGAGCACTGGTTGAGTTCTCTGATGGCTGGAAAAATGGGCTGGTGTGATGGATGATCCTTTTAAACTTATCAGATGAATTTCAGAATTTTACTGCTCTGGTCAGTCAGTCATTGGACTCATGTTTCTTAGAATGAACCAGTCCTTACAATGAGCTGATATTCTAATGCAGATTCCATTCTCATCCATGTGGGCATTCCCTCTAATTACACAGCTCACAATCAACCTACATCTTCTCATCACATGCAGTCTTTGTTCATAAACTACCATGAAATTCTCCATACAGGCTCAACCCTGTCTCTTATAATAACTCCTGCACACCACTACAGCCCTTGGGCTATCAGTCATTTATGAAGAGCTTACTTTATGGGCCAGGTCAGGTACTAGTGCTGCAGTAATGAAAAAAAATCTTTGTTCTCAAGGAGCTTATATTCTATTGGGAAAGACTGTCAAGGATAAATAAAAGTATACATGAAATAAAAGTAGTTAGTTGGGACCATGTAATCAGTGAGGGAGGAGGGATAGAGCCAGGAAGAAATGTGTTCAAGTCATACCTCTGACATATGTTGACTGTGTGACCTTCTTTTTAGTATCCAGGCAACTCTCCAAGATGTTAAGTCACAGAAAAGCTGCTAATCTGCATTGGTAGAAGGAGTTGCCTGATGGAAGTTTCCTATAACAGTCCAGTCACTAAAAACAAATGCATGGATATCAGTGGAGGGAGTTCATGGAGCTCCTTGGTTAACTGGTTGCTCTTCGTTATTGAAGAGGTCCCAAATGACAGAATGTGTCCAACTGTGGCTGCTCAGACCAATATGAGCTCATAATGGTCTACTACAGATGGGGCACAAACAGTGCACGTGAACATCTGGGGTAGACTTTCTAAATCTGCACATCTCACGTGTCTTTTGAGCTACTTCACGTCTGCTTTGCCCATAGAATACAAGTGCCTTCTTTGATGAAGGTACGCCACGTTGGGCAGGCATTTGCAAGCATCTCTCATGTCTTGAAATCAGTTCCCAAATTCTTCAGAGTGACCTAAAAACTGTCTACTTGGGGAATAATGGAGAACCTTATGTAGGAGCTGGTATTGGAAATAAGCTTTTAAAGAAAATAGGAAATTCTAAGAGATGGCGATAAGGCAGGAGTACAAAGGTAACTCCCCACTAACCTGATCAGCACATCAAGCACACTTGCATGTCACGCTGAGGAATATGGGAAAATGAGCAGTGTAGCATAACAGGGCTGGAAAGGCAAGCTGGCGCCTGGTGGTGATAGGTTCTTGCAACGTGGCTGACTCGCCTCTGCTTCTGATAATCTATTTCTCAGAAGCTGTCTTTTATCTCCTGGTGTCATTTCTTGTTTAGCAGTCTTCATTGATATGCTACAGCTTACTTAAGCCTGCCATCATAAGTCATATTGATGTAGTGCTCTAAGGAAAGTCTGTCTCTCCATTGCCCTTTGGGTCACCCTCAATTGTGATTCTTTGGAAATTGTGGCATTTCATGATTTGCAGAAATGTAGCCATCAATAGTAAGGCCATCGGGTGCTGAGAATAAATTATTTCAATTTCTTTAATTTTGACATTGATGTCTTCAATTATGATTTTGAGCATTGTGTCTTATAATGCAAATTGTAAGTACTTGTTTTCATATCTTAATAATAACTGAGAGGCAGTGTGGAATACTCGAAAGAGATAGATAAAGTATTAAATTATAAATTAGAACATTAATTAAGCACATACTTGGTGTCATGCACTGGTCTAATTGACCGGAAGCCTCGAGTTCAAGTCCCAGTCAGTCAGTAAACATTTGCTAAATGCCTCCTATGTTTTAGGTACTTTTTTAAGCGTTGTGGAAACCAATACAAAGTCTGCCCCTGTCCTCAATGAGCTAACAAGCTGATGGGAGGAGATAACATACTAGAGGTGAAAAGGAGCTGAGGGAAGAAAGTAACAAGCATGGGGCACATTGGAGAGCTCCAAAGAAATCCCAAAGCAATGTTGCCCATGGAAAAGGAGGAGAAAATCTGGACCAAGACCCCTCTTTAAAGAGAAGCCCTGGAGCCCATAGCCCTACCCTCCAGTCAGAGGGGACTGATGAGGTCTGTGTACCATGCAGATTCAATCTGGCAGCATAATGAGATTTCCTAGTGATGAATGGCATGTTGGTAAGTTCTAAAGAAGACCCAAAGCAGCATAGCTGGTGGGAAATGAAAAGCGGTCTTATCTGTGATGTGTCCTGGCCCCATGGTTCAGAGCATATTACTGGACCTCTCAGTTCTCTGGGCCAGTGTTTCTTAAACTGCAGGTCATGAGCTCCTATGGGGTCATGAAAAATTTGGTGCCAGTAAAAGATTTCTGAACCAAAATTTAATTCAAAATCAATTGTGTAATAAGTCTGAGGTGTTTCTGGCAACACTTCTCAGTGTTGCATTGTGTAATTTCATTGCAGCCTTCGTTCTGAACACACAGCATGTGTACTTTGCACTACATATGCCATCGTGCCATGCAATGCCAAAGAATGCTGCCAAAACATGAAAAGGGATTGAGACTGGAAAAAGTTTAGGAAGCCCTGCTCTCGACCATTCAGAATCAGAGGGCACTGCCAGCTTGCTTTGGTAAAAGGAGTTTCCACATCCAGGGATTCCCTACAGGAGTGAAATCACAGATCTGGGTCCGAATTACTTTTTTTGAATTTTCCAGCAATATGACCTTCCTCCTCTCCTTCATCTGTTAAAAAAGTCTACTAATTGGATTACATGTATGTGATTTTCAATCATGGAGTTTTACAGCTGAGGAGGGATTTCAGGTAATGAAGTTTTATTTCAGATCTTCCTACATTAAAAAATGTTCTGGTCATTTTATGATCCTGTGCCCTGCATGGCTAAAATTTTAACTGGTAGGGAGTGCATGCTTCCTGATTTGACTTTCTTGCAATTCATTTTCTTCTCTACTCTCTACAGCCTGACCCTGGATCTCAACATATTATGTAGCATTCAATGAACATACACTTATTAAAAACTTGCTTTATTTTGATAGACTTAACTTTCCCAGCAATGCAAGGATCTAAGAGAGTAGGATAGTTCCAAAAGACTCATGATGGAAAATGCTATCTGCAGCCAGAGAAAGAACTCTAGAGCCTGAATGCAGATTGAATCAGGACTATTCTCATTCATTCTTTCTCTCTCTTTATCCCCCATCCCTCTTTCTCTCCCTCTCTCTCTCCCTCTTACCTATATGCCATCCTTCCCCAGAAAATTCATCACTCATTAATGAAATCTCATTACCTTGCTAGATTGTCCCTGTCCCTCTCCCTCTTTTGTTTCTTCTTTCTTGCATTTTTTCCATTTGGTTCTACTTTTTCTTTATAGGATGACTCATGTGGAAACGTTTAATATGTATAGCCTCTATCAGATTGTATGCCATCTTAGGGCAGGGGTGGGGCAAAGCAAGGGGGAGAAAATTTAGAACTCTAAATCTTATAAAAGTGAATGTTGAAAACTAAAAACAAATAAAATGAAAAAGAATTAAAACAAGCATTATACTGAAATACACAGAAAAAAAATGCCCTCGCACAGCTTACATTCTCTTATGAAACTGATCTCAGAAGTCATTGGTGAATTCTTAATTGCCAAAACGCAGTGATCTTTGTACAATCCTCATCTTTCTTGACCTTTAGGACTCGACCCCTCACTCCTGTCTTCGTGGACTTCTGTGATCCTGTTCTCTGCTAATTCTTCTAGATCTTGTCTGACTGTTTCTTCTCCCTGACCCTTGCTGGTTACCTAGCTTCCCCCTTCTATACATAAGTGTGGGGTCCCCCAGTTCTTTGTATTCTTCTCTGTTCTAGATACTCTTTCCCTCATTCTCACCTTTGTTCTCATTTTCAGTCATTATTAGATCTCAGCAAAGAATTCTCAAATCTATAGATCCAACCTTTGTTTCTTTTGAGCTCTATTTAACAGGAGGAGGAAAGAGATCTAAGACCTGGGAGGACCATGCTATGTTAATTGGCAGTGGGTATTTTTACCTACAAAGCAAAGAAAGTAGAGATACAGTGAAAGTTTCTGTTTTCAAAGTAATATTGTGTGTGTGTGTGTGTGTGTGTGTGTGTGTGTGTGTGTGTGTGTCCCCCTTGGTGTTCCTGGTCCTCTAATTGTTAGTAAAGCTCCATTTTTCACCATTAGACCTCCAAAATCATTGTTGAAAATTATGTTGATAATCATAAATTTTACAGTGTTGTTACAGTTGTTCTACTACTTCTATTCATTTCACTCTGACTTCTTTCATGCTGGGCCATCGCTAGTCGTCATGACTTTTGACTTGCCATGGAACTCCCATGATTCTGGAGGAGAGAGTGAGGTTGCTTACTTTGTGAACCTCTGCCTCCTTTAAATCCAGTTCACTTGCAAGAGAAGACATCACCCTCATGATCTCGTTAATCCTTTCTGGGAAAGAAAGATGAACATCTACAACATTTTTTCATACAAGAATTCCCAGATTTTTTTTAAAAAAGCAAAATATCCTTTTGGTGTTTCTTGCAGAACATTAGAATTCCAGTACATTTATATACTATAATTTGTTGAGTCATTCCTGAACTGATGGACATCTTAGATTCCTGTTTTTTGCCACTATGATGAGCTCTTATAAAGATTTTTGTACTTTTTCTCCTTCTTTGATCTCTTTAGGGTCTTAATAGTGATATCTTTGGGTCAAAGAGGGTATTACCTCTACTCTTATATACTGTTTCCTGTTCATGCCTTGTCATGTCTATTTTCTCCTGTGTTACATCTGCTACTTACAATATAGTATCTGGGTTAGAAGTGAGCAAAGAGGCTATTTCTTCCTACCTCTTCTTCTACTTTCAATTTAAAGCCTTAAGAATTTAAGGCAAATGCATTTTTTATTTACCCTCTTGAATTCTGCTTCACTTCTAGTCAAGAGCCCATCATCCTATGTCTTAAGCTGTCATGCCGGAATACAAATTCATCTTAACCAGCAGTTCATTTCTCACATACATTTTCCTCCTCTCAAGCACCTACCTTCAATCAGTAGCCGTGATGAAAACACCACTTAAGTCTCTAAGGCTTTCTTGTCCCAGACTTCATAATCCCTAGGAAGGCTTTCTACATTACTACTGTTGATATCATCTACCCCCATGTGAGTCCTTGGAAAAAGATAGTGGTCCTCGGATTTGACAGGTTCCAGGGAGCTCTCTATCATGCCTCAGCTCCATGCCCTGAGTAGACAGTGTAGTTCCCTGTTAGATCTGCCAAGTTGACATATAACTGTCTTAGTCTTCCTCAGCAGGGAGTCATCAACTGCATCTGCTTGTCTTGTCTTCCATTTTTTTTTCCTGTTAGAAGAAAATAATTCTTAGGATAAGACATATGAAAAGAAAACTTGGGAAGATAGTAATAGCTCTGAAACAATAAACCTTCTTATTATGTCAGCACAGAATCACAAGCTGGGCTGTGTCTATCAAAGGTGCCTGCAGAAGGTGAGCCAAACTTGTCTGATCCCGTGGAACGCAACCTGGATTGAGAGCCAAAGGACCTGTGTTTGAGTCCCTGTCCAGCCACTTGTGTGGACAAATCACTTAAACTCTGTCTGTTTCAGTTTCCTCACTTACCAAATGAGGGTTACACTGTCACCTACTTCCCAGCTGTTGTGAGACTCAAATGAGGTAATATTTGTAAAGCGCTTAGCATAGCGTCTTACATATAGCACAGTGTGAATGTTAAATATTATTATGACTAGTAAGTGTCTTGGGTCAGATTTGACCTTCTATTTTCTGAACCCCAGACCCAGGGGTCTCTCCTTTGTGTCATCTGTGTGCCACAAGAAGTATCCAATAGATCTACTCTTATAGCAGTGAATAAAGACCAAAGAAGAGGAACTAAGTACTGCTTATCATATAGTGGTAGTAGATAGATGACCAGTTTCTGACTTGGGAAGGAAGACCTGCTTTTTCACATGGTATCTATGTGACTTGGGAGACTCAGGCAACTTTCCATGAACAAATTTATTAAGTGCTGACTCTCTGATAGTTGCTCTGTGCCAGGTGCTGGGGATACTAATATCAGAATAAAATGATGTCTGGGACATACCTTTTGAACATAAGAGATAATCAGTATGTGAGCATATACAGAATAAACACACAGATGATACAAATAAATACAAATAATTTCATGGATAGGGTATGAAAAGAGGGGGCAGGAAAAGCTTGATGAAAAAGTTAATTAATGAGGTTTGACTTAAAGAAAGAGAAGGATTCTTTGTGGGGAAGGTGAAGAGGCTGTGGCCAGGGCCAAGGTATGGAGATTGGAGATGGAGAAAGCCAGTTTGTCTGAATCCTTAGGATGTCAGATGAGGAGTAATGGACGTGGAGATTCTAAGTCTCAGAGTAGTTATAGGTAATCATTAGGAGATGGGTTTCTTCATCACATGTTCCTTGCCCTAATGAAGTCAAAGTTTCAGAATAGGAGAACAAAATGAGATAGTAGCTTATTTATTTCTCTCTTAATATTTCCAGAACCTGTGACCTGTTTAGATGCCTTGCAAGCCCCCTATAATTTAGATGGTCATGGGCAGTTAGAGCTGAGGTAAAACAAAACCAAACCACATTACCTTGTAGTTACACTGGTGATAAATCTCTTTTGAGTTTAGACAGCCGTGTCCTTAGGTGACATTCCTTTTGTCACCTGACCCATATCTGATGCCTTCTCAGCATGGTAAAATATGCCAGAATGTGCCACCAGAGGACTTTAATAGAGATCTTTTGTTCCGTAGAATCTCCATATTGGAGAAGTGACTGTAGTTGCTGGTTCTTCTCCAGTTCTGATAATGGAAGAATTCTCTAAATCAGCCATTCTTAAAGCTGTTCACCTTTCTTTGCTGGCCAGAGAATCCACTGACCCAGATGTATCACAGCAATGGTGAGATGACAAACGTGCAGCCAGGAGTGAACTCATTGCCTTGGTCAGAATTACCCTAGAAACTGGATCTCAAGCATACAGAATCTCAGGTTGAAGATAAAATCGACATTTTGCACAAAGGATATAGTCTCCCAAACATGCCTGATGAATTTCATGAGCTCTCAATTCCCTCTGATTTTTTTTTTCTTTGTTCAGGAATATAGATAGCATTAAAAAAAAAGCTTGAGTTCTTTTACAAGAAGTTGAGTTTGGCTGAAGGCAAAACTGCTACCCTCCTTCAGTCTTAGAAAGAGATAAACAATTCTAATCTGCCATCTTTTCAAGAGAGCAGAGTCAAACCTTTGCAAATCATTCTTACCTTGATGGTTTTGTGTTTGTTAGCCAGAGAAACTAAAACCAAAAATGTAAATATGCCTGTGTCTTGATGGTATGGTCCAGTTCAATTGATCTGCATGTACCTGACCTCTTCACGTGAATATTATTTTGTGACCTATTGATTACAGTTTGCCCTAGATAAGATCAATCATTAGGTACCAGTTTGTGTCTACTAGGGTCAGTTAGGTGGTGCAGTGGCTAGAATTTTAGGCCTGGAATCAGGAAAACCTCATTCAAATCTGTCCTCAGACACTTATTGACTGTGTGACCCTGGGCAAGTCACTTAACCTAGTTTGTCCTGGTTTCCTTATCTGTAAAATGAGCTGGAGAAGGAAAGGGCAAACCATTCCTGTATCTTGCCAAGAAACACCTCCCCCCCCAAAAAATGGATTATAAAGAGTTGATCACAACTGAAGGACTATCTGCTGAAAGGCAATTTTTTAGGTGCTGGGAGATGCAAGGATAATGGCGAAATAGTTTATGGCTTCATAAAGCTTATATTCATGTCAGGGCAGTTAATCTGGGCAGAAGAAACTGATATTTTAATTTTTTTGAGGTATACTTGCTTGGTTCTGTAATATTAGAGATGTTTTAAAGCGAAGAAGCATTTTGGGGTACTATATTTCAGCTTGTACATTGTATTTTCAATTGTAGACCAAATAGGACTCCCTATTAAAAAAATAGTTCTCATTTTATGTATCTTCCCTTTACTATGTATACATATATGTATGTGTGTGTATGTATGTATATGTGCATATGTATACATAGATTGTATATATATGCACATCTATATTGTGTTCTAATATATATATGTCTTTAAAAATGTGTAAATACTCTCTCTACATCTGTCTCTCTGCTGTCCCTCATCTCTTTCTATGTGTGTGTGTGTGTGTGTGTGTGTGTGTGTATACACACGCACACAAGATTTATAAAGGAAGATTTACTTTGAATATTTCATAATACACATATTACCCTTTAGCCACATTTTGGAATTCATTTTCTCCTATAGTACTTTGGTTTTTGGGGATCGTGGGCTCAGACTTAATGGAATTTCTAGGTAGCCTTGGTCCTATCCAGCTGACACCAATGTTGGACATCACTGCTGGAGGAGAACTTTACGTATCTACTGCTGGGATGGAAAACCTCCTCGGTGCCTGTTCTTGCTTTCTGGCGGCTCGTTCTCTGATTTCTTGAAGGTCAAAGTCCTCTTCTTCACCTAAAATGAATGAACATATACTTGGGGAAAAGCCAACATCAACAAGGGCTGTAATTAGTAGACACCTGTCCATCTTGTGTGGGGCAGGCCTAGCCCATCTACCCTCTGTCTCTCACAGAACACTGCCAGCTTGGAAGAAGTCAGACTAAGAGCCCTTAGATATGTTCCTGAAATGTGTGTAAATTGAATCATATTTTAAGACCTGGCTGTTTAAAGAAATATATTGTGAATCCCTTTGTAAACCTGGATTTTTCCAGTGTCAGGTTTCTTTAATGTTTTTGTGTCCTTATTATAGTGTCCTAGTTCAGTTAAATGATTTCAGTGAAAGAAGAAGCATTTTAAAGTCACATGTACTATAACTATATATGTATACACACATATGTATATACACACATGCACACACATGTATTCACACTACCATATACACATATGTGTGCACACATAGAGTTATGTGTATACACATACATGCACACACATATACATACACACATATACAATATACACACATGCACATATATACACATATACATCCCTACCACCATATATATGTGCATGTACATATATGTATATACATGTATGTATATACAGACTCGTATACACACACACACACACACGCACACATATATATGTACACGTAGTGAGGAACTCTGCGGTTGGAGAAAGGAGAGCCTCTCTTTGAATCTTGTTCTTCTTACTGCTTGTGTGACCTTGAGCAATTGACTTTGCCTCTAGAGGAAGACCACATCTTTCAGTCCCCATTCACCTGGGTTTTCACTAATAATAATAGCTTTTCTTATCGTTATATGTTTGCTAACATTTAAATGCCATTTCCTATATGCCAGCCACTGTACTGAATACAATTATCTCATTGGATCCTCACAGTCACCATGGCAGATGAGTGCTATTATGATTCCCATTTTACAGATGAGGAAACTGAGGCAGACAGCAGTTAAGTGGCTTACCCAAGGTCATATAGGTAGTAAGTGTCTGAGTCTCAAATCTTCCTGACTTCAAGCCCAGTAGTCCTCTATCCGCTATGCCACCTAGTTGCCCAATAAACTTTTTGTTTACTGTTCAACATGTGCAGTATTAAAGCCTATCAGTTTTAGAGTTTACCATGTATAAGAAAGGAAAAGAAGATGAATTCATCAAAGAATAAATTTTATTCAATACGTAACATTAAGAACATCATAAAGGATGTTTATCATAACACAGTCAAAAGAGAGTCTATTTCTCATCAACCAACACTTTTATTTTTGGTTTAGGTTTTTCAAACCGACATCTGCATATTGTGTTTAGCTTCTGGTTGGATTGTTTGGGGTTTGATTGAGAGCAGGTCTGTGAATCCTGACTCACAGGGATAAGTTGTTATAAATATAATCAAAGAGCTGGGCCTGCTTCTCCCAGCATATGCTGAAAAAACAGGAAAAAAAGAAAACGCAACATCTTTGATTTTTGTAAAAACCAATTCACAGTTTCTGGTTATTGTAGAAATCGGTCAGCTTATTTTCCACTCGATCATGGTCACCGATATTTTTTTCCCCCTGTCTTTCTATTAAAAAAGGTGTTTTTTATCTAAACTTCATATATTTCTTTTTGGTCAGAAATTATTCTTTCAACCATCTCTTTCAAAGTTCTCAGTTGTGCTAATTATCTCCCTTTCTGAACCTGCCCTCCATCTCCTCAATGCTCTCTGCAATACATAATTTTTTTTTCTCCCACAAACACTACTGCATTTGTTGTATTTCATCAAGGTAATAGTCATTTACAAAATATTCTGAATACTCCCTTGGAAAGTTTCTCAGAAACCCGGTTAGAACTCTCTATTCTCTTGGTCTCAGTTTCCTCATTTGTAAAATGAACTGAATGGGCAACTTCATTAAGACTTGTCTAGTTTAGCTATAAATTCTGCAATCTTGAGCAATATTGAATAACGACTGTCTTCTGATTGAATCACCATTGAGTTTTACCAGTTAAGTGGCCGTTATACTCAAGGTACCAAGCTTGGAACCTGGGATGGAAAGACCAAGTGATACAATCCCTAGTCTTCCTAATATCTCTTTTATTTTCTAAACAAAGTTACCTAGTCTCCCCCACACCCCTTCTATATATCATTGTCTCATATTGTTATTTTATCTTATTTTCCCGTTAGACTGTAAAGTCTTTAAGGATGGGAACAATTTGTAATCTTGAAGAGTTTTTCTTCTGCTAGAGATAGAGGGCAGGTATATGATATTGATGCAGCTTGAGTAAATGAAAAGTAGTTTGAATAGAGAAGGGAGGAAAAGGGGACAAGAAGAGGGAGAGTCCATCTTCACAAATGGAAAAATGGCAGAGCTTTTAACTGGAAAGTGGTACCAGAGCTGAACTTTGAAGCATAAAAATGCTTGAGAGGAAAAAGTAAAGATGGAGAATGTTTCAGGTCTGAGGAACAGCTTGTACAAATGTGCAGACTCAAGATGACATGTAGCTCTTGAAAGGCTAGTGGTCTGGTTTGGTTGGAAAGATATAGTGTATAAAGGGAGATGTTTTAAACTTAACAGGTCCAGAACTGAACTCATAATTTTCCCTTCTAAAACCATATCTAATCTGTTGCCAAATACTGAAATTCTTGCCTTTATGCCATCCCTAGTACATATATGTCTCCTCCTTGATGATATAGCCACAACTCTAGTTCAGGCCTCTGTATATATGACTTATTGCTTGGACAACTGCATTAACTTGCTGTGATAATTTTCCATTTTTTATTTCCTTCCATTGATTTCTATTTTTCCATCCCTCTTGGAACATTTTGGATATCTCAAGCCTGCCTCCTGTTACGTTAATGTTACCTGACTAAAATCCATCTCAGGGAAAAGTAGTAACAAGGAAAATATTTTTGACATCCACAGATAAGAAACCAAAGGGGAATTAGAGCTTCCTGAAGTATTTTAGCTATTTGTAGGTGGATTCCTCTGATTTAAACTCTAAGATTCTATTGGCCTGTAAATCTCCCATTAAATCAGTTCATTATGAACCCTCTAAATTTAGTTTAATGTGTATCATGACTTAGTTGACCTGTAAAGTCTTTTTAAACTAGGTTTGTTTCCTTAAGGGGATGTATAAGATTGTTATTCTGTTGAATTAAATTTGGTTAACTTATGACCTAAGATGATGTATGTACTACATTGCTCTAAGTCAAAAATTATTTTTCTGTCTCTGGGTTGTAATTTTGTCTGTAAAAAGCCTAATTAGAATCCTAGCCTTTCTAATGTGAAAATATGTTTGATAGGAATGTAAATGTAGAGCCTTTATCAGATTGCATGCCATAGTGGGGAGGGAGGTATGAAAGAGAACGGAAAATTTAAAACTCAAAAGCTTATGGAGGTGAATGTTGAAAACTAAAATAAATTAGAGGAAAAAAAGAATCTTTGTCTTTGTTCAGGGTAATTTTTCTGCTTCCTGAACCTGTGCTTATGCACAATAAAACCTAGGTTTTTGCCTCTATAATTTCTACATTGTAATAGATTTATTTGGCCAAAAGTGAACTCAAAGAGGAGAAAGTTCTCCTCTAATTCTGTTTTCTCTGTCTCAAGTCTGTCCCTACTCCAATCTGTCCTTCTCTCAGGTGCCCAAGTGGTTTTTTTGAATCACAGTTTCAGTTCTCTCACAGTTCCAATCCCCCTCCTCCACTAAGCTCCAGTGACTCTCGATTGCCTCCAGGATTCAATTGAAAGCTCTTTGGCATTCAACACTTTTCATAACTTGGCCCTTTCCTATCATTCCATTGTTGTTACACTTTGCTCCCTACTATGTGAGTCACTCATTGTCAGTAAACATTTATTAAGCACCTTCTATGTGCCAGACACTGTGCTAAACTCTAGGGATAACAAAGAAAAGTCGAAGATAATCCTTCCCCTCAAGGAGTTCACTATCTGATGTAGAAGATGACCTACTAACAAGTATGGACAAGCAAAAGAGGAAAGGTTACAAGATTAAGGAGAATAGGAAAAAATTTCCTGTAGGAGGTAAGATTCTAAGTAGGACTTAATGAAACCAGGGAAGCAAGGAGGCTTGAGGGAAAGCATTTCAGGCATGGGAGATAGAGAAAATGCCTGGAGATGGGATGTGGAATGTCTTGTTTGAGAAACCACAGGAATCGCAGCTAATGTAAGACATTTCAAGCTAATGCTTTACCAAGATGAGAAGGAAAAAAAGGATGTTTGAGATGCCAAAAGATGTTTTTCCTCTCTTCTTTTTCTATGTATGCAGAACTCATTCTTTGAAATTAACATGTATGCATGTGGCAGACTTTGCTTTTAGAAGAAATGAGACTGATAAGTTATCAGATTTAAAATTTTTTAATCCATTGTAGTGCTGTGAGCAAATGTGTCCTTTATAATTTAAAATGCTACATATATTTTTGTTAAAGTAACCAAAAATGTTGGGATGGAGAGGTATCTATGATATAAAAGATAGAGAGGTAGCCTTGGAGACAGGAAAACCAGAGTTCAGATCTTACCTATGATATATACTGATTGTGTGAGCCTGGCTTGATCGCTAAACTTCCTGGTGTCCCAGGCATCTCTCTGAGATTGCAAGTCATAGAACAATTAATTACTTGTCTTTATTAGTAGAGGGAATTTCATTAAAGAGAGTTCCCCAAAGGGATGGAATCACAGGTCTGATGAGATACAGAGATAGACAGACACACACACATACAGAATGAATGAAGGAATGAATGATCTCCTTTCTGATGACTGATTGCAACCACTAGAATTCATTTTTAAAGGGCTCAACTATGTTTGCATGTGACATTTTTGAACTGGCTAGTATTTGTTGTCAAGTAAATTTTTTTTTATTTTGAATACTTATAGTTATTTTAACACTTTTCATTTCCCTTTCAGGTTTGTGGAAGGGATGCTTAATATTTGTTACAATGCTATAGACCGCCATATTGAAAATGGACAAGGAGACAAGATTGCCATCATCTATGATAGCCCTGTAACAAACACAAAAGCCGCTATTACCTATAAAGAAGTTTTGGAACAGGTACGTTTTCTGTACACAGATTGATCATATGATTTGGGGATTAAATATTGAAATGACTCAAATGGATCTGTAATCTCATGGTTGGTGTTCCTTTCAGTGATCTAGGTGGTAACTTATCTTTGCCTCTCCATCTGAAAAGACTCAGATCTGTACCCTCTCCCAAAATAGGGTTTGCCCAACCTATTCTCTGTTGACCTACGTGACCATGGTCAAGTTATTAAACCTTGGTTTGTTTCAGTTTCCTCATTTGTTAAATGGGGAAATAACAACACCTATCTCCCAGTGTTGTTGAGGAGATCATATGACATGATAATTACAAAGCTCTTAACGTAGTGCCTGGCACATAGTAGGTATTATATACACATTAACTCTCATCAGTATCATCATCACCAACATTATTATTCATGATGGCATGGGTTCTCCATGGATTATTGCTTAATCTCACTATGTCACTATCCCATTTTCTTTTTGTTTTTATATTTATTATATTTTTATTTATATTATTTATGTTTATTTTATATTTATGTTATTTATTATTTATAATATTATTTATATTTATAGCATTATTTATATTATTATTTATTTATATTCTTATATTTTGTTTTTATATTTCTAGGATAACTTTTATTTTCCATTTGGTTTTCCTTTTGTAAAATGCCTCAGGTATTAACTTCTTAACTATTTTTAACTATTTTGGCCCTCCCTATTCCTCTGTGAATGGTGTGCATTTTCATTCCGATGGTGACAGTGGTGTTCTGTAAAATGTAGCTTGCAACTTACATTGCCAGTAGAACGTTGTTCTAAAAAGTTGAGTCCTTTTATCAGGGAGTACTGGACTCATTAGCATGGGATAGGGGTTTAAGGTCACCCTTGAAGTCGGAAAGCCTTGCCTTTGATATATACTGGGTGTGTAGGGAAGTTACTAATTTTTATAGTGCCTTGGGCAAATCTCTAATAGTAGAAGCAGCAAGGAAAGAGCAATGAACTTAAAATCATGAGACCTCAGTTAGAATCTTATCTGTGTCACTTATTACTTGGGTGAATCATTTAACCTCTTTGGGCCTCAGTTTCCTCATCTGTAAAATGAGGAGGCCAGTTGAACTAGTTGATCCCAATGGACTTTAAATCTCTAAATCTATTGTTCTAAGTTACCTAGGAGTGATTGATCTGCCTCAGTGAAGCGTTTCCGCACCAGGGAGTATATCCCTCACCGATGAAATCACAGATGCAGATTAGGAAACAAGTTGTGTAAATTAGGCAGTAGATGTCACCAAGACGTGCTTAACCAGCTCAGGACAGGGATATAGATTGGACCTTTGATATTGTGGAACCAAGCAGCAGAGCTTGAATCAAGCAGTAAAAGTTGCTTAACCACCTAATAATAGATATATAGACTGGACCTGATTTCACTGGCACAGAGAACTCCTTGGTGAGAAAACTCCCTTGACCAATGTAGGATCACCTGTTACCTGCTTCTGACAACCTGGAACTGAGAAGTTAAGTGATAAATTATATAGCCAGTGTGTGTCTGAGGACAGGCTGCTGCTTCTTGAAGCAACAAATAATTTCTATTCCTGTATAATTCTCTTTCCCTTTATGTCTTTGAGCCAAAGTGAGTTACTGATTTTCATTTCTGATTTAATTTTTAAGGTACAGAAAATGCTGTAGGATTTCAGAAGCAAAAATTTAGGGGTGGAGAAAGACTTAAGAGGCCAAAAAGTTCAACTCCCTTTTTTTACATATGAGGAAACTGAGGCCCAGAGAGTCTAAGTAATTCCTTTTCTTCTTTCTTTTTTTCTTTCCTTTCTTCCTTTTCCTTCCCTCCATCTTTTCCTTCCTCAGTTGAGATTAAGTGACTTTCGCAGGGTCACACAGCTAAGTAAGTGTTTGAACTCAGGTCCTCCACATTCCAGGGCCAGTGCTGTACTCACTTTGCCACCTAGCTGTCCCCTAGAGTTTAAGTAACTTTTCCAAGGTCACATAGCTACTATGTGTGAGTCAGGATTCCACTTTAGGTCTTCCTGACTCTAAGTCTACCAGTCTATCCATTATACCATTTGACTGCTTTATTATTAATATACCACTAATAAGCAGTATTTATTTCATTGAGAAGAAAATATTAATAACATTAGTTGTAAGTATCAGCCATTTAATTGGCAACTCCAACAGCATTATTAGTTTCCTGCTATAGATTTGGATTATTTTCTACAAGCCAAGGATTTTCCTTGCTTGGGAGAATAACTATCCTTTTAGATGACATGCTATGTATCATTCTCATTAAGCTCTTATTTGTGCATGGCTTTGTGAGGCATCATACAAAGGAAGTTAAAGATATACTCCATACCTTGTGGGAGTTGATAAAATAGGACAAAAAAAAATTGTTATACAAATGAACAACATTAGATACTTCCTCCATTACAAAAATACACATTTTCTAGGATTTGAACATGCATTTTGCCAGCTGAGTGCTTTTTGTAAGGTGCTGTTGAGAAAATCTTGGTGAGTCCCGCAGGTTTAGAGGAAGCAGTGCTATTGCCGCTTCTCCAGTTAAAGAGAGGATATTTCAATGAGGGGAGAAATAAGACATGTGGTAGAGTTAGCTTGGGAAATGACTTAGTGGATGGCGTTTAGTAAAAGGCTCACAAAAGAGCAGAGAAAATGGAATATGCAATGGAGGATACAATTGAAATCCCACTCTCTACTTCAAGCCTTTTCCTATATCCCTAGACTGTAAATGATTTTTTTTGAGGGGGCAGGGTGACATAGTGGATACTGCACTGGGTTTGAAAAAGCTTAATTTGAACCTGTTTTTGGCACTTACTGTAGAACACTGGGAAAATCATTTCACCTCTCAGTGTGTGTTTTCTCATCTGCAAATGATGTGGTGGAACTTGATAGCTCTGAAAGTTCACTTCTAAAACTATAATCATAAAACTCCCAAAGTTTATAATAATTTTTAAAAGTCAGTACCTCCCTCCCCAGTGTTCTATGTGTAGCCGTGTAGGACTTGGGCTGTCTACATAGTATCCCTTAACTCTTGCAGTGTGTGATACCCTTGCCCTTCTTTTGTCTGGCATACATCCTGATTATCTTAAGTCCCATTTCTTACGTATGGGGGCATTGTTAATGTTGTACAACCTGTATTGACCTACCACGAATCTCTTCATAGCTCTCCATCATCATAGGGTATCAGGAAGTGTGTATACACACACACATATGGGGAAACATACATATGTACATATACATATGTATATATGTACATATGTATAAATGTGTATGCATATTATATATGTGTGTATGCATGTATGTATATATGTACATATTATATATATGTATGCATGTATGTATATAATTATCTTCAGTGGCTGAACACAACAATCTGAAACGTTAACTATGACCCCTAATAAAATGGCGAGCATACAGTAATAGCTCCAGAAATATTTGCTGAATCAAATGATTTAAAGCCACAGATTATTTGTGTTTTGACAGAATTGATTCTTTTTAAAGCATTCTAAGTGATTTAGCAGGTGTTTGAATATAGGTAGTACTTAAAAATTACAATAAAAGGAAGGAAAAGTGAATTTACTATATTGAACAGGAAATGAAGACAAAATGAAGAAAAAAAGATATTTTACTTATTCTTTTAGCCACCCCTTCCCTTAATCATCTTGGGAGCAGTGCTACCGACACTACCCACAGACCAATTTCCATCAGTAGACAGGTAAACGCAGGGGAAGCAGTGCTGTTGAAGCCACAGTTCCTGCTTATAGCCAGACACTGACAGCTAGTGTCTCAAGGAGCAACCCATGTGGAGTTGGAATCTTGGAGTTCCTGACACTACCAATACCAATTCTGTGATGACTAGGTAAACCAGAGGCCACCATTCTCATTTCTGAAAGCTCACATCACTCAGGTGTTATTTTCAGATAAAATTCTTCCTTAATTTAGATGACAAAATGAATAGGAGATCTTCTATTTCAATAAATATTACCTGTTACGAGTGAAAAGGAACAGTGAAGGTGAAATCTAATAAGTGAATGATGTCCTGGTGATATGAGTGTTCCAAAGCTGCTTGAGGGGTCTAGAGTATAATTGAGAGAGTTAATGGCAGCATCTGTATTAATGACAAAATAACATAGTCAATGAAAACATACATGTCTAGACATCAAGAATCTTCCAGTGACTTGAATGTTAATGTCTTTTATTGGCCAAAGATATAGATGGTGAGAAAGATGAAAGGAAAAAGAAAAAAAATCTGAAGTTTTGAATATTAGATGATTAAATTGAGAGAGAAAAAGGGAAAGGGAAAAAATAAGATGATGATGATAGGATTATTACTATATAGTATATTATGTCATCATATTATGATATAATATCAGTGGTGCAGATGATGGAGTGCTGTGACTGGAGTCAGGCAGATTGATCTTCCTGAGATTCTCAGACACTTACTAGTTGTGTGATCCTGGACAAGTCATTGGACCCTGTTTGCCTCAGTTTCCTTGTCTATAAAATGAACTAAAGAAGGAAAGGGTGAGCCTCTCCATTTTCTTTCCCAGTAAAACCCTATATGGGTTCATGAAGGATTGGACACAACTGAAATGACTGGATGACAACAACATTGTATTATTACATATATACATATAAAATGTAATAATATAATGTTGCTATCATCCAACCATTTCAGTTTATATGTGCATATACATGTATACATGTATGTATACATATACACACATGTATGCACATAATGTACACACATGTATACATGTATGTATGAATGTGTATATATGGGGCAGCTAGGTGGTGCAGTGGATAGAGGACCAGTGCAGGAGTCAGGAGGATCTGAGTTCAAATCTTACCTCAGACACCTGACACTCACTAACTGGGTCACCTTCAGTCATCCTGATGAATATCTGGTCATTGGATTCAGATGGCTCTGGAGGAAAAGTGAAGCTGGTGACCTGCACAGCCCTCCCTCACTCAAAACAAAGTCAAGTGTAAGTCATAAAATTATTTCTCTGATGGCATGGTCTTCTTCTCAACAAAGGATGAACACAAACAGTTTTATACACACACACACACACACACACACACACACACACACACGCACACACACACGCATATTATTGTTGTTAAAAGGAACGTATACTTCCAAGTGCCATATTACCTGTACTTAAGTTATTGACTAATTTAACTATTATCTAACATTCACTCGTTTGTATTAGAAATCACTAGTGGATAAAACCATTATTCTACAAGGAAGGATATAGGCCAAGTGAACCAATTTACGTACAAGATTCCCAAATGGGATTACTTTAATATTTCAAGGATTTGTGATTTAATTCTGTATGAGTACTCTCTTACCTGTTTCAGATTACAGCTACTCCACACTTCAGTAGGTGTTTTTGTGAGTTTCAGTGGCCCAAAACCAAAAAGTCTTCTAATGGTCATAAGTCTGCCATTAATGAGTTTTGCACAATTCACGCACACACACACACACACACACACACACACACACACACACACACGACAATTAAAGTCCTACTCTGATGTCTCATTATGTTTTGGAAGTAATTTTCAGTTGTTAAAGGCATGTTAGTGGAAGACAAGCCTTTTGGCAGGTCACCTTTATTGCATCAACCCAGCAACAGGATAGTCCAAGACTCTCCCTAAGACTCTCCCTAAGTCAGTCATGCAAAACACACACACACACACACACACACACACACACACTGTATATATGTATATATACACGTGCATGTGCATATATATTTATAATTATAATCATAAATTATTTATTCATTTACCTGACAAGACCCTGATTGGTAGTATGGTGGTGAATTTTCAATCAATGGAATTTTTCTATAGAGATTGTGGTATGCAATGACATGGGCATACTCAGCTGATGATGGAAATACTTGAACTTGAGAAAAGTACCTATCTTTGCTTTGATTCACTGTGTTATCCAATGCTTTGTCATATAGGAATATAAAATACCAATAACAAGATGGTTAGGAATAGATTGATGAAATCTCAATTCTGAACAATATGTCATGGTTGGGGTCTTGGGGTGGTTGATGGGGTGCCCATCTTCTCTTACTTATCTTGATTTATAACCAGTTCACTTTCATTTTCAAAGCCAGTCAGTTCTTTTAAAATATAATGCTCCTGTGACAAATATGACACTGTAATGGGTATCTCAGACAAAATGATTTGGATGTATTTTCTTTAGAGGGCATATGTTATGGTAAATTAAGAGTTGGCTTTGGAGCCAGGAAGACTTAGTTTTAAGCCCCAAATCTTCCAAGGTATTGGCTCGCTGTACTGACTGAGTCACTTGTTCTATTTCCTAGTTAATTTTCTGAGAGTATAGGATGGGAAAAAATTCCAGCTTCCATTGGTAGAAGGTGAAATCTCAAGTAAAGTCTTTTTTTCCTCTTCTTTCTGTTCAGTAATAAGAATGTGTGCAATTAAGTGTGAGGTGGAAGATTTTGTTCAGATGTGAACATTGTTCTTGCTTCAGGGAGAAACTCTTCGACTGCAATTATGTGATGTCCTTGTAGCCCTCCTAGACCATTTAATGAGATCTGTAGCAGCCTTTCATTTATATTGATTGACTTTCAGAATGTATTGACCAACCAGGACCATAAAGGTTAACTGGAATGTGACCTGACGTTGTTTAAATGCATCGGGAGTGCCCACGGTTTTTGCTGTTTGTTCTGTATTACAGCGTCTGATTGGTTAATTATGCAGGTTAAGTGGAAGAGTTGGTAAAGCATTTACCCAAGCAATACAGCATCTCTGTTCGCATTTTTTACATGGGAGAAGGGATAGAAGGATGTCTTTTGTAATCTCATATTTAAAAAGTAATAACCAGGTAATACCAAACAATGAGTAGTTGGTGATCTTTCCACTAAACAACTTGACAGATTCAGAGAAAAGATTTGATTACAATGCCAAGGCATATTTATGTACTTATGTCTTCCATTAAAAAAAAATTCCCATATACTTATGTTATGTTTTGATGCATACAGTAGGTACTACATGATTATTTTAAAAAATCTGAACTTAAGAAGTAAAACAAGCATTTCTGTAACAAAGTGGAACAGAAAAAAAATGGAATTGCATCTGAAACTGCACATCTATTATATACAATTTGCTATTCCTTTTAAATGTACCACACACTTACCATGTGATTTTCTTTCGCAACTCCCCACCATGGAGGTGGCTACCATTGGACACAAATGTGTGTGTTCTCTTGATACAAACAACATCTTCCTTCATAGGAACTATGAGTTTTTATAATAGAATAACATGTTCTCTCAAAGTCGTTTTTAAAACAGTATTATTCTTACTATATGCAATGTTCTCTTGGGTTTGTTCATTTCTTTCTTCATTATTTCATGAAACTCTTTAAGTTTTTCTAAAATCATTAAGCTCATCAGCTCTTATAGCAGAGTAATATTCCATCACAAACATATACCACAATTTGTTCGGTATTCCCTAACTGATGGGCATCCTTACAATTTCCAGTTCTTTGCCACCACAAAGGGAGAGGCTATACATATTTTAGAATATAATAGGTTCTTTTCCTTTCCCCGTAATCATCTTGGAAAACGGACCTAATAGTGGTATTGCTGGGTCAAAGGGTACAGGCAATAACTCTTTGGGTATAATTCCAAATTGCTCTCCGACAGATACACCAATGATGAATTAAGGTCCCAATTTTCACACATCCCCTCCCCAGCATTTGTCACTTTCCCCTTCCAAACGATTGCTTTTTAACTGACTGCCTTTAATTTAGCTTTAAAAAATCCAGGACATGTATCCTCTGTTTGACATAGTGCCATTCAATTAAATATACACCAGTGAAATGAATCCTTTCATCTCTTATCAATCCTTTTTCCGAAGGCATAGGTATCCTGATGCATGTTTCTATGCTTTTCTATGACCAAAAAAAAAGGTTTTGACAGGAAATACCTTCTTGCATGTGGTTGAGAACAGAAGTAGCAAATAGGTAAACTAGTTGTGTTGCCCTTTCCTCCACTTTTGGTTTAAAAAAGTACATCCATTTTGATGTATAAAAGGGAGTGACTTTGTGATGATAAGATAATCTTCCAAATTAAAAATATATTGACTCAGCATCACTGAGCTGTTTCTGGTCTACTGAATCTCGACTGTCAATTCTATGGCTTATGGTCTTAGCGAGTTACGTAGTCTTGGAGACATTTAAGTGACATGTCTGTCCATAGTCTCACAGCCAGTATGAATTACAGGCAGTATTTGTTTCCAGATGTTCACAACTATGCAGTATTCCATAATGACTCTACTTCTACTAAATAGTTACTGTTTGTCCATCAAATAATACTATAGAAAGAAAAAAATGGATAAAGAGAGACATTTGAGGGCCAAATGATACTTGCTGTTTCAAAGGTTTTGTTTCTCATTTAATAACCTTAATGTTAATTAATAATTTATAGAATAATCTTTCAAGTAGATGGGTTTTGATAATAGCTAGAGTTACTCTTTTTTTTTTTTTCCTAACAAGTGAATCTTCAGTACTTTTTTGTAGCTTGCTAAGTTATCATATGTGAAAACAGGCCAAAGTTCTTTGGGTACTTTATATTTCATTTTATTTTAAGGTGCTCCTGGGAAAAGCACAGGTAATTCCAAACTCAGAAATGAATTTTATTCTCAAAGTTTTCTTTCAAGTTTTATAAATATATTATAGACATTTCTTTATCCTCTCTTATCATAAAGAAAATCAGTTAAGGAAAACTAAGATGGTAGATTTCATTCTGCACCTGTGGTCCCCCACTCTCAGCCAAGAAGACCAAGGTAAATTTCATCACCTCTTCTTTGCATACAGTATTAGTATCGATCTTTAATTTATATTTGACTTTTGTGGAGTTTTTCATATGTACTGTGATAAAAATATTTCTTGTTCTTCTAATTCCTCTTTCTTCTGCATCATTTCATATGTCTAATAATGTTTCAAATTGATATGGTCTTTTATATTTAGTTTGCTTATACATATATTACTTCTTATGATATTAGTGTAAATTATTGATCTAAACCCATTTTCTGCCAAAGTGATTTCTGATTTTCCCAGCAGCTCTTGTTGAATAGAGAATTCCTCCTCCATTACTTTATGTTCTGAGTTTTACTAATACCAGAATAAAATATTCATTTGTTTTGAAGTTCTTCTTTTCTATTTTGTTCTAATGATCTACCTTTTTATCTGTATTTTTTTTGAAAACCACATGCTAACTAGTTTTGATGTCCAATTTTTCAGGTGTGTGGGCTCTGTGAGTCCATGGGGTTTTCTTGGCAAAGATACAGAAATGGTTTGCCATTTCCTTCTCTTGTTTTATACAGAGAGGGGTTAAGTGACTTGCCCAGGGTGACACAGCTGTGTCTTTGTCAGACACAGAAGTGTCTGAGGTCTTTCCGACTCCAGGCCCAGTGTGCAATCTCCTCTGCCAGCTAGCCACCCCAGTGGTGATTGCTTCTTGTCCTATAGGGTGAGATCTGATAATGCTCGGGAGTCTTCATTGTATAATTTTGAAAATTAGTTTCCTTGAACTTCTTGACCTTTCTTCCTTCAAATGAATATCTACTAGTATTTGTTTTGTAGTTCTTTGAAATAACCCTTTTGTAGATTGATTGGCCTAGCACTAAGTCTGTAAATTATGTGGTAATTTCTAGTTGGATTTCCAGGGCAGTAAAAAAAAAAAAAGTGCATTTAACTCACAATGTGATAACATGGGAAACTGAGGCAATTGAATGAATTAAAGTGAGAATAATGAAGGAAAGGAAGGTAAAAAAAGAATTTATGAGTTTTCATGGGAGAGAAACTGCATCAGGTAGAATTAGTTGAACTGAAAGGAGTAAGAGAAATCTTGACAGATGAATGATCACCTTAGGCACCAAAAAGGACTTGATAATATTGGAGTCAGAAGTTGGTATTTTTCTATCATTGTCATGTCCCAACAAAACACAATGAAAATCTAATTATTTCAATCTTTATTTCTGTAAAAGTATTTTCCAGTTGTGTTTATGTAAGTCCTCAGTGTGACTTGGTGAATTAATTTCAAGATATTTTATACATAGTTTGGTTATTTTGAATGAAATTTCCCTACGTCTTAGTCCTGGAACTTGTTAATAAAAACTCTAAGTGAAGTTCTAAGCTATAACTATACATGTAAAAAGCCATTTATTTGGGAAGAGGATATTATTTTATATTTTGTTACTTTATCGACTCTATATTTCATTTTATTATTTTTTGTAACTTCTCTGGGTGATCTAAGTAACACATCATATTATTTCCTAATGAAAATAATTTTGCATTTCTTCTGATATTTATTCCTTCAGTTGCTGCCCCCCTCTTCCCAATAACGTTTTTACCCTTTCTAGAACTTTATAGGCATCCCGTCTTTACCCTGGTTTTACTGGACATGCTTCTAATGTTTTTCTATTAAAATCCAAAAGTCCGTTTGGAAGTTTATTTGGTACTTAGAATGCTTCAATCCATAGAAACACTGTTAGAAGTTCTAGTTAGGCTGAAGACCAGCAAAGAAAATGCATTTAATCCACAATGTAATCAGAGCATGGAGAGTAGAGGTAAGCTAAATGAGTTAACATAAGAAGAAAGAAGGAAAAGATTAAAGGAGATTTATGAGTTTATATGGAAAATAAACAGCCCCAGGTAGAATTATTTGAGCTGATGGGAGTAGGAGACATTTTAACAGGTGTATGATCGTCTTAGAAAGGAAGAAGCATGATATTATAGTCATAAGTTTATATGTGGAAACAAGTGTAACTGGCTGAGAGAGTAATACCTTCAGTGGGATTTGGTGTAGAGGGAAGCAGGATGCAACCAGCTCTTTATGTGTGAGGTTTGCTAACTTTTCATAATACCATATAGTCCAATACATACATGATTAGGAATCCCCTCTACAGCCCAAAAGTGGTCATCCAAATTTTGCTTGGAGATTACAGTAGTGGAAGAGGGGACCCAAGTACCTCCTAAGGCATCTCATTCCATATTTAGGTAGCTTAAATTGCTCAAAAAATTTCCTTATATCACCCACAGATTTTCCCATTTTTGCATCTTGGAACATGGAAAAGAGGGTAAAGGGCCAGAAGAGAAGGTAATCAAGGAAGACTTGAGAGAAGAGTAACATTTGAATTTGACTTTACAGTATCTGATATCACAAGAATTAGATGCGAAGAATGAACTTATTCTAGTATAACCAAAGGTAACAGAGTGACCAGGTGTAATGGTAATTTAAATGGGAAGATCTTTCTCATTCGTTAATAGACCCATGCAACCTGTTTGGATCCCATGGAAGCCTGAGTCACATGGAGCCTATAGTGGGGAGGAGTTTGCTGAACAGGTGGAACAGGAAGAGGCAGAACTGAGAGGAATTTGGTCAGAGTCTAGTCAGAGCTACGAAGGATGAAGGCAAGCAGGCAGCTGGGTAGCATGAGTGAAAGAGCTTGTTTGTGATTTTGTTTAAGGAAGCTTGCTTGTGATTTGTTTGATGTAGATGGTTTATGGGAAGGCTTGGGGATGGTGTTCTCTGCGTTGTTATTGAGTGTAGATGTTTGTTACTATGATGGATTTGGTTTTCTGGTGTCTGAAAAAATGCTTTGTTTCTGTCTTCCATGTAGAGAATCTGTTGTATTTTGTGATTCAAAATTGTGCTGGGATATTCATAGCCACTGTAGGCGCTGGAATATTACATTGGCACAACAGCAGGGCAAAAGATGCAATAATGCACTGGGTCTATTTGAAGTATAGGAACTAGGTGAAACAGTGTGAGAAAGGGAGTTAGTAATATAACATTAGATCAAAATGATGGGCTGCCACTGGATTTCAAAATCTTTAAGTGCCAGTGAAAGGTTTTTGAAAATTACTTTGACAAATGCTGAACATTTTTGATCATGTTTTAATTATATAACATAATAAGCTCATATTTACAGCTTGCCCCAACTTAGAGATGTAATCTGTTCCTGAAGGTCTCATGTTTAAAAGAGTGTGACACTTGGACCTAAGGCTACTTTTATCCTGAGGATGAAGTAATTTGGCTTCTCTGAAGCTATGTTTATTTATCTGTAAAACCAAGTCAGCATAGTATAAAGCTCAGAGAATCAGTCTTGAAGTCAAGAAGGCTTTGATTCCATTATGGCCTCTGATATATACTCACTGTGGCATCTTAGGCAAGTCTTCAAGCTTATAGGCTATTCTCTACTATTAGAAGTTACAGAGTAGTTGGTGATCAGCACTAAATAGAATGAATTTCCTAATTGAAAGTTCCCTATGCCAGTAAACTCATAAGCACAGTCCAAAAATGGGCATAATCATTTGCTTTAACTCATAGGAGTATTGGGAGCAAAATACTTTGTAAAACTAAATGGGAGGGGCTTGAAGTTACAATTACATTTATATGAGAACTCCTAGGTGAGGAAACTCCTATTGAGGCAGGTCCGCATCTTTTCTGAAATTTATGGTTTCAGAAAATTGCCTAGAATATTGAAAGGTTGTATGACCTGTCAATTTTGTCTGGATGAGATTTGAACCCAGGTCTTCTTGGATTCTAAGATTGCCTCTTTCTCTTCTACTACTTCATTCTGTCTTAAAACACTTAAAGTGACTACTCTCTTAGTTCAGAAGGTGTGCTTGTTAACTCATTTTTGTGGATCATGACCTGACTCTGCGACCCCATTTGGGGTTTTCTTGGCCAAGATAGTGGAATGGCTTGCTGTTTCCTTCTCCCAGCTCCTTTACAGAAAAAGAAACTGAGACAAACAGGGTTAAGTGACTTGCCCAGGGTCACACAGCTTGTACATGCTGAGGCTAGATTTGAACTTGGAAGATGAGTCTTCCTGACTCTACCTGACATTGTGTCCACTGTGCCATGTAGCTACTTTAATGTGTAATAGCTGAGTTCCTTTACTTTATAGATGAGACCACTGAAGACCAAAGAAGTTGAGACTTAGGCAGAGGACCATCTTTTAGTTTATGAAAACACATCTCCTTTTGATGTATACTACTTATTATCTCTAATGACCAGTTATTAAAGACTTATTGATCACTAACCCATGAGGAAACATTTATCAAATACCTATTATTTCCCATACCAGGACTCCAAACAGAGCCCTTAAGTAACTTAAATTCTATCAGTGAAGCTACTTTAAGTAAATGTTAAAATACTTTATGAAAAGTCTCTTGAAGGATGCATAAGACTCAATGTAGACTGAGATCTGGTTTTTTGGGATTTGACCAATGTGGGAATTTATTTGCCTGACTATACAGCAGAGGTTGTTTGCTACTGCAGGGAAAAGAATATTATTGTTCCATAGTGGGAAAAATCAAATCTTTTCAGACTGAGGAATAAAGCAGCTGTTCCCTCCTCTTAAAGATTCATTTCCGATCAAATCAATTGTATCCCTCAAAGATTTATTCTTAATAGAGCAAATTCTCATTCCCCCATTTTAAACCTTATTTATAGGTTGGCTATTCAGATCACAATCCTAATACAGGAAGAGGCTAATATGTGAACAAAGGATAAACCCCACTTCTCCTTTAGATTAAAGTCTCATATTCTTTGGTTGAAGATTTTTTGTGGGGGGATAGAGTTAGAATCTCTAACTTAACAATTTCACTTGAGCCAGTTCAACAAACTTTCCCTTAAATGAATTTCTTACTGTCTGCAGGGCACAGTTATTGGCTATAAGAGGTCATTTCTAGTCAAGGCTCAGTGAGTTTGGGGAAAATAATTTCTTTCAGCGGGAGGCTATGCGACCTCTCTGGACATGGCAATTTAAATTTAATTTGAGTCAGCTTGATTAATTGGTGGTAACAGCTTCCTAGAAGGGAGTACAGTTTGCTTAACTTAGTCCACAGAAGTGTTGATTTCATTGATGTCAGAAGAAATCTTAATTCAGTCCTTTTTAATCAAAAATATCCCTTGAATGTGATGATAAAATGAACCGTAAAGGTATAGTAGATATCCATTTGTTTTGTCCTCAATCAACAAGCCTTTACTTTAAAAAGCAAAGCAGAAAGGTAAAGGACCTACATGTGTAAAAATATTTGTATTTGTTTTTTTCTGCTGGCAAAGAATTGGAAATTGAGAAGATGCCCATCAATTGGGGAATGACTGAACAAGTCATGGTATATGACTGTGATGGAATACTATTGATACATAAAGAAAATGATGAGCAGGATGTTCTCAGAAAAACCTGGAAAGACTTACATGAATTGATACAAAGTGAAATAAGCAGAACCAGGAGAATTTTGTACATAGTAACTGCAATATTATGCAATAATCAACTGTGAATGACTTAGCTTTCTCAGCAGTACGGTTCCAAAAGACTCATGATGAAAAGTGCTATCTACCTCCAGAGAAACAATTGATGGAGTGTGAGTGAAGCTCAAAGCATACTTTTTAAAACCTTCTTCATTTTTTTTTTTTTTACTATATGACTAATAGGGAAATGTTTCACTTGACTGCACATGTATAACCTATATCAAACTGCTTGAATTGTCAATGAGAGAGGAGGAAGGGAGAGAAAGAATTTGGGATTTAGAATTTTAGAAAAGCGTTAAAATTGTCTTTACCTGTATTGGGGCAAAAATAAAATTCTAAATAAATTATTTTAAAATAAACCTTGACTAAGATCATACTACGTGCCAGGTACTGTGCTACGCAATTCAGATACGAAAAAACATAACAGGAGTAGTCTTTGCATTCAAGAAGCTTATGTTCATTGGGTAGAAACAGCATGTACACATGTTGATATATGTTAAAACTGTTAACGTTTTTATGTATATTTAGTATGTTTACAAAATATTCCCTTGTAATGTTCCTACTTCCCCTCTTTGCAGAGTGAGGGGATTATAGATGTGTAACTGTCTATACAGTGTTTGCCATAGTTTAAGTAGCAGTTTTCCTGAAGTATATTTTCCCACTTTTTATTCTGTTTTAATAATACAGACTATCATTTGCATATTTTTTTCATTTGATCTCCACAGTAACTCTGGGAGATAGGTGGTATTGTTGTCTCCATTTTACAGGTGAGGAAACTG
This sequence comes from Potorous gilbertii, assembly GCA_028658325.1. Taxonomy (NCBI): domain Eukaryota; kingdom Metazoa; phylum Chordata; class Mammalia; order Diprotodontia; family Potoroidae; genus Potorous; species Potorous gilbertii. The sequence goes on from CM053770.1 coordinate 211,533,316, forward strand.
AGACTGATAGAGGTTAAATAACTTATCCAGTGTTAAACAGTAAGTGTTTTAGGCAGAATTTGAACTTGGGTCTTCCTGGTTCCAGGTTTGTCTCTTCTTACTATGTTACTCTGAGCCATAAGGCATAACTGAGGAGAGGGAAAGTTAAGTGAGACATTGGGGAATGTGTGGGGATGTAAAGCCAAAAGATATCAGGAAAAATTTTTTTTTAAAGGAAACTATTGCTTTTGAAAAAGCTCCATAGAGAAGAATATCAGGCAGAGTGATTGCCTGATTCTCCACAAGGAATAATGTCATTTTCTTTCCTTTTGCAGTGATTGGTCTGAAAAGAAATCAAGGCAGGCAGAATGGCCCCCAGAAACAACTGCAATGCTGCTGCCCTTTCCTTTCTTTTCATCTTACTTTGATAATAAATGCTCTAAGCATTGAGTTGATAGTGACAGCAAGATTTTTCTTTCCCATTTCTGCTTTGTGCATACTGAGAATGTCAGTGAGATTTCAGTTAGCTTCAGAAACCAATCCCTGCTAGACCTGTCTCAGTGGAGCTTCTTGAGAGATTTCTTGGAAATTATCTCATTAATTGGGGGCTCTCCCTGCTCTCTTACTGGATTGATAGATATCTGACTGAATACATATTTGTTTCCCATCCCCCCATCATGGATTAATGATTTAGGCAGTGTAGACCACTGTAACGTTTTCTAGATTTAGAATCACAGAGCTTAGGCTGAAATGTGACATATATTAATTATAACCTATGTGACCTTTAATCAAGCCAGCTTTCCTCTCTGGACCTTAGTTTTTTCACCTCTTAGAAGACACTGGACTACATGACTACAAAGGGCCTTTTAAACTTTAATTAAGATCCTATGTAATTTTTACTCTCCATTCTTTTAAATTTTTTTTTTTTGGTGAACAAAAATCTATTTTCTTGAATGTCCATAATCTCCCCACAGTGCAAAAAATAACAGCAAAATCCTTGTAAGAAATATGAATAACCAAGCAAAAGAAATTTCAGTATTGGCCATGTCCAAAACAAAAACAAATATGTCTCATTCTATACTATGAGACCATTGACTTGCTGTCAGAAGTGGGTAACATGTTTCACATGATTGGCTATCTGGAATAATGTTGGGTCATTGCATTCATTCATTTCAAAGTTATATTTCTTTGCAATGTTGTGATACATATGTATATACACATGTATACTTATGCATATGTGTATGTATATGCACATATGTATTTATATATGTGGATAGGTACATATATATATATCTGTATTTCTCCTTATTTTTCTTACTTCATTCTCTATCACTTCATAGAAGTAATACAAGTAGTAACAGCTTTCTCTGAAAACCCTCCCTTTCATAATTAATTATTTATTTTTAGTTTTCAGCATTCATTTCCACAAGATTTTGAGTTCCAAATTTTCTCCCCATCTCTCCCCTCCTCCCACCCCAAAATACCAGGCATTCTGATTACCTCTTCTAATCTGCCCTCCCTTCTATCATACTCCTCCCTTCCCTTATCCTCATCTTCTCTCTTTTCTTGTAGGGCAAGATAGATTTCTGTCCTTCACTACCTATATTTCTTATTTCCTAGTTATATGCAAAAACAATTCTCAACATTTGTTCCTAGAACTTTGAATTCCAACTTTTCATCCTTGCTCCCTCCCCACAAATCCCCACTGAGAAGGCATGCAATTCAATATATGGGTATATATGTGTAGTTTTGCAAAAGACTTCCACAATAGTCATGTTGTGAAAGATTAACTGTATTTCCCTCCATCCTATTCTGCCCCCCATTTAGTCTATTATCTCCTTTTACTCTGTCCCTCCCCAAAGTGTTTACTTCTAATTACTCCCTCCTCCCATTAGCTCTCCCTTCTATCATAACCCCCATACCTCGCTTATCCTTTTCTCCCCTACTTTCCTGCAGTGTAAGATAAATTGTCATACCAAATTGAGTATGCATGTTATTCCCTCTTTAAGCCAGACGTGATGAGAGTAAGCTTCACTTTTTCCCTCTCCCCTCCCCACTTTTCCCTTCCATTGAAAAAGCTTTTTCTTGCCTCTTTTATGGGAGATAATTTGCCGCATTCTATTTCTCCCTTCCTCCTCCCAATATATTCCTCTTACCCCTAAATTTTATTTGTTTTAGATATCATCCTTCCCATTCAATTCACCCTGTGCACTCTATCTGTGTGTGTGTGTGTGTGTGCGCGTGTGCGCGTGCATGCAATTATATTCTCCAGCTATCCAAATACTGAGAAAAGTTTCAAGAGTTACAAATATGTTTCCGAGTAGGGATAAAAACAGTTCAACTTTAGTAAGTCCCTTATGATTTCTTTTTCCTCTTTACCTTTTCATACTTCTCTTGATTCTTGTGTTTGAAAGTCAAATTTTCATTTCAGCTCTGGTCTTTTCATCAAGAATGCTTGAAATTCCTGTATTTCTTTGAATGACCATTTTATCCCCTGAAGTATTTTACTCAGTTTTGCTGGGTAGATGATTCTTGGTTTTAATCCTAGTTTCTTTGACTTTTGGAATATCATATTCCAAGCCAGTTGATCCCTTAATGTAGAAGCTGCTAGGTCTTGTGTTATCCTGAATGTATTTCCACAATACTCGAATTGTTTCTTTCTGGCTGCTTGCAATATTTTTCCTTGACCTGAGAACTCTGGAATTTGGCTACAATATTCCTCAGAGTTTTTCTTTTCATATCCCTTTCAGAGAGTGATTGATTGATTCTTTCAATATTTATTTTATCCTCTGGTTCTAGAATATCAGGGTAGTTTTCTTTGAAAATTTCATGAAAGTTGATGTTTAGGCTCTTTGTTTGATGATAGCTCTCAGGTAGTCCAATAATTTTAAATTGTCTCTCTTGGATTTTTTTTCCAGGATTAGTTGTTTTTCCAATGAGATATTTCACATTATCTTCTATTTTTTCATTGTTTTGGTTTTGTTTTATAATTTTGTGGTTTCTCATAAAGTCATTAGTTTCCATCTGCTCCATTCTAATTTTTAAAGAACTATTTTCTTCAGTGAGATTTTGAATCTGCTTTTCCATTTGGCTAATTCTGCTTTTTAAAGTCTCCTCTTTGACTTTTTGGACTTCTTTTGCCGATTGAGTTAGCCTATTCTTAAAAGTGTTACTTTCTTCAGCAGTATTTTGGGTGTCCTTTAGCAAGCTATTGATTCACTTTTCATTATTTCTTTCATTGCTCTCATTTCTCTTCCCAATTTTTCCTCCACCTCTCTTACTTGATTTTCAAAATCCTTTTGGAGCTCTTCCATGGCCTGAGAACATTGCATATTTATTTTGGAGGTGTTGGATACAGAAGCCTTGACGTTTATGTCTTCTTCAGATGGTATGCATTGTTCTTCCTCATCTGAAAGGATGGAAGAAAATATCTGTTCACCAAGAATGTAACCTTCTATAGTCTTGGTTTTTTTTCCCTCTTTTTAGGCATTTTTCCCAGCCAGTTACTTGGCTTTTGAGTCCTTTGTCAAGAGGAGGGTATACTCTAGGGCCCTGTAAATTATCAGTTCTTCCAAGGTGGCACAATCAGGCCAGAGGATTTTACTCCTTTCCTGGCCTGTGCTTTGGTCTGTGAGCAATCATAGGCTTTTCTGCCCAGGATCTGTGAGGAGAATTCCCTCTCCAGAGCCTCCACCAGCTCCACAACATGAGCCAGCACTCCTCCTCACCCCAGGACCACCAGTTAGGGCTGAGACCCAGATCGGTGGCTTGATTCCCCAAGGGGCTTTAGGTAGAAGTTACAAAAATGGTTGCTTGCTGCTGCAGTGGCAGGGCCAGACCACATTCCCCTCTCACCCATGTGAAAGAGTTTTCTCACTGACCTAGGAAGCTGTCTCTGGTGTTTGTTGATTGAGGAATCTGGGAACTGCAGCTGCTGCTGGGAATTCTGCCACTGAGGCCTGCTGTGGTCCTATCCCTGGTGGTGCTGACACAGCCAAAGCTGGACTGGGCTTTGTGGGCTCCACTCTGCTCTGAGCCTGTGTGATATACCTTTCCTATTGGCCTTCCAGGCTGCCTTGGACTGGAAATCTCTTTTACTCTGTTGTTTTGTGGTTTCTGCTGCTCTAGATTTTGTTTAGAGTCATTTTTATAGGTATTTTATGGGCTGTGGGAGGAGAGCTTTTACAGGTCTGTCCTTCTACTCCCCTAATTTCTTAAAAGTACAGTCATATTCCATTACATTCATCCATTTCCATGTTTGTCTTTTCGCCAAAAATAATATACTATACCCCATTCATTTGAGGTGCAGTGAGAGGGGTAGATTTCTTTTTGTGGCCACAAATGGGAATGAAATATCAAGGATCAGTGCCTGTTATGTACCAAGCTTACTATGTGCTAAGCACTGAGAATACAAAAAGTGGCAACGGACAGTTCCTATCCTCATGGAGCTTATTATCTAATCATAGTGGGGAAGTGCCTTAATGGTGTTGGGTTCTGAACTCAGAATTGTAGTAATTCTTCACAACCTGTTTCTGCTCTTATACTTTCTGTGCCTGCTCCATCACTTGACTAGAGGATTTGGTCAGATAGGTGACATCTTCTGGATCAGTTCATGAAAATTTTTGATTAAAAAGAGGGATATTTATTCACACCAAATATAACAAACAACCACTTACCCCATAGTAATATGTGATTCATTAGAAATCCTACCGATGATTACATAGATCTTAATTCAGTGAAACTGTCCTAGGGGAGGCTTTTTCAATTGAATAGCCAAGTAAGTAATGCATTAAAATTGTTTTTTAATTGCTTCTCAATTTTTATCTCTTTAGGTCTCTAAGCTGGCTGGTGTCTTGGTGAAGTATGGTGTCCAAAAGGGGGATACTGTGGTGATCTATATGCCCATGATACCACAGGCAATGTACACCATGCTGGCGTGTGCAAGGATAGGGGCCATTCACAGCCTTATCTTCGGGGGCTTTGCCTCCAAGGAGCTCAGCACCCGTATTGATCATGCAAAGGTAAGGCTTTCTGCTTGAGGGAAAGGCCTAATATTATCTTTCGGGAGCACAAGCTATTTTATCTGTGCGCGAATTCACCTTAATTACTGTAGAGGGTGGGGAAGCATGGACAGTAGAGAGCTGGCCTCAAGATACAGGAAGACCAGCTTACATACCATGATTGTGTTACCCTAGGCAAATTACTTACCCTCTCTGTCTTCTAAGCAACTTTTGAAGACCCTAAATGGCAGAGAAGATGCTGAACTGCGTTGATAGAAGAAATTCCTCAGTGGGAGATCATTAGACCAGGGAAATCACTGGTCCAATACTTATTCTATGTAGCAAGCAAAGATAGTCCCTACCCACAAAGAAATTATGTCCTACTGTGTATAGTGTGCAATTCAAACTTTTTAAAGCATGTGTGTTGGGCAATAGAAGAGGCTCTGTGCACATAAGAAGGAAAAAACATAAAATCATTTCAAAAAGGAAAAAACATGAAACCATTTCTACCTTCATGCTTGCATTCTATTGGGGAGATAGCACATAAACAGACAGTTATATATAAATATAGATGAAATGTATTCAAAGTGAATTTTGTGGGGAGACCTAATGTGACAGGCATGGCCTTGCTTGAGGTGAGCTTTGAATGAAGAAGGGAATTCTAAGAGTCCAGACTAGGGGGAGAGCCTGTGCAGAGGTGTGGGGAATTAGATTATGTGCCTCTTGAGGACAGGGGCTTATCTTTTGTGTTTCTTTCTATTCTCAGGACTTAGCACAATGCTTGACACCTGATACATGTTGGATTGATTGAGAAGGGAGGTGGTTTCTATCAGTTTGGCTGGGCTGTAAATAATGAAGTTGAGTGATACTGTAACAAGGATGTAAAAGACCCTAGGAACAAGATTATGGAGGATTTTAAATACCAAATTGAGGCTTTTATAGTTGATCTTACAGTAGGTAATGCTGCAATTGTTCAGTCATTTCAGTCATATCTGACTATTATCCCATTTGGGATTTTCTTGGTGGATATTGGAGTGGTTTGCCATTTCCTTCTCCAACTCATTTTACAGATGAGGAATCTGAGGCAAACAGGGTGAGGTGACTTGCCCAGGGTCACACAGCTAGTAAGAGCCTAAGGCCAGATTTGAACTCAAGATGAGTCTTCTTGATTCCAGGCCCAGTGGTCTGTCTAGTCACTGAACCAAATAGCTGTCCATAATCATAATTAGGGAGCCACTTGACTAGACTTGACATCATTGAACCTTCTGTGCCTTAGGGAAATAACTTTGGTAGTTGTGTTAAGGATGGATTGGAGAGGTGATAGGCTTGAGAGAGGGGAAATCAATTAGTAGGGTTTTGCAGTGTTGTAGTGGTGGGTTTATGAGGGCCTAAGGTATAATGGCTGTGTGAGTAATTTTGGGAGGGGAAAAGTGCTCATAGCTGTGGGGATCAGGAAAGGCTTTGTGTAAGAGGTGGCAGTTTGGAATAAGCTAGGGATTTTAATAGGCACAAGTGAGGGACAGGGCATTGCCAGAATGAAATGCAGCCTAGATAAAGGCGTGGAAATAAAAGATGGTACGGAGAGTAATGTTTTAGGAAAATGATGAGTCTGACAGGCAAGACTGGCCTGGAGAGAGACAGAGGAGGCAGGGAGACCAGTTAGGAAGATATTAGAATATTCTAAGTCACAGCTGATAACTACTACAGGAGCAAATGGATAGAAAAGGAAGGGAGGCAGATGAAAAACATAAACGTTACTGAAAAATGTTAATAATTTATTGGCTATAGAAGTCAAGGAAGAAGGCACTTTCAAGATTAGTCTAAGAATCCCAGGCTTATTGACTGGGACTGTAGTGTACCATTCATGGAAATAGGGAAGTCAGGGGTGAGGCTTAGTTTAAAGGGCAAAATGCTGAGTTCACTTTTAAACACAGTGAATTTGAGGTTTGAGATTAGGGATGGGAGTGGAGAGAAGAGTTGGTTAAAAAGATCCAAAAAGTCATTGAAAATGTGAGAAAGGGAGCATAGCTTATCATCTAGGATGTGTGTGTTCAGCCTTC
>CM053770.1:211540854-211581347 GCA_028658325.1 Potorous gilbertii
TCTCAGTTCTGGCTAGACAGGTCTACTTAGTGTTCTTTCTACATTTCTTATGTGTATAGACGGTTTTGTGAGTATAGACTCTTATCCAGGCCTAAACTGTACTCTCTCCTCACCTCTGCATGTTGGAATCTTCCTTTTTTATTTATTTTTAAAATTTATTTTTAGTTTTCAACCTTCACTTCCATAAGGTTTTGAGGTCTAAATTTTTTCCCCATCTCTCCCCTCCCCCATCCCAAGATGGCATGTAATTTGATCCAGGCTCTATATATACAGTATTATTGAACCTATTTTCACATTTATCATTTTGTAAAGAATTAGAACCAATGGGAGAAACCATGAGAAAGAAGAAACAAACAAGAGAAGAGAAAGAGCAAATAGTATGCTTTGATCTGCATTTAGACCCTGTAGTTCTTTTGCTGGATATGGACAGCATTTTCACTCATGAGTCCTTTGGAGTTGTCTTGGATCCTTGTATTTCTAAGAGCTAAGTCTATCAAAGTCAGTCAGCACACATTGTGGCTGTTACTGTATACGATGTTTTCCTAGTTCTGTTCACATCACTCACTATCAGTTCGTATAAGTCTTTCTAGGTTTTTCTCAAGGCTACCTGTTCATCATTTCTTATAACACAATAGTATTTCATTACATTCATATACCACAACTTGTTCAACCATTCCCCAACTGATGGGCATCCCCTCTATGTCCAGTTCTTTGCCACCATAAAAAGAGTTGCTCTAAATATTTTTGTACGTGTGGATCCTTTTCTGGAATCCCTATTTTCCTTCAAAATTCACCTCCTTCCCCCAGTTGTTAGTATTTCCTGCCAGCCTGAAAATCATCACATCTTTATTTTATCTTATAATTTACTTATCTGTACATATATTATTTCTCATTAGTAGCATGGCAATTTTTAGTTTTGGATTTTGTATCCTCCAGATACAGAATGTCTGGCACATAGTAGGGACTTAGGACATGTGCTGAATTAGATTAAATTCAATATCTGATGTTAATCACAATGAACAACCTCTTTAGGATCACCTAAAGTCTTTGGATCAGTGTGTAACTTTTTTGAATGATTAAATATCTTTTAGTGTATGCAAAAGATCTGCCTTTCCAAATCAGCCTGGAGCATAATTTGACTAGATCTTGACCTAATACTTTGAGAAATATGCAAACTTATCTTCATCATAATTTTTAATCAAAACTGTCTGAGTGCACATTCCCTCTCTCATCAGATAGGTTTTAAGAGGCATTAGGAGCCTGGTGCTTTGGGTATTACTATGCAAGTATGCTCATATTATTTTCATTTCAGAGAGAGATTTTCAGCCCATTTCCAATTTCATAATTTACATATTGGTTCAATATCCTATATTTTGAATATTATTTTTTCCTGTATTATATGAATTATAACATTGGTTCCTTCCCTCAATACCATTGACATGTTTACTTTATGTTATTAAATAATGGAATTTCAGAATAGGCATGGCCCTTCTTCCCTCCTTCTCTCTCTCTCCCACCAATCAATCTTCTTCCTTTCCTTCCTCCCTTCCTCCCTCCTTCCCTCTCCTTCTTCCTTCCTTCCTTCCTTCCCTCCCTCCCTCCCTTCCTCCCTTCCTTCCTTCCTATCTCCCTTTGTCTTATGCTTCAACCTAACTAGGAGGAAGGAAAAGAGCACCCAAACTCTTATAACAAATATACATAGGCAGCCAAAATAAGTTTTCTCATTGGCCATGTGCAAATATGTATGTCTTATTTTGCACTTCACAACTCTACCACTTTTCTGGTAAGACCTGCAGAGCATGCTTGATCTTCAATTTCCCTGGAAAGGTCATCCAGTCTTACCTGAGTTCAATCAGGGATCCCAGTGACCTCAAGGGGTGTCAGTGGTCTGCGACATTTTAGGGTTTCTTAGTTACTCTGTTAACAGTTGCCTCTCAAATGTCTTGAGGTGAGGTCATCCTTGAACAGCTGAATTTTATTTGTGTCGTTATTTTATTACTGCTAATATTAATTATTATAGGATTTGTCATTTCATTGATGTAGAGAACTTCAATCTCTCTGGTCACTATTTAATGCCACTTCATAATGTATCATACAATAGTTACCATCTGTATGGTGCTTTAAGATTTGCAGCGTACTTTAATACATATATATTTGAAAGACAGTTTATATTTGCAGAAAATATTACACCTGTAGAAAATATAGGTATTGATTTTATAGAGATTTATATATTACATGTGTACATGCACGTACATGCATATGTGTATATGTTTTTCTTCTCCCTTTGAATTCTCATAACTGCCTTGGGAGATGAGTGTTATTTATTACTATTCCCATTTTAAACATGAGGAGATTGGAGTTAAAAGAAGTTGACTTACCCAGGGTCACACAGCTAGTAGATCTCTAAGGTGGGTTGAACCCATTTCTTACTGTCTAATGCTACGTCCACTTTACCAAGGGACTTGTATAGTGCTTGAGATACGTTTGCTTCCATGGTCTTTCAATACCAGCTTCCTAGGCTAATCAAGCTGAGGAAATTCAAGGAACAGGGAGATTACTATATTTGCTTTGTAATAGCTAATCTCAAACTCCTGATTTTTAAAGTTGAGGAAACTGAGACCTCTTGTTATTGAATCATTTCAGTCATGTTTGTGACCCTATGTGGGATTTTCTTGGCAAAGATACTGCAGTGTTTTGCTGTTTCTTTCTCCAGCTCATTTTACAGATGAAGAAATTGAGGTAAACAGGGTTAAGTGACTTGTCCAGGGTCACACAGGTAGTAAATGTCTGAGGGCAGATTTGAACTTGGGAAGAGGCGTCTTTCTGACTCCAGGCTGATTGTCTATCCACTGTACCACTGAGCTGCCTCAGACTGAGGCCTAGGAAGATGAATTGACTTTTCCAAGATCACGCAAGTAGGAAGTGGCAGAACTGATAATGGAACTCTTATCTCATGACACTAAGTTCAGTGCCCTTTTCACCAGTCATACTGCCTCCCTTTTTAAAAAAATCATTTTTTCCAATGCCATAGGCATGAATAAGTGCTCAAGAAAAAATCTTGGTTATGGCACAAAAGGTAGGGTTCCATTCTATCAGTGATGAAATTGTATCTTCAAGTACATACGAATCCTTTTTGCAGAAGTTTGGAATTTAAGTGTCACTCCCTCCTAACACAAAAATGATGATTGCTATACTAATTCTAAATAATTATAAAACATAATAGCTAAAAACATTTTAAATATATTATCTCATTTCATTCTCACAACCACTCACAACAATCTCATTATTGCCATTTTACAGGTGAGCAAACTGAATTTGAGAGAAGTTCAGTGAATTTCCAGGTCTGAGGCAGAATTTGAATTTGGGTCTTTCTGACTCCATGTGCAACATATGAGTTCTAAAACCAGCAGTCCTAGAATCAAATCTCAGCTTGCCACTTAATATCTGTATGCCAGGGTCCAACCTACTTCTCTGCTCTGGACCTCAGTCATCTATAAAATGAAAAGTATGGATTTTAAACTGAGACTGCTCCCTAGCCCTGGAGCTGTAATCTTATGATCCTATGATATTTAATTGAGAAGATGCCAGTCTACTTTGGTAGAGGAATGTTCCTTGAAATTCCCCATATTATTAAATTTATACAGATATAACCTTATGCATCCACATACACATGTCTCCAGTCAGTCAGTAAGATTTTATTAAGTGCAGATATGTTCTAGGCATTGTGCTAAATGTTATACAGATACACACACACACACACACACACACACACACACACACACACACATACACATGAATTCTCAGGCCTGAATGCCCTGCCCATCATCCCACAGCTAATATGATCCCAGGATCAAACCGTGTTTTCTGGAGTTCAGCTCCCTTTGTGTAATACGTGACTGCTGCAGTAGGACAGGTAGGTGATTCAGTGGATAGAGTGCCAGGCCTGGAGTCAAGAACACTCATCTTCCTGAGTTCAAATTCGACCTCAGACGCTTATTAGCTGTGTGACCCTGGTCAAATCATTTAACCCTGTTTGCCTCAGTTTCCTCATCTGTAAGACGAGCTGGAGAAGAAAATGGCAAATCACTCTAATATGTGAAGAAAACCTCAAGTGGAGTCACAAAGAATTGGACACAACCAAAAAAATGAAAACAACAAAACTTCCACCCTTATGTGTGATTACATGATTGAGAAAAATGCTGTTATGCCAATCGCTTGAGGTTAATTTTGAGCATTTCATTGTCAGTTCCTTTAAATTCTTCCATGGGTTGCAGGAAATAAACACGTTCTTTAGCCAAGCTGCTGTGATTAGGCTCTCTTCTCAGCCGTGTTTAGCAGATGAGTGACAGCTTCCTTATTTTCACTTGAATTTGATGGGTCCAGTATCCTTGGAGATGGTAAAAGAAAATAGCTCATAGTCATTGGGAAGAATTATGCTTGGAGTATGAAATTAGAATTATATAATGTCAGAGGTAGAAGGAACCTCTTAGGTCCTATAGTCCAAATTGAACCTGAGCAGAAATCCTCTCTAAATAATTTTTTTTTTTATGTAGGATTATCGTTCTAGAGCTGGAAGAAACCTTGGAAGCCAGCTAATCCAACATCCCTCATTTTAGAGATGAGGGAAATGATGCCAATGGAGGTTAAGAGATTTAGTCAAAATCATATGGGTAGTAAAAGGCAGAGACAGACTTTGAACACAGGTCCTCTGACTCCACAGTCTGTGCAGTTTCTATTATCAAAGTACCTGTTTCTTTGTGCCTTTCCCTCCCTCCCCCACCACCATATACTGCCTTGCTTACAGTTTTGGTGTTCAACAAATACTGCAGGTTTTCCATAGCCCCAAATGACAGACCTGAATATGGTTTAAACTATTGTAGTTCCAACTGTTTTGAGAAAGTTTAAGAAAGAATGAAACACTTCACTTTGAGTAGAGGGGAGGGGAAAGAGGAAGAGGGGGGTTCTCCTTTGTTCCTTGGCTTAGCTTAGCTGTTTTTCTTTGTTATAAAGAAAGATTCCCATCATGGCAGAGTAGGGTATAGATCTGGTAATGGCTGATGCCCACATAAAAGGCATTAAAAATGTAAATCAGTGGAAAAGACATATAACAGCTGATCATTGTAAAAACCATTAGTTTTCGGGTTTTTTTTTTTTAAAGAGTTAAGCTAGAATGAGATCATTTTATTGGCTCCAAGCTTTGTTTTACCAGATGGTGATTCCTTTTCCTGGGAAGGTTTATTGAATGGCAGTGCTATATTGAGTATTTAACATAAATCAGCTACATTCCATTTGTGGAAATTCATTGTAAAAATAGCTTCCATTTTAGATAGAGAAAAATGATCATGAATGCCTTGACTTAGAAATATTTAAAGTAAAGATATCAAATCAAGCAAACAAGCATTTTTTAAGCACTTACTATATGGTAGACAGGCAATTAGGTGGCTAAGTAGATAGCCAGGAAAACTCATCTTCCTTAGTTCAAATCCAGCCCAACACTTACTAGCTATGTGACTCCCGGCAAGTCACGTAACTCTGTTTGTCTTAGTTCCTCATCTATAAAATGAGCTAGAGAATGAAATGGCATACCCCTCTGGTATCTTTGCCAGAAAATCCCTAAAAGGGGCACAAAGTGTCACTTGTGACTGAAAAATGTCTGAACAACATATGGTAGACGTTGCCGTAAGTGCTTGGGATTCAGAGAAGGTAAGAACAGTTCCCCTCAAGGAATTCACATATTTAATGAGAAAGCAACATGCAAACTATCTATGTCCAAGATAAAGGTAAGATAAATTGGAGGCAATCTCAGACAGAAAGTGCTGGCCTTGGCAGCCACTAGGAAAGGCCTCTTGCAGCAAAGAGTAGTGAAGCCAAGAGGTCAGGACATAGACATGGATATAGGTAGTGGACACAGTGGCAGGATGGTCTTGGTTGTGACAGTAGCTATTTTCTGGATCCTAGAGTACAAATTGAAAAGTGAAGAAAAAGAAAGGAGGGAAGTTAGGAAGGATCCTAGTTGTGACGGATCTAAACAGCCAAAATAGACTTTATAATTGATCTGGATTATGTTGTGTTTTGTTCTTCTTCTTCTTTTCTTTTTTTTTTGAAAAGGACGAATGACAAGGGGTACATAGTTTTTTGACTTTTGCATGAATTGGATTTAAGTGAGGCAGAGCTGTGTAAAGTCGTCAACCTCACTCTCTCTTTCTGAGTCATTGAAAGTACAATAGCAAGGCCAGGATTGAGAAGGTGGAGGGATATGGTCCATCCTGTCCTGTAGGATGATCCCTTTGCAAGGCTATTGGAGGAGGGACCAGAGGGAGGAGAAACTTGAGGCAGACAGACCAACCAGCAGAGTATTGTAGAAGTTAAGAAATGAAATGGTCAGTGTCTGCACCAGTGGTGTGACTGGATCAGAGGAGAGAAGGGGCTTGTGGGAGAGATAGCATTTTACAAGGGGTCTGTTTGCTTAGAAAATAATAATCATATTCAATTTAATCCATTAAGCATTTGTTATGTGTGAGGAACTCAAAATACAAAGAAAAAAAAGTTGAAACATCCTTGCCTTCAAGGACCTTATATTCTACTAAATTCACGTTAACTACAGTGTGCTCTGCTGCTAGGCTTAATCATAGAGGGTCTTGATTTTCAGCTTTCCTATGTAAGGCCTATACAAGGAAAGCACTTACAGCATTACTGTTGAGGTGAAGTGAAAAAATGTTTTTTGTTGATTGACTACATAAATTTGAGAAGGTCTTAATGATAAGGTTTTATTGGAAACTAAACCTGTTAGCAAATGCTTCGGAGGGATTGATCTCAGCATGTAAATTCGTGTGGTGGAAATGGAGGTCTCAAACCTGGTCTTAAGCTTTCCTCTCACATGTCCCTCTTTTACAGCCTAATGACGCCTATAGGGCCATTTTCAGAATCGTATTTTTAAATGCGTGAAATAAAATACATAGTATTAGAAAGGGAAGCAATCATATTGAAATAGAATTATTAAAAAAATTAAATGTTCAAGGACTTTAAGTTAAGGAACTTTGAATTAAAAAAAAAATGGACATTCACAAAGTACAGTTTCTCCAAATTGAAGTGTCACTTGTTTTTGTTCAGTTGTTTCAATCGAGCTCAACTCTTTGTAACCATTTTTGGATTTTTTGGGCGAAGATACTTGAGCAGTTGTTGCCATTTCTTTCTTTAGCTTATCTGACAAATGAGGAAACTGAGGCAAACATGGTTAAGTGACTTTCCCAGGGTCATACAGCTAATAAGGGTCTGAGGCTGGATTTTAACTTGGGTCTTCCTGACTCCAGGTCCCATACTGCAACCATTGCCTAGCATGTTGGTAAACCCAACTGTTAGATAACATAATTTTTTTAAAAAATGGACTCTAGCGGCTATTTCTCTCCCCCTCTACACACACACACACACACACACACACACACACACACACACGCTTATTTCCTATCTATAGATCTGTGCAGTGTACTTTCCACCCTCTTGTTTTTTATACTAATATTTACATAGCTGTCCAATGTATTTCCCTTTATTTTTTTGATGGTAAGGGAGGGGAAATCAGGGTTAAGATACTTTCCCAGGGCCACACAGCTAGTAAGGGTCTGAGGATGGATTTGAACTCAGGTCTTCCTGACTCGAGAGCCAGTAGTCTATCCACTGTGCTACCTAGCTGCCCCAGGAAGGAATTTTCCTAAAGCACAGATCTGGTCATTCTGTGAATTCCATTGACTTCCAGTTGTCACCAGAACAGAGATTCGTAAGTGTGGACCCCACCCCTGGTAATCTGGTGAAACCTATAGACCCTTTCTCAGCATCATGTTTTTAAATAATTAAAGAAAATTCTAAGTTTCAGTTAAAGTTTACTGAAAATAAGGATGTCTGTTTTTTTTTCCTATCCAAGTTCACAGACCCCTGATATATATATCCACAGTTTAAGACCCCCAGTTTTAGAGGCAAGTATTATATTTGGCACTTAAAGGCTTCACAACTTGGCCCCCAATTATAACATTCTAGCCCTATTACATCTCTCCCTTTCATGTACTCTATGGTTCAAAAAAATTGGTTTTCTTACTGTTCTTCATATGGGACACTCCAAGTCCCACTTAGGATTGTTCATTATGACTGTGATGCCTGCCCTCATCACTTCTACCCCTGAGCCTCTAGTTTCCTTTCAGCTCAAGGGATATCTTCTATATGAAGTCTTTCCTTATTCTTGCCCCTACCTCTGAGCTGCTGGTGCCCTCCTTCTTACTTACTTTGTATGCACTTTGCTTATGTTTATATATAATTGGGGACTGCCTTCCCCTATTAAGTTTAAGTTCCTTCAGAAGAGAGATTTTTTTACTCTTGCTTTTGTGTCCTAAGTACCCGTCACAGTGCATGGTAAATAGTAGGGGCCTAATAACTGTTTATTGAACAATTCCTGATTTATAGACTGTTCACACTATAGCATTTGCTATAATATTCATTATGTTATACCTCCTTAAATTCCTCACATTATCAGGTTCCTTTAATATTTTTCCCAATATTTTTTTCACTCAAAGCTGTGTCTTATTTCCAAAGTGACTGTACTTTCTGAACCAAAAGTATGGAATGATAAACAATAATCTTTTGAAAAAGGATTTTTTCTTTTTTAAAAAGCTAGATAAATCCAGGAGGATTTAGTCACAATTTTTTATCCATAACCAGTTATGCCTCACTTATTAACTTCTCTGATTTCTTTTTTTGTTGGGGGAATTATGATTTTCCTTGGTTCTTTTCATATCCTTGCTCTGATTAAATACATACTTTTTATGTGTGCTTTTCTGAATCATCGTTTACAAGGGCTCCTTTTTTACTTCTGTAGATTTTTTTTTTTTAGCATTTATAACAGAATTACAGAAATTGAGTTGGAAGGGACATTACAGGTGGTTTTTTCCGACCCACACTTGAATAGTAATCATCTCTACATTAACTTCTATTGATGGGGTAGAGGGAGATGGAGAGAAACAGAGATGGGAAGGGGAGGAAAGAAAGAGAGAATAGATGGATGGATGGATGGATAAATGGATGGATAGATAGATAATAGATAGATAGATAAGGTATTTAATAATGTTCTAAGCACTGTGTTAAGAGCGAGGAATCCTAATGAAAAAATATAGTCCCTGCCCTTAAGAAGCTTAACCTTGTGGAAAGTGTGAGATTGAATGTCATAACTATTTTAATTTGCATTTCACTAGTAGTGATTTGAAACATTTTTTTATATGGCTATTGGTAGACTGGGTTTCTTCCTCTAAGAATTATCTATTCATATCCCTTTATTAATTCAGGAATGACTTTTTCTTATAAATTTGAATCAGCCCTTTATATATCTTGGAAAATGAGACCCTTTATTAGAGAAACATGCTGGAAATATTTTTTTTCCTATATGTTTAACAGGCATATTGATTTAGTATTGATGGACTTATGAATGGGTACAACCACTCTGTGAAGCAATTTGTAATTACAGACACACAAATTATTAAACAGTCTTTGCTCTTTGAAACTGTCAGTGCTAGGTGTGTACTCAGGTGGCATTTGATCCTAGGCCTAATGGATGTTTTGCAAGCCAGTGGATAGAAGAGGAATTAAATTAAGGCATTCTGGGTAGAAAATGGACACAAATTTGGAAGCACGATCATTTTATATTTAAGAAATGTAAATAATCCACATAGTCCTTGTATCATTTCCCAATCCTGCTGGGTACTACCCCTCCTGCTCCAACTTTTCAGCTTTTTAAAAATGTGTGTTCAGTTTTTCCCTCTATTAAATTAAAACCTCCTTGAAGGAAGGGGACTGCCTTATACTTTGGTTGCACCCCTAATGCTTAGTACAGTGACTGGTACATAGTAGATGCTTAATAAATATTTATTTTTACACTCTTTGAGCACAGAGATTCTTTTTTGTCTTTATATTCTGTGACTAGCATATAGTAAACACTTAATAAATGTTTGTCAGTTGCTAATTTTAAAAAGTGTTTTCTAGAACAGTTCAATCAACTCCTGGCTCTACCAAGAGTGTATTAGTGGCTTCCCCTTAAGATTGCCTTGCTTGTGTAAAGGACATTTTCCATAGTGGAGCTCATAGTAAAAGTGATTCTTTGGTCAGTTGCCTCTCCTATGCTTGCTTTAGGAAATGGGAAAAACTGATGTCGAGTCAGAAAGTGTACTTCTAGGGAGAGTTATGGCGGAGCTCTGAGTGTTAAGTCATTATCAACATTCCTTTGCAAATATCTATGCAGATGCTTAAGTGGAATTCTAAGATACTCCTGGGTGGAGTGCAAAGGTCGGGCCAGAACTAAATTCCTCCTATTTATTGTCAGAGGAAAGAGGTCTTTTTTCAGACCTATGCTGAATTGTGTAAGATGACATCTGTATAATTTAAAAGTCAAACTAAGTCACGTAGTTAGAATTGCAAGCTTGGAGTCATGAGAATCCAGGTTCAAGTCCTACCTCTGACACTTGCTAACTCTATGACCTCAGGCAACCCCTCTCAGTCTCAATTTCCTCATCTGTAAAATGAGGGAGTCTGATGTGTGACCTCTAAGTTACCTTCAATCTCTACATCTACCATCTCATAAGGGTTTTCTTCTATTGTATGTCAATAGACACTTTCATACATCCTCTGTGTAAATTGCCTTATATATGATTTTGATTTTGGGGACAGGGACTGGACTGGTAATTTCAATGGTATTGGGACCTCTTGGGTGAGGAAATTGCCACAACCAATTCAGGTCAGCACCTCCTCTGCAACTTTGGTCTAAGAGAGTTGCCCAAGAGCTAAGAGTTGGTGACTTGTCCAAGGTCCTACAGCCAGTTGTATGTCAGAAATGGGATTTGATCCCAGATCTTCTTGGCTTCAAAACTAGCTGGCTATCCACTGCCACTGTAAATTGGTAATTTTGTGACTGAAATCATATCTACCTGCTCACATGAGGTCACATCTAGTATATCTCAATATAGCCAAGTAAGGGATGTTTATTGTCCCCAGGACATATTGTTATAAGGGAGTTCCCTTATTTAAAAAAAATATATTTTCAAGGAATAATTTAAAATATACCTCCCTCTTCCATTCAGGTTCAAAACTTTATTTGTGGCTGGTGAACGCTGTGATTTGGAGACTCTGGAGTGGTCAAAAAATGTTTTCAGAGTACCAGTCTTGGACCATTGGTGGCAAACAGGTGAGAAATTTTCAAATGCAAACTGAATTCGTAAAGGAAAAAAAATATTAAGGGGAGGCAATCAATGGATGTCACCTAAGGTTGAAGAGATAATTGATGTATGGTATGGAAATCGCTAAAATCAAGATTAACATGGCTCTGATTGCAAAGAAAGGGCACCATTGGTTATGGATACTGTTACATTACCTTGCTTGTTTCCAACTATCTTGCTTCTTTTCTCTTGGTTCTCTATACTTAAAAACTTAAGGTCATCTTCAATTCCTTCTTAGATTTTTTTTTGTTACAATTACTTACTAGTGTTTCATGTTTTCCAATTACATTTTTAAGGAAAGTTTTCAACATGCACTTTTATAAGAGCTTGAGTTCCCAATTTATAGCCTCTTTCCCAAGATGGCAAACAATCTGATATAGAATATATTCCTTCTTACATTCTTATGTTCAGTTTTAGCTGTGATTCATCTCAAACGCATCATTTTTCTTCAGTCTTACAGTTTCCTTTCAAGCCTGCTTATCATCATACATCTGAATGTATCTTCACATATGGGAAGGCACCTACAATAGAAATGCTATAATAATGATGATGGATTTTGTCATGTTGCTCAGCCGTTTCATGTCTGACTCCCCGTGACCCCATTTGGAGTTTTATTGGCAAAGATTCTAGAATGGTTTGCCTTTCCTTCTCCAGCTCATTTTACAGATGGGAAAACTGAGGCAAGTGGGCTTGCCCAGGGTCACACAGCTTGCATGTGTTTGAGACCTGGTTTGAACTCAGGTCTTCCTGATTTCAGACCTGGCACTCTATCCAAGTCAATTAATCTCTCAAGTGTTCGCAGCTCTCTGTGCCACTTGACTGCCCGATGATGGATAGTAATGCTAAAAATCATAGCATTTGTAGAGCACTTTGTGAAGCACATTGCAATCGTTGGTAAACATTCATGATGTACGTCCTGTGTGGCACACACTTTGTCAAGGAGTCCCAGAGTTCATCTAGTCCTTCCCCCACATTACGGATAAGGAAGTAAAGACTGGTGAGGGGAAGTGATGTGGTTGTAAACCTCAGTGGCAGCACTCAAATGCAGGACCTCATTCTAGAGCCAGTACTTTTTCCTTGGTAACATACTGTGTCCTCATCCTAAGATTCTTTTAGGACCCACTTTGATTTCCATTTTTAAATCATTCAGCCTGGAATTGGAAGGGACCCTAGAGAGAAGTACTCTAAATCATTCATTTTACAGATGAGGGTAATAATGCCTAGAGAAGGCAAAGGCCTTGTCCAGTGTTATTTGGGTAAGAAGTAGCACAGTTAATGCAAACCTATTTCCTCTGATTTTTCTTTCCACTACATCACTTTACCTGCTTCGTGATATCTTTCGGGTGTATAGTCATTTTTCAGTTGTATTTGCCTTTTTAAGATCTCATTTTGTGTTTTCTTGCAAAAGATACTAGAGTGGTTTGTTATTTCCCTATCCAGCTCATTTTACAGATGAGGAAACTGAGGCAGGCAGGGTTAAGTGACTTGTTCAGAGTCATACAGCAAGAAATATCTCCAGATTTGAATTCAGGAAGATGAGTCTGTTCTACTGTTCATTCTCATCTCCAAATTCCTATAATATTTAATCTGTATTTCACAATCTTGTTCATTAATGTTTATACTATTGGTCTGGAACACATAGGACATTGACCCTGACATAGTGAGGTCATTTTGGTCCTCTTCAAGTATGAAGGAAAACAACCATTCCTTTGGGGGCAAAGTCCGTTTTAGGGATGTTTGTTTTTGTATCCCCACTGATGTGTCCAATAGTCGATCCAGAGCTGGCCTTAGATTTCAGAAGACCTTGGTTTATGTTTTGCTTCTGTTATCTATTAGCTGTATGTCTCTGGGCAAGTCAATTAACCTCTCAGGTGTTCCCAACTCTCTATGACAGTACATTTCAGAGCAAATGCCTGATTTGTGGTGGGAGAGGGAAATTCATCACTGTTACTTCCCTATACCCTTAAAATCCCAGGAGTGGGACAAAATTCCCATTGCTTAGCGCAGTGAGAATTCTTGAGCTGTTTTGTAGGCATATCATATTCTACAAGGGACAGTGGTTTCAACAGTATAAATATATTTTCTAACAATGCAGATCATCCAAGTTGAAGCCTTAGTAGCTCATTTTTAATAGTATTTTTTCTAATTACATATAAAGATACTTCATGACATTCATTTAATATTTTTAAAAATTTTCTCTCTCCGTCCCTCTCCTCTCTCTCCCTAAGATGGTAAGCAATTTGATTATAAGTATATAATCATGTAAAACAACATATTTCCATGATAGTTATGTTGCAAAGAAGAAATAGACCAAAAGAAAAAATTAAATAAAGAGAAAATAGGGTGCTTTGATCTGCATTAGACTCCATTAGTTCTTTCTCTGGATGTGGATTGCATTTTCCATCATGAGTCCTCTGGAATTTTCTTGGATCTTTATATTGCTGAGAAGAGGTACATCATTCATAGTTGATCATTGTACAATGTTGTGGTTACTGTATACAATGTTCTCCTGGTTCTGCTCACTTCACTTTGCATCAGTTCATGTAAAGAGTAACTCATTTTTGTGACTTGATATGCCTGAAATAATGTAGCCACCATTTTGGTTGTGAGCCACTCTGACCTGGCTTGTTGAAGTATTCAGCTGTCTCATGTATACATGAGATCTGTCCTGTCTGGCAGGATCAGACAAAGTTATTGTTCATTCACATGGCCGGTTCTGAGAATACAGAGCTGTACTTTTGATTCATAGCCATTAATCAAGGCAATTGGGTAGAATTCTATCACTGATTTCTAGTCAAAGGAATCTGTGACCTCGAACAAGCTAGATCAAGTTTTCTGAACTCAGTATCCTTATCTGTAAAAAGAAGGGATGAATTCGCTAATCTGTGAGGTTCCTCTCCTTGTCTAAATTTTGTAGCTTAGTGTTCCCTAGTAGAACATTATTAGGGGATGTAGAGTCTGTGTTCCTAAATATATCATAAGTTAAGGTCATAGAATCAATTTTGAGCTGGAAGGAAATTGAGGCCATTTAGTCCAAATCCAGCATTCTTTCACTAAACCATTCATTTAATCATTCATACTTTGGTTTGAGAGCCAGTATGGTTTAGTGAAAGAATGCTGGATTTGGAGTCTGGAAATTTGGAATCAAATCCCATAGCCAGTACTCACTAACTGTGTGATGACAGATGAATCAGTTTCTTGGAGTTTTAATTTGCTTTTCTACTAAATGGTAATAATTACTAAATGCTTGCACTACCTGCCTGATACGGTAATTGTATAAAACTATTTTTACAAATGTTGATGCATTATATCAGGGTGTTTGTTGTTCAGTCACTTTCAGTCATACCCAACTCTTCAAGAGCCCATTTGAGGTTTTCTTGGTGAAGATTCTGGAGTGGTTTGCCATTTCCTTCTCCAGCTCATTTTACAGATGAGGAAACTGAGGCAGACAGGATTAAGTGACTTGCCCAGGATCACACAGCTAGTAAGGCCGGATTTGAACTCTTGAACATGAGGCTTCCTGAGTTCGGGCATTCTGGAATTCCTGGCATTCTAACTGTCAGGTAGCTGATAATCCCCAAGTTGGTCAGTTCCTAATTACTTTGGAAGTTGTCTCATTACCCAGACTTTTCATAAATATTTACCTTCTTCAGGAGCAGTGGCCTAGTTTCCTAATAATATTACCTTAAAAAAACTTTTTTTTTCCCAGAGAAATTTGACAGATTGTAAATAACATTCATAGTTTTCTCATCGTTATTTTTAAGAACTCATTAATGGTGTGTGAGTGTATTCATAGGCATGTCCCTGATCCACTTAGCTTTAGCATGAAAAAGTTATTTTTTTTTTGTCTTGGTATCCAGAAATATCTTTATGTAGAGCTTTTTGTTATATTATTAGAAACTCAAGCTCTGGGAGCCATGTCACCCTTCACTCTATCAGCAATTAAAGTGAAGTTCTGACCTTTGGTTACTTATGACTCCACTCAATTATGTCACCCATTTTACAGCATAGAACCTTAAAAATGCAGATTTGTAATATAGATGTATACTATTGATTAACTGGTGATTTTTCTGTCTGTTAGTTTCATTGTCAAAATCAAATCTGTTTAACAAAAGTAAGCCAGATGTTAATTCTAAAAAAGAGAAATGTTCAAAGTTTGATGTTGTAGATTCCAAGAAGCACTTTGCCTCCCCCATGGTCTTTGCTGCATTCCTTGCATTTAGTTTCTCAGCAAAAGGATGTTTCTAAGTTCCTATATGTTGATATGTTGAATGGTTGTGGGGAAGGAAGTATGTTTTAGAAAGGATGAAAGTGGACAGGCATTTCAGAAACGATCTAGTCCACTTCATACTTCAACAGGAAGCCCCCTTTTTTTTTAACATCCTCAAAAAATGGTCATCTAGTCTTTGCTTTAAAATGTCCAATGAAGAGGAATTCACTATTTCTCAGGGAATCCATTCTACTTTTTCACAGCTCTGATTGGTAGAAAGTTTTCCTTGCACTAATTCATGATGGCATATTGGAACCCTTTGCTTTGTCTTTCTTCTAATGCCAAATGGAGTATTTTTGTTGTTTAGTCATTTTCTATTGTGTCTGACTCTTCATGACCCCATTTGGGATTTTCTTGGCAGAGACGCTGACATAATCTACCATATCCTTTCTTATCTCATTTGACAGATGAAGAAACTGAGGCAGGGTTCAGTGACTTAACCAGGGTCACATAGCTATTAAGTGTCTGAAGCCAGATTTGAACTCAGGAAGGATGAATCTTCTTGACTCCAGGCTGGATACTCTATCCACTGCACTACCTAGCTGACCTGAATAGAACATCTCTAACCACTTTTCTGCAAAAAAGACTGTTAGCTTCTTGAAGACAGCTTTCATAGCCCACAAATTTTCTCTTTTTTAGGCTAAACATTCCTATTTCTTCAACCAATTTTGCCATAGCTTTAGCTTGAGGTCTTTAACCATTCTGGTTACCTTCTTTTGGACTCTTTACTCTGTATTTTTCCCTCTTAAAATGTAACACCCAAGACTCAACCCCATAGACCAGGTGCAGTTTGACTTGGGAAGAATAATGAGGGAAAATTATTATGTCTTGGACATCTGGTGCTGACTTAATATTTCTGGATTCTTTTTCACATTGTTGACCCATTGAACTTGAAGTCCTCAGATATTTGCATGGAATATTCTTCCCAGTTTTGTACTTTTGAAGTTATTATTTTTTATCTTAAGGTAAAGTGATCTATTTATCATTGCATTTCATCATATTTGATTTGGCCCAATTTTTTCCTGTCCAGATGTTCTAGAATTCTGTCTTTGTCATCCAATCTGTTGGCAATCTGTCTCAGCTGTTGGGAAAAGTTGGAAATAGCACAAAATCATAGATTCCTAATTGTTTCACGTGAGACCTCCCTCCCATTTGATATCAAGTTATTGATCACAGTTCTTTGGATCATCTTTTTTTCTCCTCCATCTCTCCTATTTTCTCCCCCTTCTTTTCCTCCTTTCTTTCCCCCTCTCTCCTTTTCTAGATGTTTTGTTAACCATTGATAACTAATATCTTCTAGATTTCCCCTTTCTCAACCCCCACTCCAGGAATTGAAGTCTAGCTCATTGGCCTTTATGGTTTTCAGAATATAATCTCTTTCATTTAAAAAATGAAATCAGGATATATTCTCCAGTACTTCTCTCCATTTCTCCCAGAATCTCTAAAGTCAGTGTTAGTAGCTTATTAATCACATCTGCCTGTTCATTCAGTACCTTGGGATGTAATTTATCTGTACTGGTGATTTAAACTTAACAAAGGTAACTACACATTCTTTTCTGATCTCCTTACCTAAAGATATTTGATTTTAATTCCCTGTTAGTATTTTTCTTCTTTCCTTTCCTAATCAAAGAATGTTCTTGGCAGAGAACACAGAACAACCACAAATTTGGGTGACTATAAGCAGAAGCTTGGGGTAATGGGGAAAAACACTAACTCTGGAGTCAGAGAAGTTGGGGCCAAATCTCTTCTCTCACACTTTTTATATGTCTGACTTCATTCAAGTCATTTAATCTGCCTGGTGCTCAGTTTCCTAATCTGTACAATAGAATTGGACCAGTTGGCCTCCTGATGGGATTACTTTACTTTCAGTTCTAGATCAGATCTTGTGACTTTCTCTTTGTTGTTCATTCAGTGTTGTTGCAGTCTTCCTTGAGTAATGGTCCTTTTCCTTTCCTCAATACCCCTCTATTGTCTTTAGCTTTCTATGGCCATTGGATGGAAGCCACCCCATTAGCGATCTAGGTTTATTTGCAGGGGACAAAAGCAATCCTTGTATATTTGAAATCTACATGTAAATTGCAATGGGGAGAGTTATGTTGGACTTGGGGTGGATAGAAGTTACAGTTTTAAAATGATTTTTAGTAGAAATTTGTACAATAACAGACTAAGGACAGAGACCACTGAAAGTATCTCCTGGATATGAAAAGAGGAAAACTGTCCTTTTAATGTTATTGTTGGTCAGTTGTGTCCAACTCTTTGTGACCCCCATTTGGGGTTTTCTTGGCAAAGATACTGGAGCGGTTTGCTATTTTCTTCTCAGCTCATTATACAGATGAGGAAACTGAGGCAAACACAGTGAAGTGGTTTGCCCAGTTACATAACTAGTAAGTCAGTGTCTGAGGCTGGATTTGAACTTGGGTCTTCCTGGCTCCAGACCCAGAGTTCTATCTACCTAGCTGTCTTACTAACTACCTTTAACTAACCTCAGTTAAAACTCCCTTTTAACTGAGTAAAGGGAAATAATGTGCCCCTCCAGTTCCAGCACCTATTCTCTGAGGAATTGTGGTGTTCCTTTCAGATTGGATCTATAATAAAGTTTATCAAAAGTAAATTGTTTACTTTCTTTGCTATCTCTAGATATAATAGCAAGTACAGATGTATACAGTTAATGCATGGAGGCTTCTGAAAGGACTTACTGAAGCTTGAGAAACTAGCAGATGAGGTCCCCAGTGGGAACTGAATTTCACGTGATTTTGCAATTTTTCTTTAATGTGTTGTTCAGAGAGAATTAATAGCTGCACTCTGTCAGTGCAGTGGTGTGTTAATCAGGTGTGAATAGGTTCTCATTACTGTGGGAGATATAGTGGGTTTTTTTCCCTAACAAAGACTCGTACTTTTCTTATTCTCTCCTGTTTTTTTGACATTTGGAGTGCCATTAATGTTTGAGCGGATGTGCTCACACGCATAACTGAACTTTGGAAGGAGAAAAAGTTCTTCCTCAATTAATCTCCCTCTGAAGGTTTGTCCAATTTACCGTGTATAAATCTTGCCATGTACATACTTGTTTGCATGTTGTCTCCCCTATTACAGTGTGAGGGCCCTAAGAGCAGAGAATGTTTTTACTTTTCTTTGTATCTGTGATGCCTAGTGCTATACCCAGTGCCTAGTAGGTATCTGTTGACTTGAATGGTAGCAGGCTTGGAAGGACTTTGTTTACCTAAGAGGAAAGTGCTATACCAATGAAATAATTTTTTAAAAGTTCTTTTTTCTTGTTTTGTTTTGGGGTATTATATATGTAAAAATAAAAATAGCAGGGTGTCATAAATACAGAATTTCTCAGAATCCAGAAAACCTGAATTCACTGTCTGTCTGCAGTTCACATTAATTATGTCACCCTGAGAAAGTCATTTAAATATCTCTAAAAAAAAAAAATCCCTAAAACAAACTTTAAGATTATGCTTTATAGAACATGTACTGATTTTCATTGGTAGAGGGAGTTCTTTGCCAATCAATGACAAATGATGTGATATGTATGAAAGTATACATGTATGTATTTATAGATACATGGATATGTATATATGCACATACATGTAGATATATACATCAATATGCAATATACTTCATGTACATATAGGCATGGGACAGAATCTGAGATTTCACTGTTATATATAGAAATCTTGTGGTGATAATATATAATATATATATACATACATACACACACACATAGAAACATATACATATATGCATATTGTGTGTTCTCTACAAATATACGTATATCAGACAGCATTGCATAGTGCCATTGGGTTTGTATTTTTTCGTCATCTGGATTTTATCTGTCTGTCCAGGGTGCGCTTTAACCAGGTTGTATGTGCCTTCAGGAGCCTATTTTAAAATTTTCATTGTGAGCACTGATACTTCAGAAATCAGCAAATGCTACAAATCACGGCTTGATGTATTGTTTTGTTGATTCCTAGACTTAAGAACGTGGTAGAGAAAACATTAGTAATGTAGATTAAAATTTTAATGTATGTTTTTGGGGGGAGGGGAAAGCCATTTATTAACCATTTCCCATCCCTGGACACTGGACAAGTAACTAAAATGCTTAATACTCTAGATAGCTCCCTAAGTCTGTATGTGATAAAGACATCCTGCATGGATAGAAGGAGATGGGGCACTACAGTAGTTCCATGTACCAGTGAAATATCAGATTCTCTCTAATGGCTTCTCTGTGTGTGTGTGTGTGTGTGTGTGTGTGTGTATGTGTACATGCATGAGTGTAAATGAAATATTTGAAAACTAAATGCCATGTACAATTTGTAAAAATTAGTGGAACTTCATAACTAAAATGTGTAAATAAAAATTGATTAAACTATGTGACTTGCGGTTTAAGAAAACTCTCTAGTCGATATGTGTATATTAAACCAGATTGTTTTTATAACCCAATTGTAATTTGTAATCTCAGGGATAGATTTCTTGTGACTAACAACAGCTTTTGTTTCGTTAATAACCATGCTCTTGGGTTACTGCTTTATTGTACTTGAGACTCAAAATTGAGAACAAAATATATGAGAAAGCTGAGAGCTGATCATTTCAGAGAAGAATATTAATAAAGACATGTAGTTCTGTACTAGGGCAACTTTGATCTGGCTTTGTGACTGACTTAGTTTAACTTTCAAATCCTTCATTAAGAGAGTCTTGCTGGCTAATTTTAGTGAGATGGGCCATGTCTTTTCGTTTCCACAAATGTGTACAAAGGCTGAAAAATGGTCATTTGTCCTGCTTCTCCCATTATGCAATGCCCTAGAAGAGAGAGATGGAAAATATCCGCTCCATTAACTGATTGTATTTTTTACCTTTACTTTCCACTCACTTAGAAAACACAGCTTGAAAATAAGCATCTGTAGGCCAGGGTGATAAAATGAGGTAGTAGTGTCATTTTTCTTTAAAACGCTGCTTAACAAGGGAAAAGTAATTAAGAGAACTGGACTGTTCCTCTACGTGTCATTAATTGGTGAAAATTTTATGCACAAAAGGCCCAGTGAATCTTCATTTTATTAAAGAGCTATCACACTGAAAAAACATATTGCTACATTATCTTCCTTACCACTAAGAGGGAAATTATCGGAAGTGAATTAGTGAAATTCTGCTTCAGAGAAGAAAGACCTTTGCAACGGGATAGAGTGTGAGAATGGTTTTCAGATATTTTGACACTGTAAAAAGCTTTTTTTTTTTATAATGAGAAAGCCTCATTTCTCATGAAAAATAAATCAGTAAGTGAAAATATGAATCTTCTTTTTTAAAGTATAGATTTTGAAAATACCTTAGAGTTAAGTGGACCTCTTTCCTTCCCAACACAATATTTTGCAGCTACTTCGATCAGATTTGATCATTCTCATAGGAAATTACGTTAATCAGCCAACATGATTTATTAAGCAACTACTGTATTCCAGGTTATGTGCTAGGTATCAGGGATACAATGTGTGTTTGTCCTTTGTTGCCAAGGAAGAGCATGCCATCAGAGACATGATGACATGACTTGCACTTGACTTTGTTTTGAGTGAGGGAGGGCTGTGCAGGTCACCAGCCTCACTTCTTCTCCAGAGCCATCTGGATCCAGTGACCAGATATTCATCAGGATGACTGGAGATGGTGCAGGATGAGGCAATTGGGGTTAAGTGACTTGCCCAAGGTCACAGAGCTAGTGAGTGTCAAGTGTCTGAGGTGAGATTTGAACTCAGGTCCTCCTGACTCCTGCACTGGTGCTCTATCCATTGCACCACCTAGAGGCCCAGCAGAGATACAAAGAAAACATGGAAATAGTTCATGGTTTCAAGGACCTTTCATTTTATTAAGGTGATAGGAATAAGCAAAGATGAAAAACAAAACAAAAACATAATTTCTTTATTTGTACATGGTACTTAATCCTGGGTGTTTAATTAAGAAAAGAGACTGAGTGTTGTGATTCCTTGGTGTGGAACTCTCAGATGAGGAAACTCCATCTACTGATGTAGTTCAGCAACTAATTACACAGTCCTAGAGTTTTGTCAAAAGCACTGAGAGATTAGAAATTACTTGTCCAAGGTCACACAGCCTGAGCTAGGGTTTCAACACAGTTCATTTGTTGTTGTTTTTCCATGCACTATACTCTTTCTATTCAACACAGTAATTTACTATAATACTACTTAACCTTAGCTCGGTAGATGATTTCTTCTTTCATTGCTCGAAAGTTGATAAGCTTTCTATTTCCAGTTTGTCGTCTGGTCCTAAGAGATAGGGGCAGATTCACTAGTGAATTCTATCAAACATTTAAAGAACAGTTAATTCCAATACTATATAGACTATTTGGGAAAATTGGGGAAGAAGGAATCCTCCTAAATTCTTTTTATGATACAAATATGGTTTTGAAACCTAAGCCACAAAGAGCCAAAACAGAGAAAGAAGATTATAGACCAATTTCTCTAATGAATATAGATGCAAAAATTTTAAATAAGATTTTAGCCAAAAGAATACAGCAACTAGTCACAAGAATAATACATTATGATCAGGTAGGATTCATACTAGGAATGCAGGGATGGTTCAGTATTAGGAAAGCTATTAACATTATTGATCATTTAAACAACAAAACTCACAGAAAACACATGATTATCTCAATACATACAGAAAAAGCTTTTGACAAAATACAACACCCATTCCTATTGAAAACACTGGAGAACATAGGAATAAATGGAACTTTCCATAAAATATTAAGCAATATCTACTAACACCTTCAGCAAGCATCATATGTAATGGAGATAAGCTAGATGCATTTCCAGTAAGATCAGGAGTAAAACAAGGATGTCCACTATCACCACTGTTATTCGGTATGATGCTAGAAATGTTAGCTGTAGCAATAAGAGAAGAAAAAGAAATTGAAGAAATTGGAACAGGCAAAGAAGAACAAAGTTATCACTCTTTGCAGAAGATGTGATGATATACTTAGAGAATCCCAGAGAACCAAGTAAAAAGCTACTTGAAATAATAAACAACTTTGAAAAAGTTGCAGGGTACAAAATAAACCCGCACAAATATTCTGCATTCTTATATATTAGTAACAAAGGCCAACGGCAAGAGATAGAAAGAGAAATCCCATTCAAAGCTAGGGTAGACGCTATAAAATATTTGGGAGTCTACCTGCCAAAACAAACCCAGGGACTATATGAACAACATTACAAAACACTTTTCACACAAATAAAGTAAGTTTAAGTAAGTGGAAAACCATCAGTTGCTCGTGGGTGAGCTGAGCTAATATAATAAAATGACAATTCTATCTAAATTTATTTATTCAGTGCCATACCAATCAAACTATCAGATAAATATTTTGTAGAGTGAGAAAAAATAATATCAGAATTCATCTAGAAGAACAAATGGTACAGAGTATCAAAGAAACTAATGAAAAGAAATGCTAGGGAAGGCAGCCTACCTCTACCAGACCTCAAATTGTATTATAAAGTAGCAGTTATCAAAACCACTTCGTACTGGCTAAGAAACAGAAAGGTAGACCAGTGGACTAGGTTAGGTACCCAAGACATAGTAGACAATGAACATAGCAATCTGCTGTTTGATAAACCCATGGACCTCAGCTTCTGGGATAAGAACTCACCATTTGACAAAATTTGCTGGGAAAACAGGATAACAGTGTGGAGGAAACAAGGCATAGACCAATGCCTGACACCATACACAAGAATGAAGTCCAAATGGTTACATGATGTAGGTATAAAGACTGATACTATAAACAAATTAGTGGAGCAAGGAATAGTGTTTTATCAGATTTATGGAGAAAGGAAGACTTTTTGACTAAACAAAAGATAGAAAACATTATGAAGTGCAAAATGGATAATTTTGACTACATTAAATTGAAAAGTTTTTGCACAGGCAAACCCAATGCAACCAAGAAACAAAACTGGGAAAGAATTTTTGCAAGTAGTGTCTGTGATAAAGGCCTCATTTCTAAAATATATAGAGAACTGAGTGAAATGTACAAGAATACAAGTCATTCCCCAATTGATAAATAGTCAAAGGATATGTACAGGAAGTTTTCAGAGGAAAAAATAAAAAATATCTATAGTCATATGAAAAAATACTCTAAATCACTATTGATTAGAGAGATGCAAATCAGAAAAGCTCTGAGATATCACATCGCACCTATCACATTGGCTAACATGACAAAACAGGATGATGGTAAATGTTGGAGAAGATATAAGAGAGTTCGAACTCTAATTCATTGTTGGTGGAGCTGTGAGCTGATCCAGCCATTCTGGAGAGCAATTTGGAACTATGCGCAAAGGGTTACAAAAATGTGCATACCCTTTGACCTAGCAATACCTCTTCTAGGACTGTATCCCCAAGAGACCATTAAAATGGGAAAGGTTCCCATATGTACAAAAATATTTGTAGCAGCTCTCTTTGTGGTGGCTAAAAACTGGAAGTCAAAGGGATGCCCATCAATTGGGGAATGGCTAAATAAATTGTGGTATATGAATGTAATGGAATACTATTGTGCTGTAAGAAATGATGAACCGGAAGACTTCAGAGAGACCTGGAAAGACTTTTATGAACTGATGCTGAGTGAAAGGAGCAGCACCAGGAGATGTTTATACACAGCAACAACCACAGTGTGTGAGGATTTTTTTCTGGTAGACTTACAACTTCATTGCAATGCAAGGACTTAAAATATTCCCAGTGGTCTCTTAAGACAAAATGCCTTCCACGTCCAGAGAAAGAACTATGGAATTTGATTGCAGAATGTAGCAGATCATTTTCTTTTGTGTTGTGTTTTGGTTTGTTTTATAATTTTTCCCATTCATTTTAATTCTTCTATGCAACATTAGTAGGTGAAAATGTATGAATGGAATGTACGTGTAGAACCTATACAAAATTGTATGCCAACTCGGGAAGGGAGGGGGGAAAAAAATCTAAGTTATGTGGAAGTGATTATAGAACACTGAAAACAAATAAAATAATAAAAAAAATTAAAAAAATAAAAGAGGGGCAGTTTTCTTGATGATTTTTAAAAAATTTATTGTCTAAGCTGCATTTTTGCTTATGCTTTCAAGTAATTGAATGGTTTTTAAATGAACTCTCTGATTTGTTTTCCAGGTCATTTGTTTTTATTTTCTAAGCCTTCACCTCCTCCTTTCCTTCTCCCCTTCTCCCTCTCCATCTCCCTCTCCTCCCTCTCTTTCTCCTCCCCTACCTCCTCCTCTTTTTCTTTCTCCCCTTTCCCATCACCCTCCTTTTGAGTTTGTTTCAGTATTTCTTGTTGTTTCTTGAAGTTGGTCATATCCAATTTTTAGAAAGTTTGTTGCTTGGGGAGGGTTTTCTACTTCTTATGCCAACTTAATTCCCTTTGCAATTATTTCTTACATAACTCTCATTAATTTTTGCCACCTTTTCCTCCAGCACTTTCATTTCATTATTTTTGTTTTGTTTCATCTCTTTCAGCAATTTAAGTTGAATTTGTGTCCCAGCTGGGTTTTTCTTTGACACTTTACTTGTTTTAGGACATTTTTTTATTTCTGGGTTTGTGTCTTGGGTGTTCCTATCAGCGTGAACAACTTTTTATAATGGAATTTTTTGTTTGTTTGCTCATTCTTTTAGGCAACTTCTAGACTTCAGACTTGATGTTTCCCTGCTGTTACTTTCTAGAATATTGAGTGTTATATTATTTCAGCATCACAGGGACATAGTCCAGTGGATTAACATTCCAACTTTCTGTATGCCCAAAGAGAGCTACGGAGGGCAAAGTCTGATCACTGCCTCCATTGTCTGACCCTTCAAGTTCCTTACTTGAATTTGAGTATGAGCACCATACTTGTGGGTTTGCCCTGTTTGGAATGCCAGTAGACTGTTGCTTGACTCTGACATTGTCAGCCCACTAGAAAGCTCTGGTGGGTATGTACAGTGTTCACCTGGTTCTGATCGTTTCACTTTGTACCTGTTTGCGTAAGTTTTTCCAGGTTCTTCTGAGAGTATACTGCTCATCATTTCTTACCACAAAATAATATTCCATCACAATCATATGCAACAACTTTTTCAGCCAAGGAATGTACAGTTCTTGAAGGGAAGTTATGTGAGATAAAATTGAAAAGGTAGGCTAGTGTTAGACTTGGAAAGTGTTAAACACCAGAATTAAATTTTGTTCTAGCAATAATAGGAAGCCACTGAAGGTTTTCAAGCAAGTGACTCAGATTTCTCCCTTAGTAAGTTTATTTTTACAAACTGTGTAAAAAATGTACTATTGAGGGGAGAAACTAGAAACAGGGAGATTAATTAGGTGACTCTGCATAAGTTTAGATGAGTGATCATGGAGAACTGACCTAGATTGATGGATATAGGTGTGGAATATAGCAGATAGATGCTCTGAAGAGATTGCTGAAGTAGAGTCCACAGGTTTTGACTGGTGACCAGAGAGCTGGTATGAAGTAGAGAGAGAAATAAGAGATTGCTGAGCTTTTAAAAGTAAAGGTTTGAGTGTGGTGGCCTCATGGAGGTAGGGATACATTCTACTTTGGACACATTGAATAGTGGGGTGAGTTTAGAATATTAAGGTAGAGATATTCAACAACATTTTGAGATGTGCAACTGGAATTCTGAAAATAAAATGGGTCAAAGGACAGCATAAAGAGGAGACTGGGAAAGAAACTTGGGGGACACTTCCATTTGAAGGAGGGGAAATAGATGAGAGCCTCCCATAGAAGACTGATGAGTGACCAGAATGCTAGGAAAAGAATCCAGAGAAAACAATAACGTGAATATCAAAAGAGGAAAAAGTATATAAGAGTAAAAGATAATTTACTTTTGACAAAAACTTGAATAAGATCGAGGAGGATGAGTTCTGATAAACCACTTGATTGGGACATTAGTGACCTTTAGAGAGCTGTTTTATTTCAATTAGAGGGTGGAAATCAGATGACAAAGAGTTGAAACAGCATTCAACTTGAAGTAAAGTCCCTGAGATAAACCTCTTTTTCTATGAGTTTATTCCCTTTTGTTTCTAGATATTATATGATGCTAGCTTTGTAGTGGGAGAGGATAGTACAGTGAAGAGAAAGTTTTTTTTTTTAATGATTGAGGAGATCCGAGGGTTATTATAAGCCAAAAGCAGTAGTAAGAGACCAACATGAGAAGGGAGAATCAGTCATTAAATGATATTCTGTTAAGCACTTGTATGTGTTAAGTACAGCACTCAGCTCTAGAATACAAAGACAAAAAATGAAAGTTAGGAGAAATGATACATAAGAATCATTTTGTCCAGAGAAGCAATAATATATTTGTACATATGAAGGTGTATTGGAACCAATGTGAAAAGCTTACCAGAGTAGTGAGATGAATGAAAAACTGGAGAGACAGTTTCTGGGTAATTAATAATCAGTTTATTAATTAGGCTAGCAAATAATAAATTGATGGTCAGTGGTCTTTCTTTATAATAAAAAACAAACCATGGAGATCATTGAATATTTAGATACCTTTGGAAAAGTGTGTGCCCCTGACAGGAGGAGATCAATCCTGATTGGTGAATAGTCAATGAGGGGGTGGACCAGGAAGAGGGCTGAAACATGAGACTCACTTGTCTCTAGATATCTG
Source organism: Potorous gilbertii (assembly GCA_028658325.1). NCBI lineage: Eukaryota > Metazoa > Chordata > Mammalia > Diprotodontia > Potoroidae > Potorous > Potorous gilbertii. Next base: position 211,567,990 of record CM053770.1, read on the forward strand.
GACAAAGGCATCCATCTCCACTCAGACCACTCAAGTTGAAGAATGGGAAGGGGAGGATGTTCAGGGGCATGAACCTAATGCTTTAGGGTTGGCATTCACATAGATTAGATTTTATTTACACTTTAATCAGAAGTAAGCTCTCTTATTTGTGTGGAGTCCCACACAAGATTGAGGAAAATAGTCCTTAAAGATTGGGCCATTTTCATCAACAACCTTGTCCTTTAGAGACTAATTGGCCTACAAGAACTGGTCTCTGAATGAAGAGTTAGAAAGGAAAAAAGAAGCACCTCAATCCTAATTTAATAATTGGTTATTAATAGAAAAATAATAATTTCTCTTAGTAAATTAAATTTCCAATATGAGAATTTACACCTCAGCATTCAGTAAATGCTACTTGTCAATTCTTGATTTGTTGTTTTATTATCTAGACTTAAGAAAGTAACGAAGAAAATGTTAATGCAGGTTAAACTTGAGGGAGATGAAGAGATTGTGAAGACTTTTCATAATAAAAATATGGGGAATATTGAACTTTCTAAATAAAATTTGTCTTCCATAATGCCTCTGGGCTTGTGGACTGTCAGTTGGTTTCCCACCCTTACCACCTACCAGTTTTCTTTGTAAAAGTGCTGTGGGCTGTAGCCAAAACTTGGAAGTCACTCAAATCTCCCCTTTGTTTGTTGTACTGTTGCCACATCAACACTACCAGTTCTTGCTTCTTCCCCTCCCCTCTTTTCTAAAGCCACATCAGCACTTAAGTTAGATACTAGATGAGGTAATTGTGTTGGGATAGGTGAAGAATTCCCAGGGTTTGCCCAGCTTTTCATGCTTACATTGTGAGCCCGCCTCCTAGCCAATGGAGAAGTGGGATAGTGGGGAAGTGGGATTCTCTGCATTAGGGTATAAAAATTGTGCTTCAGTTTCTGTAAGTTGCCTCCCTCCACCAGATTCCCCCACCTGGTGGAAGGACATCCCTTTCTCAAGAATTAAAATACATCTTTTTCTTTCTGTTCTTATTGAGAAGCCTCTTATTTATTTAAGATTTTGAGTAAGGGTCTTTTTATTCCATGCAAACTTTAGAGTGTTGTGCTAAGCAATAGAACCAGTTGTTAAACTTCTACCAGTACACCATTATGAACTTTCATAAATATATTAAAGAATACAGACAAATATAAGAAAATCCTGGGAAGGAGGACACTAGTTGCTGGTTGTATTAGGAAAGGCCTCATATAGAAGATGGCACTTTAGTTGAGGTTTGAAGGAAATGTGGACTTTTAGATGGAACAGATGAAGAGGCATGTATACCAGGCATGGGAAACAGTCCATAGCAAGTTTGAGGAATAGGAGACAGAGTGTATTGTACAACATGCAGCAAGAAGGTCAGTCAATGTGAACCACAGTCCTAGAAGAGGAGTAATCTATAGAAATTTATAGTTTAGATCTGAGTTAAAGGCTTTAAAAGCTAAGTATCTTATTGTATCTTAAAGGCAATAGTTAGGGTTTGTTAGGTAGGGGAATTATGGTCAGACCTTTATTTTAGGAAATCACTTTTTACAAGCTGTGTGGAGAATGAGTTGGAGTGGGGAGAGACAGGAGTGAGGAAAAGTGATTAGGAAGACAAGAGGTAATGAGGACCGAATTATGGTGGTGGACACATGAATAGAGAGAATGTGATCAAGGCAAGAAATGAGAGGTAGAAATGACAAGATGCTACAAATGATTGGATTTGTAGATGAGTGAAAATGAGGAGTCAAGGACATAACTGCAATTGTGAATTTAGATCAGAGGAAGAATGGTGATACCTTCAGCTGAAATAGCGAAAGCACAAGAAAGGAGGGTTTGGGAGGAAAGCTAATGATTTTCATTTTGGACATGTAGACAGCCTATATTTTCCAGCTTTTTACTATCTTTGGAGATAAAGCAAGTGATTGGAACTAGCTATAAAGATTGACAAGTTCTTGAAGAAGATAGGAGAGGATGGAATCAAGGATGTAAAGAAAGGACTGGTCTTCAAAAATAGAAGACTTTCCTCCTGTTCTGAAACTGAATTCAAGGGAGAGGGGGAAGATATAGAGATCTCTTGAGATATGAAGTTAAAGAGATGAGCTTGACCACCGACTTCATTTATTGAAGTAAAGTAGAAGGCAAGATTATCAGCTGAAAGAAAAGTGGGTTTGGTTATGGGAATTTTAAGGAGAGAAGAGAATATTTGGAATAACTGATGGGATTTAGGGGTTCAGGGGTGCAGGATTTAGAGGGTAGCATCCTCTGGAAAGAATTCACTGACTCAAACAATCTTCCAGTCAAGTGTCAAAAAGCTTATTATGACACTAACAGAGTGGGCAGAGCTCCTTAGGGGACTTGCAATCTAATGGGGATGATGCTCAAGCTTATTGCAAGGGTGGGGAACTTGTGGCCTTGAGGCCACGAGTGACCCTCCAGGTCCTCAAATGCAACCCTTTGGATGACTCCAAGCTTCACAGAACAAATGTCCTTAATAAAAGGTTTTATTTGCCTCACTGGGTCCACTCATGAATTATTACCAGAGATAGACTCTTTGGAAGGGTGAGAGATATGATCCTAGGGTTAGAGTTCAAGCATCTTAGCTACTGGGAGGATAAGATAGAGACATTAAGATAAAAAATGAATAGATTTCCAAACAGAATATTGCATGAATTGTCAAACATATTTGATTTTGCTTAATTATTTTGTTACAAATTATATCAGTTCTGGGGACAGATGGGTAAGGTTATTTAGAAATGCCTGTCATCTGAAAATATGAGGCTTAAATATATGTTAGAAATAAATACCTAAACTAATAAATGACTGTAGTGCAGCAGTGAAGGAAGGGTCAGTTGGACTTATCTAACATGATTTAGACTGAGTAGTAGACTGAACTAGGGCATGCTCCTGACTTCCTTCAGTAGTTAGTATTAAACAGATTGGTAGTAAGAGTTGAGATGACAGATGGTTGTAGTGCTGTGGTAGTAGTTGTTTTCTGGGGAACCCAAGGTTGATGTAAGGGATTAAAACATGAAGGAAACCACTTCATTGCACTGGTTGACTATGTAATTAAGACTGTAAGAGTAACATAAGGCCAGAACAGGGCTTAGGAACTAGGAAAATAAAGAAGAGTGGAAGGAATTGAGAGAATTTTTTTTGTTAGGGAGTGAAATAAAAGGAAAGGGGGAAAGGAAGAAGATTGTGATGAGAGAAGAGAATTTCAAGATTATGAATGTGAGAATATTTGGGGTGATGAGTTCTAACATGATTACTTCTATGGGTGCCTGGGATCATGGGTGGTCCTGGGAGATGAGGCTGATGAAATGTAGGGCCAGAGTGTTTGAGAGGACATCTTTGTAAACATATTGAAGTAAATAACCAAAGATCAGGACAGGGGAGTGGGGCTGGTCTTGAGGAATGAGCCAGTTAGTGAACTCTTTTGAGAAAAGAGAAAAAGTAACATGGAGGCTGGCAGATCATAGCAAAAAATATTCCAAACTGGATCGAATAAATGTTGGCATTAGGTCCAAAAGAGGAAGTGTTGCTGAGTGATGGTGGGGCAGGAGAATCTCAGAATAGTGATGGGGAGCAAGAAGCGTCTTCCTCCTCACCTTAATTGTGCCAGGTAGAAAGGATTTTTCTGGAGATTTTACAGGGAACAGGTGAGATACTGAATGAAGCACATGGTTCACACATAATGTAATCTCCTCCGTATCTTATTAGAGAAAGCTACTGCCATGTCTGACCTGTACATTGTGTGTGTGGGTGGGGAGGGTGGTGTTGCAAATGGCATTACTGTTGCCTGGCAACTCTCTTTTCCCCCCTTCCTTTTATTCAGAATATATAGTCTTCATTAGAAGAAAGTAGATGGTTTTACTGATGATTTGGAAGCAGGGAGCTTAGACTTAAGCCTCATGCATCTAGTTTCTGAAAGGAATAATCCTTTCCCAAATTTCAGGTAGACTTAATGAGGCTTTTCCTTTGACGCAGAGTCGCTGTTTATCCAAAGTTAATCCAGCTACAGATGAATTTACCTAATTTAAACAGTAATCATCTAATCAGTCATTTTCATTCATATGGTATTACAATGCGTAAAGTATATAAAGCATCTTCAGTGCAAGTGCTACACATGAAAAAGTCTAATTACTTTTTATAGTCTCTATTTGTAACTCTTATTGTCTCAAGTATATTGTAACAGAACAGGACTCAAAGAAAGCATGAATTACTGTTACAGGGTTGGAAGAGATACTGAGAGATGATCTAGCTCATCACTTTGCACTGAGGTAGGATTCCATTAAAACTATCTTAAGAAGAAAATTGGTTCAGTTTTCATGTACCTTCCAATAAGGAAGTCCTTACCTTCCTTTAGCAGTTCATTCTGGTATCTAATAATCCCTACTGACTTGAAGACCCCCTCTTTAGGGATCCCTTAAGTCATACATCCTACATGTCATCCTTACCAAAAAGTATTTCTTTGTAAATTTTATTCTTGTCCTTCCTGTTCTCTATAGGAGAGCCGTCTGATATGATAGCCCTTCCATAATGAAAAGCCATTTCATATTCTTTAAATAATTCCAATTCATCTTTTCATAAATCTGAATTGTCACCCTCTCATTTTTGTGCTTTCCCTTTAACACTGAAGCAGTAGATAGATTATTAAGACTTCATTTCTCACGGTGTTTGGGACAAAAAGAGCATCACTCAATAGGAAAATTACTCTAGGCCAGAAGCGTCAAACATATTGGTCACATGTGGCCTAAAGCTCTCTTGAGTACAGCCTAAACTAGATTAAAATGTTACTGGAAAATCGTTAACAAAATAAATAAAAATGCAATTAATATTATATTTTAAAACTAAGTCAGTTTGAGGCCAACAGGGATCTTCATATATGATTGTGTGGACGCTGTTTCTGTGTGAGTGGCCCCATTGTTGTAGACAAGAGATTCATAACCTTTGTGTGTTTGTCACAACCTAGGTGAAGCTTCTCGGAACAATGCCTTTAATGACATAAAATAAAATACATAAAATCACAAAGAAAAACTGTTCTCTGTTGGAGAGCAGCTGGTGATCATCTGATAGAATAACCCTTCACATAATTAAAAATTATTTCACATTGAAATAAAGATGCATTATTTTCCCCATTCAAGGCAATGAACCCTGGTGAACCTTAGATTAGGAATCCCAGTTCTAGACTATATTTTCCAGGAGGCTGTGTCTGAGTCCACAGCATGATGGTGTTCTTGGGCAAGGTCTCTGATTATTGGGGTATACTCAAAGTGTGTAAGGAAACAGCACAGCAAATGAGCACAGAGGAGTAGAAAAGACAGATGAGAAGGTGGCCATGGGATGGGAGTCATGGCTAGACATGATACTCCTGAGCCAAGGCAACAGGTTTCAGCCATGTCCTGCTGATTTTCAGTAGGAATGGACTTCACGTGGCAAGTGCTGCCGTATGCTAAAATGTTCCTTCCTGGGATCATTAGGTCTGAAGTGACTGTGTCCTCCTGTGAGATTGGGGATCAGAGGAATTATGACTGTCCCTGGACATATGGGGAAATCATGCCCCTACCCTTAGGTGAGCAGCAAATACTTTGCTTCCTGATTTCCTTCTCTGGTACTTCCATGTTTCATGACTTAATTCAACACTTTCACGACTATAGCTATATGTTCCTTTTATGGTCTGGCTTGAGAAAGAAAGTTTATATTAGATTTAGGATTAAGATTGTGAGTAGAAGAGTTGATTAAACAAGTTTAACTATGGTACATCTTCTGTAATGTCAGAAATCCAGAAATAGGGTCACGGCTTGTTCAGCATGGAACACAATGGAAATATCTCATGGTTTAGATTTATTAATTAATGTTTCCATTTAAACAGTGTTAGAGATTTCAATTATTAGATATTTTAAAAGATGTCCCTGTCTTTTTTGTAAGTACTTAATATGTAAATTCTTGTCGACTGACAAACATAATTGCATATAACAAAATACTGGTACATCTCTTTTCTCTCTGTTGCCATCATTCAAATTACTCGTGGTTTTTGGTCTAAATACAGGTGTAGGGAGAAGAATCTCTCTACAAATGGTTTCTATGCCCACAGTGTTCCTAAGCTTAGTGTGATTCCACCATCTTAGTTTTTGGAGTTAATTTCATTTCAGAAATTCTGCTTTCATCTTGGGCCTCTCATTTCTGAATCCATGCCACTAAGACTTGGTGTGTATGGAGCAAGAGTGAGAGTAGCAGGCTCACGTCATCCAAAGCAGCAGGAGTTCCGTCTACAAAACTGAATCTTGGAACTTGTTGCCCTTCCAGGCATTTCAGGTTTACTAGCAGAAAAACAGAGAAACTCTTTAAAAACTATTTCCCAGCAGCAGCAGCCTACCTTGCTTCACTTCCTTCAGACTCTATTTCTCATGTTCTCCCTCCTGTTAGCATACTTAGAGTGGCTTAAAAAAAACAATCCCTACATTCCTGAGCTTCATAAATAGTAGACAAAAGTCAAGTTATCTGACCAAGCTTTCCCTGAAGAGTTTCTGGAGTCCTAGTTGTCATCCAGACAAGCAGAAGTCACCTTAGGGTCTAGAAAGAGGGCCCCTATAATCATGGCACCCCTCAAGATTAGTGAGAAGAGTTCCTTCCATGGGAGGCTTCTCAAGTCTCGTTAAAGTGTCTATTCATGAATGCATGTCCGTTCTGGTGTCTCATTCTGGTGCATTGGGGACTGGCTTCTCAAAGACTGTGCCAACAGAGAGTAAGCTGTAACAGGTTCTGCTCTTTTTTTTTTTTAATTAACTTAGGTCCTTCCCCACTTTTACTTTCTCCCTTTTCCCCTTTTCTTTCTTTACTTTCACCTCCTTCTTTCTCCTTCTACCTTTCCTCCTCATGTGTATATGTGTGTGTATCTTTATTTGTCTGAATCCATACAATGTCTTAAAAGTCTTGGGTTTTAATAAGCTTAAAACTTTGACTACAATTTTTAAGATACTGTGATACACACACACACACACACACACACACACACACACATATTTGGCCTCTAATGCTTTTTATTTTATACTGAAGAGTGAAAGTAGTAATAGTCACTTTCATGGGTAAGTAGCCCAGGGCTTGGTAAAAATAGATTTCTATATACACATGTATATATGTATACATGTGTGTATACATATTTACATGTGCATGTACACACACATATATGGGTATATGTGAACACAATGTCCTAAAAAGTCTTGAGCTTTAACAAGCTTAAAACTTTACTAAGACTTTTAAGACAGTGTGTGTATGTGTGTGTACATGGGTGCATGTGCATATGCATACCTGTCCGTTCATGTATGGTATGGTGAGAGAGAGAGAAAAAGTCAGAAAGGCAGGCAGGCAGGCAGAGAAATCAGGTAAAAGGCTTTTCTCACAGTCAGAAAGAAGAGGCCACCACTTTCTCAAGACTCAAAGTGTGCCACCATTGACGTTGACTAAGGGTAGAAGACAAAATCTTAGAAGACGTATACATATAAATATATATGTATTTTTGAATGCATATTATATATAGTGCATATGTGTTTAAGCATATGTCCGTATTCTTGAGCTTAGTTTTGTTATTAATATATAAAAGTATTAAATGTATGAGTCTGTTTAAGGAGAGATGTTATGTTACTGGGCCAGTAATTTAAACATTTCTAACTTGGTAAGTGCTGGCAAAGCTCACTTGGATGGCCTGGTCCTTGAGAAACTAGTGTCTATAGACACACATACACACACACGCACATGCACACACACGCACATGCACACACATGCACATGCATACACGTACATACATATATATATTTGGACCCTCAAGTTTTTTATTTTATCGTGTAACAGTGAGAGAGTAGTGATAGTTACTTCCTTAGGTAAGTAGCTCAGGCTGAATAAAAATAGATTTCTATTATAGACATATCACATGCACATATATATCTTACAAATACATTCATATGTATATGTACATATTTCCCCAAATATAATTATGTATGTATGTGTGTCTTTCTCTTTTCATTAGATCAATCATTTAATCAGCATAATTAATAGTCCTGGGTAGTTGCCTGGGGCACTGAGAGATTAAGGGTCATGCTAAATTTAAGGTTAAGATATGAGAAAGGCTGGATTTGAACCCAAAGCTTCCTAATTCCTAAGCTGTCCCTAACCACTGTGCCATACAGCCTGTCAGGAAGACCTGAGTTCAAATCCACCCTCAGACACTTAACTCTTCCTAGCTATGTGACCTTGGGCAAGTCACTTAACCCCAATTGCCTAGGGCCTTCCACTCTCCAATAAAACAAAAAGAAGCTAGATTCCTTTTAATTCACACATAGGATACTTTGTCAAGAAATAATGTATCTTACCACTGAGCAATAGAAATAAAAATAAAATCTAAACAGATCTAGGTTTTGTTTTGTTTAACTTATATCTGCACCATTGGCAATGTATTTGGCACATCTATACTACAAAAATCTGTGAAGTTTTGAATGTGGTAGTAGCTAGATGGCGCCATAAATAAAATTACTGGATTTGGAGTCAGGAAACCCTGAATTCTACTCTAGCCTCAGACACTCCCTAGCTGTGTGGCTCTGGGCAATTCACTTTCCCTCTGTAGGCCTCAGTTTCCTCAACTATAATAGTAGCATCTAATAAGGTGATAGTTGTAAAGAATGTTCCTCGTCACCCTGCCCCCACCCCCACACACACCCTGGAGATCTTTTAGAGTTGATTTGTGACCCTTTATTTTGCTAATGAAGGTCCAGAAAGATTGGTCCAAGGTCACAAGATTGGCTAGGATTTGAACCCATCTTGTCTAACATCAGATTTAGTGGTCTTTCTTACTGGGGAAAAAGAAGAGTGTATGCAGGAACTTAGTATTTATAAAATGCTCGTGTGGCAAACTTTGGCGTTTATATTATTTGGCAACCCTATCTTTCCTTTCATTCAACTTTGGTGTTCCTTTTCCTTCCATTTTAAATTGTTATTTTGGTGTCTACTGATAATTCTAGATTGTCTGTAGTGTTACCCATCTATTTTCCACACAAACCCTTGGAATTGCAAGCCTTTCTCCTCCTCTTTTAAATGAAGTATTGATCTGGTCTTTCTGCTGGTTAACTAGTGATAGGATTTCCATTTACTTCCCCTGAGTGTACCTGGGCTAATTGATATAATGTCCGGTTGCCTAGTGTTTTCTCTCTCTCACCATACTCTTGGCTCAGAGAGAGTCACACTGGAAAATGAGGGTGTGTGTGTGTGTGTGTGTATGTTTGAGACTACTGTTGACAAAGGATGTAGACCACTTATCCTGTCTCAATTAAGAGGTGAATACATGACAGAGTTTGTAAGGGACCAGCTATAAAATAGACTATAGGTTGGCAAAACTCATCCATCTGGTACTATATGGTACTATGTGATGAATACAGATCAATGGGGCTTTCTAATTATATGTAACTATTAAAAATAACTAGGCCAACCTGTATTGATTGGTTTCATCATGTCATAATCCACGCAGGGCATCTCATCTCTACATAGGATTTGTCATTTCTAGTCCTGACATTTATTTTCTTTTTTTAATTAATAAAATCATTTAATTATTTATTTAACATTAAGCCACTAATTAATATCAATATTGATTTATTTTATTAAAATTGATTATTTAATTGAAGTAATTTTTAATTCCTTGATTAATGGTGAAGTCATTTCTGGATATACCATCCCCACCCCTTGCAACAAAAGAAAAGCAATTAGGTGAAATCATCCAGAAAAATGGTCACATCTGACAGTGTATGCAGGATTCCATACCTGTAGTATCTCATGTTTATTTCATGGCCTGATGATAGGATTACAGATTTAGAGCTGAAAGGAGCTTTAGAGACCTTTGAGTCCAACTTCTTCATTTTGATGAGGAATCTGAGGCAGGGAGAGGTTAAATGACTTACCTAGTGTCACATAGATAGTAAGTATGCAAAGTGGGATTTGAAACCAGGTCTTTCTGACTCCATGCCCAGTACCCTATCACCTATGGTGCTCTGGAATGTAGTCATTTTAATCAGTTACTCTACATTTATAGAGTTTACAGTTAATTGTATCGGTACCATTCAGGTACTCTAGATAGCTAAATAGTTCCATAGCTCTTCTGATGTTTTCCATCAGTTATACAATTTTCCATGTTTGTTGTTTCTTATAGAATAAGAATTTTTTGTCATGTGTAAGAAGTAAAGATACCCCCACCCATAATCAATAAAACTCAGTTATTTTTTAAAATAACAATTTTTTAAAAATCAAATTTTCATTCAAAAGAAGTGGAACAAATCCCCCCACACTTTTTTTTTCTTTTTGACACAAAGTACAATTCCCAGCTTCAAACATGAAACCAAAGACTTATTCCTTCTAGGAACTAGAGTCAATCTTTTCTTTCAATCATCAGATAATCAAAGAGGCTTTGGCAAGAGCATTGCTGTATCTTGATGACTCTGCAGATATTCTAAAGGGTATTTGACTTAGACCTTACAAAAATGAACTATTGGACAGTGCTCTGGATTTAAAATCCCACTCCATTCTTGGAGGCATTAAAATCAAGGATTAAGTGAGCTAAAGATCAGTGTCTCTGAGGTACCAAGGAGCAAAAGGTTTGTGCCCAGACCTCATGTACCAAGGACGAATCTCCAGGCTTATGGTGACTTCAACCCAGTATCACCTTGGTGAGAACAACATGCCAATGCCAATTTCACAGTGGTCCAAGCAAGATTTTTAGGCTCACTAGCTCTGCCACAGCATAGATGTTACAGTATTCCATTTCATTAAGATCCCACCATATACTCATCCATTTTCCCAATCATTGGACACCCATTTCGTTCTTTTATTTTTTATATAAGAACTTACAAGCTTACTGATCGGCAGAACGGATGGTTTTTATATATTCCTTCTCCAAAGATAAATGAACCGGATCTTGAAAGTAGGAACTTTTTAGAAAAGTTCATATAAATAAATATTATGGTAAATGCAGTAGAGCCATGGAAAGCAATTAACAGAATCACAAGACTGTAAGGCATGTCCTGAAAATAATTAGCTTCATGAGCCACAAACATTAGCAGGAAATAAATACCCAGAACCTACTTGCCTTTCTTAACCTCTAAATAATTAACATCATTTCCTTCTCTTGGTTATCCCTTCGCTAAAGGTTATGTATCAACAATCTCTGTGCAGTAAGTGGTTTCCAAGGATGAGTATGTTGGTGGAGATTCTATACTTAGAGCTGGGGGTAGGGATGTGAGTAAGCATTACAACTGGCTGAATCAACCTTGAAATTAATTGTTTTAATTTTAAAAATATTTCATTATGCTGATGTAAATAAAATATTTTTTATTTATTTACAAACTCAATGAATATTAAAAGCCACCAATATAAATCTAGAAAGGAGTGAATTTGGGGGAGGGAGATTTAACTAGATAGCAATTCATATGTAAAAGTTATTTTTTTAATGGTTTGAAATATTTCTATTTAATCAATATTGTGAGGTGGCAGTGTAAGTGTGGTATTAATGTGAATTCAGTATTCCAGATTTGGTCTGACCAGGCCTGAGGACAGTAGGACTGAAACCTTCCTCAAACAGGACCCTAGGGTTTTCTTAATACAGCTTAGGATCAAATTAACTTTCTTCATTGCCAGGTCCCATCTTGCCTTTGAGCTTTACAGAATCTTTTCCCCATTTTTACATCTCCTACAGAACCCATGGGCACCTGAGCAGATGCTCAGGAAATAGCTGTCAAATTGAATATATGAATATGTATATGAGTATAAGATTATTCATAAGTAAATGTGTGCATGCAGCATTTGTTTTCTGTTTATGATTTTTAATTACCTCAGCTGGCATCTTCCACTGATGCTTCACCATGGGCTCCTGAAGCCGGCTTTGCTGGTGGATCCTAAGATCTCAGTGGACCTACCAAGTTGAATGAGCTTTGACTATAGACCAAATGATGGATTGGGGGCTTGCCATCCATGGAGCAATCTAGCTAAATGTGAAAGGACATGTTCAGCTCCAGGGTCTTAAGGAATAGATCTTTCCTCTTGTGTTTCTTCATCTTTGGAGTCTTCTATAGGTCTGTGCTTGCTTAGATACAAAGTGCCAGCTGTGTAAGTCACCCTTTCTCACTGGAAATAAATATGAGCTGACTAACTATAGCCTATGTAGGACCAATAATTTATTTTTAGACATCTTCATTTAGATGCCTTAATTTAAACATCTTAACTGTTCCAGTCTATATTGAAGATCTTACAGCTTGGAGCATGAGTGTTCCACTGGGAGAGTCTGAAAGAAGCCAGGTTGACCTCCTCAACATGAGAAGGCATTTGAGTGGGACTTTGGATTCTGAAGACCAGTCTAGTTTTTGGAAAACTTAAGTAGAAGAGGGTTGGACAATAGATGGTGATTTGGAAGGAATGCTCTTGGGAAGAGTTTGTGGCATCTATTGCTTAATAGAGTATTCACATGAACTCAGTCATAGATCCTTGAGGTAATTATTGTCCTAGATGTTGGCAGCTTGAGGGCAATGGGATGTTGAATTATACTTGCAAGGCAGTTTGGTTAACTATCTTCAAAAAGAAGTAGACTTAGTAATGGTGGTGGTCCTGAAAGTTCAGAGAGTGGTAGTCATCACATTATGTATGTGAGGGTATGGGGATATATATGTGTGTGGATAAGCACTGGAGCAGTTCAGGAGTCTCCAGGAGGTTTAGAACTACTACAAGGGAAACCCAAGGATTCTTCCCCAAAGTATTGTCTTTTCTGTGCCCTTGCTGGCCTAAACAAGAAATCCCAAGCTATTCCTAAGGTCTAAGAGCTGTCTTAGGATTTCAGGTCAGTCAGCTAAGAAACAATTATATGCTTGGTGTTTTGATAGAGGATAGAGTTCTCAAGAATGCTTGAAAGTCCTCTATGTCATTAAAAGATCATTTTTTTCCCCTGAAGTATTATACTCAGTTTTGCTGGGTAGGTGATTCTTGGTTTTAGTCCTAGTTCCTTTGACTTCTGGAATATCATATTCCATGCCCTTTGATCCCTTAATGTAGAAGCTGCTAGATCTTGTGTTATCCTGATTGTATTTCCACAATACTAGAATTGTTTCTTTCTAGCTGCTTGCAATATTTTCTCCTTGACCTGGGAACTCTGGAATTTGCCCACAATGTTCCTAGGAGTTTCTTTTTTTTGGATCTCTTTCAGGAGGTGATTGGTGGATTCTTTCAATATTTTATTTTGCCCCCTGGTTCTAGAATATCAGGGCAATTTTCTTAGATAATTTCATGAAAGATGGTGTCTAGGCTCTTTTTTTGATCATGGCTTTCAGGTAGTC
>CM053770.1:211581847-211654719 GCA_028658325.1 Potorous gilbertii
CTTCTCCATTTGGCTAATTTTGCTTTTGAAAGCATTCTTCTCCTCATTGGCTTTTTTGAACCTCTTTTGCCAATTGAGTTAGCCTATTTTTCAAGGTGTTATTTTCTTCATCATTTTTTTGGGTCTCCTTTAGCAAGGTGTTGACCTACTTTTCATACTTTTCTCGCATCTCTCTCATTTCTCTTCCCAGTTTTTCTTCCACCTGTCTAACTTGACTTTCAAAATCCTTTTTGAGCTCTTCCATGGCCTGAGACCATTGAATATTTATTTTGGATGTTTGGGATACAGAAGCCTTGACTTTTATGTCTTTCCCTGATGGTAAGCATTGTTCTTCCTCATCAGAAAGGATGGGAGAAAATAGATGTTCACCAAGAAAGTAACCTTCTATAGTCTTATTTTTTCCCCTTTTTTGGCATTTTCCCAACCAGTTACTTGACTTTTGGGTCCATTGTCAAGAGTAGAGTATGCTCTGGGAATCTGTAAGATCTCAGTTCCTCCGAGGTGGCACAGTCAAGCACATATACTGGTCTGGGAGAAGTGAGAGATTTTTGTGCCCAGATTCTTAGCAGTTTCCTCTCCACAGCCACCTGGCCTCCAGTTCCATCAAGCCAGCACTGGGGGCTCAGGGTAAGATAAAGATCAGCCTCCGTGCCCCCAGGGGTTTTACTATCCAATAGTGGATACAGGCTGCTGTAGGTGCTGCTGTGGGAACTGCTGCCGCCGCCTGTGCTGCTTGAGGCCAGAGCTATGGAAAGGCCCTTCTCCCTCCCTGTGCAGCTGAACAAACCCTGTCAGTGACCTTTGGCACCTATGAGTTGAGGGGTATGCGAACCACTGCTACTGCAACTGGACATTCTGCCCCTGAGGTGTCCTCCTCCTAGAGTCATGCAGCGAAGGCTGGGCTGGGCTCCACTCCGTGTCCAGTGCAACAGATTTTTCCCATGGACCTTTCAGGTCACCCTGGGCTGGAAATCTCCTCCACTCTTTTGTTCTCCACTTCTGCTGCTCCAGAGTTTTTTGAGAGTCCCTCTCTCCAGGTGTTTTATGGGCTGTGTGGGAAGAGCCTGCATATGTGTATCTTTGTACTCCACCATCTTGGCTCCATCCCCAAGGATAGAGTTCTCAAATAAGGCCATGACATCAGGGAGATAATGGACATGATTTGCAATTAATTTGCATTTTAGTGAGAGAAGGCTGTGCAAGGTCACCAACCTCACTTTCTCCTCCAAAGCCATCTGGATCCAGTGGCCAGATACAGATCAGGACAGCTGGAGATGACCCAGGATGCAGTAGGAGACTTTGGAGTTTTTAAGCTAAGATCTTTTCCAGCTCTTACTTTGAGTGAGGCAATGACCATTCAGTGAGTGGGAGTCTTTAAAAAGTAAGTCAGGGGATGACTCCTTTAATAATAATAGTAAATCAAACTGGGAGGGGAAGATCCTTAGGGTTACTGATCAAAAGAGAAAGTTGCTATTTACATTCACTCTGAGATAGGAGGGCCCCCAAATAATCAAGTTGTACTTGAACAGGACTGGAACCTATTCTTGTCCAATCAGTGAGATCCAGAGTGAATTGGGTTTAAGGCCTGATCTTTGAGAAGATATCTAGCCAGTAAACCCCAAGTTAATTTGGTCACCATAATTAACCTTTCTTTGGCCTGAACTCCCTGGGGTAAGGCAAGAGATGAAAAGAGAGGAGAGAAAAAGCGAGAGGAGGGGAGGGCAGGAAGAGCACATGAATGAATAAGGATGAATACAAGTTGCCCAACTAGAACTGACCAGCTGAGACGGAGGAAGAGAAGGCAGAAACCGTGCTCTCAAGAAGTTGATATAATATCAGTAGAGACCTGCACATATGAAAGTTTATACGGAATAAATATATATATAATATGAATGCAGTATAGCTAAATATATGGTAGTTTGGGAAAGTGGGCACCAGGGCTTGGGGGAATCAGGTAAAATTTCATGAAAAACATTGTATTTGAGTTGTAGCTTAGAGAAAGTGAAGGATCTATGAGATGGAGATGAGGAGAAAGTGGAGTCAAGGCTTGGTGGATACTGGAAGGGGAGAGATGAATATGATGAGACACATTTATTGAGTGCTCCCTATTTGTTAGGCACTGTGCTAATGCTGTAGATCAAAAGACAGTCCCTGCCCTCATGGAGTCCACTCTCTAGTGTGAGAGACAGCTTGCAAATACCTATGTGTAAACAACTGTATCTAGGATTTAATAGGAAATAGTCAACAGAGAGAAGGAATTAGAATTAAGAGGGATTGTGAAAAGGCTTCCTTTAGAAGGTGGAATTTTAACTGGGACTTGAAGAAAGCAAAGAAAGCCAGGAGACAGAGGTGAAAAGTAAGAGCATGGCATGTATGGAGAACATGCAAAGAAAATGTCTGGAGTTAGGAGAGGGAGCATTCTGTTTGAGGAACAGGAAGGAGACTGGTGTTACTATACCAGAGTGTGTAAGGGGCTGGGTATAAGGTGTAAAAAGACTGGGAAGGTGGGGAGGATAGGTAATTAAATGACTTTGAATGCCAAATAGATGGGGCAGCTAGGTGGTACAGTGGATAGGGCACCAGTGCGGGAGTCAGGAGGACCTGAGTTCAAATCTCACCTCAGACATGTGACACTCACTAGCTGTGAGATCGTGGGCAAGTCACTTAACCCCAACTGCCTCATCCTGGGTCATCTCCAGTCATCCTGATGAATATCTGGTCACTGGATTCAGATGACTCTGGATAAGAAGTGAGGCTGGTGACCTGCACAGCTCTCCCTCACTCGAAACAAAGCCCAAGTGTAAGTTGTGTCATCATTTCTCTGATGGCGTGGTCTTCAGCAAGGAAGGGCGAACACACATCAAGTAGGAAGTTGACATGATCAGACCTACGCTTTAGGAAAATCACTTTTTACAGCTGAGCAGAAGATGTAGCAAAGTGTACCAAGAAAAGAGATTATTTAAATGACAAATGTTCAAAACATGGAAACTTGCAGCTTCTATTTATAGCCATGTGCAGGGGATATCCTATTATTTCACTGCTGTTTTTTAAAATTGAGGTCAAATCAGTCCAGCTCAATATAGGAACAAATATATGCGTACTCTCTAGAGCTGTGTTAGAATTTCACACATATCAACACACAGCGTGATAGTATGCATATTTGGCTGTAAAGCTAGCAATTTCTCTTTTTCTATATTTACTGGTTAATGATATGTTTTTAAACATCATTTTAATCTGTGCCACATATGAATGCATGCCAGATGCCCAGGAAGGCATTACATTACTGCATAAAGATGTTTGAGACTTACAGAAAAACATGCATAATGTCAGCTTTCATTATACAAGTGTAATTAAATATTTGCAGAGATTTAGGTAATCCTTTCTTGTATTTATGCTTGGCAACAGTGTTTTGCTTTAATTTTTTCCCTTCATCTTCTTCAAAATAAAACAGAGAGAAAGTAATGGCAGCTTTTAGAATGTATGGCTTAGAGGGTCCTAGTCCCAGAATTCCAATGAACCAGATAAATTTCAAAGGAGAATTTTTAGAAATGTGCTTCATTTCTTTCTGAGGTAGGGGACTATGGAAGTGGGGACTTCCCACTTCCCACTTCTCACTTACTAATAAAGACTTTAGTTCTATAGTAGACACTGTCATATGGCATTGATGGCTTTGTTTTGCTGACCTGTTTTAAATTCTTCAAAAAAATTCTTGATTGTAAAGGATGACGTGGTAGATAGGGGAGAAGGTAAAGCACTTAGTAGATTAGTAAAATAAAGGTGGTAAAAACAAAAGCTGAAGTTTAAAAAAAAAAAGAAGGAAGGAAGTTAGTTCTTGGAGTTGTTTTTCTTTTGATTTACCCCTGGACAATTAATTAGTAATTTACCCTACAGTTTTCTGTTCATAAATCATATGTGGAATTGATGGAATTTGATTCAGTAGGTATTGTATGAGTGCCTTCCATGTACTAAGTGCAAACAGAAATAAAATCATCCCTGTCCCCAAGAAACTTAAATTCCTCTGCAGAGACACAACATATACCTAGTTAATGCAAAACATTAGAAAATAATTTCTGGAGTTAAATTCGGGTTGAAGGAATTCAAAGTTTGAATTCTAGTACAATTTTTCTGTTCAGTCATGTCCAGCTCTTCATGATCTCATTTGGGGTTTTCTTGGCAAAAATAGTAGAGTGGTTTGCCATTTCCTTCTCCAGCTCATTTTACAGATGAGGAAACTGAGGCAAGCAGGGTGAAGTGACTTACCCAGGGTCACACAGCTAGTAAATGTCTAAGGCCAAATTTGAACTCAATAAGAAGGGACTTCCTGCTCCAGGTCTGGCACTCTATCTGCTGCATTACTGGGATGCCCCCAAACTACCTTCATATCTCAAAATAATAACTGGAATTTGGTGAAAAGATAATTTAGGTTAAAACATTCTTTCACACACTGGAGGAAACAGAAGAAACTTGATTGGTACCACTTGTTAGTACAACTAATTCCTTTTGTTATTGCCACCTTCTAGGCATCCTCTTTTTGTATCATTTTCTTGAATTCAGTTTTGCCTTGGGAGTTTCTGTTGGATATTTACTCCTCTTGTCCAAAGAACCAACTCTGGTAGATAAGTAACACAGGTGAGCATGTGGGCCCAGCTGGGTCCCTGGGTGCCAATACCCTCAAAGGAAGGAACAGTGGTGGCATTCACTTCAGGGTGTGCTGGCATGTTCAGCTGAGCTATTACCTATCTGGTTTCCTGGTCAGTTCAGAAATTGGGAGGTGGAAAGAAGACACATTGTCATGTCTTAAGAAACTCAATGAAATGTTGCTACACTTTTAATTTCACATTATTTGAAAGAGGGGAGGCTCAAATGATGACAGATTTAGATGTGGAAGGGAATTTAGGGTTTATTTAATCCATTCCCCTCATTGGACAGATGGGGAAACTGAAGCCCAGAGAGATGATATGACTTGCCCAAGATTGTTCAAAATAGTGACAGACAGTATTTAAACTTGGTTCCCCTGACATCAAATCCAATATTCTCAAGTTGATATTGAGAGTGAAGTCCTAGAATTCTCGTGAGATTAACATGTTGGAGAATTTTGGGATTGAAACATGAAAAAATGTGATTTCCTCTCCAGTCAGGTCTAGGATTCTATGGCTCAATATGTTAAACAATTCAACCCTATTCAACAGACATTTTACCAAGCATCTCTTGTATTCACAGAATACTCTCTGAGGCACTTGGGGGAGATTCAGTATCCTCTTGGAGATTTGAATCTAGTGAAAGGCTATGACATTTAAAAATAATCATAAAATGCAACACTACTTAGTATTTCTATAATGAGGATGATTCCTCATCTGGCATTCCTTATACCACCGAAATCATAGGTCTAGCAAAATAATAATAAATGACACCTGTGTTAATTATTCTGAAAATTAGAACTCTGGATTCCCAGGTCTCTGGCCTCTGCTTTGTAGTATCTTTGACTTCTATTTCTTCCTCACCCATAGTATACAATTGGCTGCCCAATCCTAGTCATTCTACTAAGGCAATAATCCTGAAAAGGCCTTAGCCTAAAAGGCCAAGGTCTCTCACTGCATCCTGGGCCATCTCCATTATTCTGATGAATATTTGATCATTGAATCCAGATGGCTCAGGAAGAGAAGTGAGGCTGGTGACCTTTCACAGCCCTTCCTCACTCAAAACAAAGTCAAGTGTAGGTCATGTCATCATGTCTCTAATGTTATGGTCCTCTTCGAAAACAAAGGACACAACAACACAATTTGTGTGAATGCCCCTTCCTCTCTATACCTATTACCACTCCTTTGATCCAGGGGTGAGGAAACTGAGGCCTTGAGGCCACATGGTACCTTCTCGGTCCTCAGGTGCAGCCTTTTAACTGAGTCCAAGTTTTCCAGAACCAACCTTTTATTTAAGGAGATTGTTCTGTGAAGTTTAGATTCAATCAAAGGGTGTTGAGGCCACAGGTTCTCCACCCCTAGTAGACACTCATTGTCGTACACCTAGGTTGTCATCATGTTTTCTTCCAGTCTCCATTTTTTAATTTATCTTTCACACTTAGCCACCTTATGCATTGGTCAGGCCAGTAGTAGATCCCAGTGGTCCCTCAGGTAGAATTCAAGCTCCTTTTCCTGAAATCCAATGCCATGCATAATTGGATGCTAGCCTACCTTTCTCTACTTATATTCTTCTTTCTCACACACTCTGTCTTCAGAACAAACTCTATACCCTTGTGGGGAATAAAATTCTGAGAAACAAAGTTTCCAAGTGTTAAAAATCAATTTAGTAATTAGACTGGTTAATAATTAATAAATTGATGGTCAGTGGTCTCTTGATAATCAAAGACAAAAAAGAGTGTCTGTGAAACACCTTTAAATCAGATATTTTCCTTCTGATATGGAACTCCCCTGACAAGTATAAAGCAACCTTGATTGGTGGACTTTTAATGAAGAGGTGAATGAAGAGTCTTCATCCCCTCCCATTACTTCATTGTGTGTGTGTGTGTGTATATGAGTTCCCCATCAAGTTCTCTCTGGTTTTATTTCTCTTTCATGACGTAGGTAGCCCCAAATTCTAATGATGGGACCGAGAACACAAGAATCACTCTGGGTAGCATTGACCAGATCATTTTGGGTGCTGTTTACAGAATAAACAAAAAGTCCTATCTTAGGTGGGGCCCCACCCAAATTTGGTAAGCAGCAGATACCTCCTGGCCTAGGAGTGATCTCATTACTCAGTCATGCCCTTCAGAGACTGGCTTACCTTGTCAAGAGTAAGGTCTTTACAAAAGGAGAAAGGAATGGACTGCGAATTGATAATTGGTTTTTAATACGTGTCTATTAATTTACTTCACCTTGAATAAGTCTTCCATTCTTTTATCTTTATGTTTTTACTTATTATAGCTAAGTTTTCTCTTGAATTCTCATGCATTTTTTATATCTAATGCAAATGCTATCTCCTTAACAAAGGCTTCCCTGAGAGGACCCCTTTCTTCTACATGTGTGTGTACCTATCTATATATAGGTACACACATATATGTATATATACTTTTGTGTGTGTATATAGTATATATGCTTGTGTTTGTATATGTTTACCTGTATATGTGTGTCTGTGTGTATGTATATCCCTGTGCATATTTACTTCTGTATGTATATTTGTGTATATATCTAAATCCATAAAGAATAAGTTCCTTCTATGTTCCAGGAATGGTGCTAAGTGTTTAGGATAGAGAGACAGTCCATTTCCTTAAAGAGCTCACAATCTAATGGAGGAAACAACATGCAAACACACACATGTATATACATACATGTATATACACACACATTAGTATGTATATATGTGTGTGTATATCAACACATATATAGTATATATTATTTGTATGTATATATGCCTGTGTGTTTAGTATATATATATGCCTGTGCCCAAATGCGTACATGCATGATGCATATGTATATATATATATATATATATATGACTGTGCTTATGTGTATATATACATATCATGTGCACACATGTATGAATCTTTGTATATATAAAGAGAAAAGGGAACTATTTGGAAGCTTAAAAGTGGTAATGAAGCATCCTCAGTTTTTTAAAGTACGTCTACATATCTGTATAACTTTTAAAAATTAAGCCATCATGCCTGGAGAATTCTCCCCAGGAAGGTAGATCTTTGCCACTGATCTGGCTAATTTGGAGATCAAGAGCTTATGTACACAGCAAATGATGAAGTATGGATTTTATGATATTTGAGATAACATTAAATGGTGGCAGGATCAGTATAAGAGACAGAAAAGTTCTTGACAATTGTTTCTGCTGTTTTCAGGAATTCTGTTTTATTTACTCCATTCCAAAGTTTTTGGCTAGTGGGTACCAGTTTGTTGCTGTTTACTTGTTTTCAGATGTATCGAACTCTTTGTGACTCCATTTGGGTTTTTCTGACCCAACTAGTAAGTGTGGAAGGCTGCATTTGAACTCAAGAGAATGAGTCTTCCTGACTCCAGACCCAGCATTTTATCCACCTATCCCCTCAAGGGTGCCAGTTATACATCCATGATAATGTATTCATATACCTGAGATGAGAGTCAAAAAAATGGTTTTTTTTTAAAGTGAACTTTTAGTATTTCCCTATGTCTTGTTAAATTCTCTTAGTTTTTGTTTCTCATTGATGCTTCTTTAACTTAATATATTCTTTCTTTACTGGAGGAAAAAAAAATACACTGTTTATGTGCTTTAGTTTAAATATGACTCTCTGCCCTAAAGGAGCCTCAGCTATCCCTTCCCTCTAGAAGGAACATAGTGGTAAGCTAGGAATGATTAGCACGTAATTTGGAGCCAGAAGCTCCACCTTTCTCTAGTTTTTTTTTTACCTTGGTTATGTCATTTGCTTTGGATCTAGTTACCATGCTTATACTACTTGCCTCACAGGTTTATTGTAAGGAAAACCCTTTTTAAATTGCAAAGTTGTGCTACATCAATGTGAGCTATTAAATGCAAGCTGGATTTAACGCATACGTGTTGACCAATAATAATCTCTTTTATTTCCCTAGAGACTGGATCCCCAATTACAGCCTCCTGTATTGGTTTAGGAAATTCGAAATCTCCTCCCCCAGGACAAGCAGGAAAATCTGTGCCAGGATACAATGGTAAGAAATGATCATCTGCCTTTGAAACACTTGATAACTTTAGCAAACTACCTCCTATCTTGTGTCTAAAGCAGTGGCTAGTTAATTAAATTTTAGGTGCTATTGGATTTATGCTCTTGATTTTTTAAGATCTTGAGTGCGTCTATAAATTTCCCAAGAAATAGTTTCAATAGATGTCATCTTGTAACTGAGGGAAAAAAATATTCACTGAAGGCATCTTGACTTGAAATGGAGATAATATGCTATTATTGTGACCTTCTTATTATATATACGTGTGCTCTCACATTGATGGTATGCAATAAATATAAATAATTATTATAAGGAAACATTTTCTTTCTGTAAAGGTTATGTGTCAAGCAGGGACTTGGTGAAACGCCACATTGATTTTCTAATTTATAATAATGCTAATGCTATAATCTAGAGCCTAATATATTTTACATAGACATGTGTATTAATAAGAAACTAGGAGACACCGTAGAAATCATGTCACCCTCACTCCAGTAAGGAAACTGAGATCCAGAGAAGTTAAATGACTCACCCAAAGTCAAATTGCCAATTCAATGATACGGTTCTTAGAACTGCCAAATTTCGAAACTGAAAGGGACCTCAGTGGCCTTCTAGTCTAACCTATACTTGAAAATGTATTTCCTATGTAAAATATCTTTGCTTTATTATATATTTAAAAGGAATGACAAGTTGTACATAATAGATTTATAGTTTCATGTGTAATTATCATTTTTTTATTGTACAATGTTATAGAAATGCACATTTTATTCCATATATGTGTATGCATATGGATATGCATATGGATATTTTTACTAATGCTCATTCAGCAGCCTGAAGGTTTCCAATGAGGGAGAAGCTACTATCTCCCTGCTTTTGGCTAGCTTGAATTATCAGGAATTTTTATTTTTATGTCGGTCCTAAATTTCACTGTACCTTCTATCCATGGCTTTTCATTTTACCTGGGGCCAAATAGAGCAAAGGTAATTCCCTTTCTCCATGTTTGTCTTCCAAGTGCTTGCAGACAGACTCCAGTCTTTATTATGTCTTGTCTTCTTCAAGCTAGACATCTCCAGTTTCTTCAACAAGTCTTCACATATCATAGCAGTTCTTAACCTTTTTTGTGTGTCCCATGGTCCCCTTTGACAGTCCGATGAAGAACCTTTTCTTGGAATAATGTTTTAAAATGCATAAAATAAAATGTGAAGATTGCAAAGGAAACCAATTATATTGAAGTACAGTTATCAAAATATTTTTAATGTCATAGAACCCACCTGATATACTATATAAATTGCCTAATCTATTGTACTCTGGACATTTTCTAGCTTATCAGTATGATTCCCCAAAAAAGAATACCGAAGATGTAGCCTGATCAGGGCAGAGTACAGAGGGGCTGTCACCTGTTTATTTCTGGCACATAAATTATTCTTACTGTGCCCTACATTTGCATTTAACTTTTTTGGATGTCACATCACAATGTTGAGTCTACTGAAATCTCAAATCTTCATCCTGTGATGGTCATTTCATTATACTTTCCCCATTTTGTACTTGTGAAGTTGATTTTTTTTACTTCCATTTTAAGACTACGTTTATCTTTATTAAATTATCTTGTTCAATGGTACCCCTAATTCTAGCCTGTAAAAATCTCTTCGAATCCTGTTCTTTCATCAAATGGGTTAGCAGTCCTGTAGCTTTTTGTTATCTGAAAATTGGATAAATAGATCATCTCTTCTCCTTTATCCATATTTTTAAAAAATGTTGACCATCTTAGATTGTCATAGATAGATGACATGTATATATGACATCTCTCTCTCTCTCTCTCTCTTTCTCTCTCTCTCTCTCTCTCTATCTATCAAGAACATAGATTCTGCCTGGAGATGTCCTAAGTTGACAGAACCTTGAATGTCTACATTTTTTTCAGAGATCAACTAGTTCTAGATCCATCTAATTATACTGTCAGCTAGTTCACATTCTTCCATCTTTCCCATAAGACTAGCAGAAGAGATATTATTGAATACAAAACACAGATAAATTATTTCTGCAGGATTTCCATGATCTGTCCAGTTGTATTACATTGTCGATTAAGGAAATGAGTTTTATCTGGCCTGATCTATTGTTCTCAAGGAAGCTGTGCACTTTGATATCAGTGCTCCCTTTCCTGTATGTAACCATCTCATCTTTTGAATAATATCTTGTAGAATTTTTCCAGGAGTTGATATCCAACTCATTGGCCTATAGTTTATATACTCCATCCTCTCGCCTTTCAAAAAAAATGGGAGAAGTATTTGCCTTTCTTCCATTTATTTTTTTTTGTTGTTCATTCGTACCTTCAAACAAACAATACATTAAATTGATTGGTGAGTTCCTTGTGCATCTAAACTTCTCTTTTTTCTTCCTTAATTAAATTTTTGTGCTTTCACAGTTTTCTTCTTGCAAGTTTTCCATCCTCCCTATTCCCACTTCCCATCTTTTCTCTTAGTTCTGAAATTTGGTGTGCTTATCAGACATATACCTGGGTTTCCTTTCCTTCCATACCACAAACTTTACAACTAGAACTGAAGATATTTAATGGGGAAAAGCCATAAATATCATACCATGATAAACATACATTTTTTTTCCTTAGACTCACTCATGTTATAAAATGATTTTTGCTGTTCAAAAGATGAATTTGCTTCTAGAACAAAGCACCACTGAGCCACTAGTTTGACAGATTTTCTTATGTGGAAACATCCTTGATGATTATTTTTTAAGGCAGAAATGCTATGATGAAGTGAGTGACTTATTTAGCTCTACACAATGAATTGCAAAGAATTCGGCTGCTTGTCTGCTCCCTGCATTCCTTTTGTTAGGAAGGCCCCTTTTGTGTTCCTTCATTTCCAAGAGATGGTGATGGAAGGAGATGTTAAGCACATTTATCTTTCGGCCTTCTGCAACGTTTTTATGTTTGGTTGTAAGAAAGAGTTAAGCTTTGCAGCCTTTACAGGAGGACTATGACAAAAGCCTTTCACTCTTCCTGGGGCAAGTCATTTACATGCTGAAGCTCTCCCCTGAGATTCAAGCCTCCAATGTTTTGTACTCAAGAAAACGCCAGTTTTTTTCAGTTTCCAATTGTTTCAAGATTTTCCAGAAATTCAGAAACATTTTTGTTTGTTTTAAATTCACAGCAAAGAAGTAGTCACCTTTGGGGAAGGTGAAAGAAATGGCCTCTTTCTCTTCCCAGGGAAGCCATGCTGGTTTCTGTTTTTCATATGAAATAGGAGTTGAAGAAACATCAAAGATTTATTAAAATCTCAGGAGGACTTGGTGATTTATTTTCATGGGCAGTATATAATGAGAAGAGAACTTAATAAAAGCAGATGCCAACAGCATCCTGTGTGGTTTCAGAGCAGAGGCAGCTTAGCACTGAAAGGCATGTGATCGTGTCAGGAAAGTTATTAAAATGAGCCCTTCAAGGATTACAGTAAGGTAATTAATATCAATGCTTAGATCAGGGCAAAGATCTCCTGATTCTGATAGGTCACTTTCTTTTATGGATGTCTATAGGTTGCAGTTAAGATATAAAGACTTTTTTGGGGGAGAGGGAGGGCTAGACCTATTTAATTAGGAGTTTATTACAAAGATCTCATTAGTTTTTTAAAAATAGGTTTTTATATATTTTGTTGTCTTTATTTTGACTGTAATATTGTACTCTATTTCAATATAATACATTTCTTCTGTAATCCTGTATATTTTATCTTATACATTCAAAAACATTATCCTGAGAAGGGGTCCATAGACTTCACCACAGTGTCATTGAGTCCAAGATACAAAAAAAAGTTTATAGCCCCTTGATTTAAAAAAAAAAGTCTGAACTATGCTGCGTAGTCCCTTTGTCACCTTAGGAAATTTAGTTCACCTCTTTGGGCCTTAATTTCTTTGTTTGTTAAAAGAAGGAGAAGGAAGAGGAGGAGATGATGATGATCTCTTCCAGGCAGTTGTGACTGCCTTTGAGTGTTGGTGAATTTGGCTTTCTTCTGTTTTCTTTTTTCAAACAGAGTCGGTTTATCTTTAAAGGGATATAAAATATTTACAGTGGTATTAATAGCAAATCACATCGTATTTTAGGGAGTCTTTGACAGAAAAATAATGATACTCTCTAGACTCTGAATGTGTGCTCTGTTTTGGTTTTTATTTTTCTATTTTTTTAAAATCAGGATTACAACCTATTACTCTTGTATATTTCTACTCTTGTAGAAAATATCTCTTATGAGGAAATGTCTCTCAGAGAATATATCTCTTAGAAATTAAAACATTATTCTATAGAACTTTTTTCTTACTATTATTTGGTTCAAGAGAATGTGAAGTTACGCTTTATTTCTGTTTTTAGTTACTTATCTGGAAATTTTCAATGGCAGTATGTCACTTTTATCCAAAATTTACTTGTTTTTTTTTTTTTAATTTAACTTCACAGTTATGATTTTGGATGACAGTATGCAAAAACTGAAGGCCCGCACCTTGGGAAATATTGTGGTGAAGTAAGCAACGTTTTCAGAGCCAACTCTTAAGATACCAGTCTTTGCCTTCAAGAAGATCGTATAGCAGCGTGCACAATGAGACAGTGTGGGGTGACCATTCTAATGGTGATACTGATGATGGCGGTGGCCAAGTTATTGTTCAGGATATATCTTTTTTTTTCTTATTTGGATTCTTGGGATTTTGCAGTTCTCAAATCTGGGAGATTCCTTTTGACCAAAGCGTTAAAGATCATGTCATGTATTCTAATGAATGATCTGCAGTCTTATTATTGCAGGCCTTGTACCAGGACAGATCATAATCCATCATCAGCTTCTTGTCTGTTGTGTTTCTTTTCTGTGTGTGACATCTTGGAGTGCAAGTAGATTTGTTTCTTTTGAATTAAGTGCATTTAGTCATTTCTTGGATAGAGTTTAGAATAAAGAACTGCCCTTGAAGTCAGAAAGGTTTGTGTTTAGGCCCTGCCTCTGGCATGTACTAGCCACATGACCCTGGGAACATCCTTTAAACACTCAATTTTGTCCCACAACCCTAGGACTATAATTTTCAGATGAATTGCTGACCTTTATTAGTTGAAAGAGTTCCTGAATTTGGAAGTTCCTCAAACCCTTGAAATCACAGGTCTGGATGAATTAAAAGGAAAAAGAAGTATTGTATTTGCCTTGGCTATGGAAGCTGAGATGCATGAAGCATGACCCCAGGGACCATGCCACTTGCCAAGGATCAATAATTGACATCTATAGCTTTGGTTTCTCTGAGTAGTGTGACTTTGGTGTATCCCATGGTTGATGATACTCATCTATCCCTTTATGGCTGATATTCTTACCTCTTTAGATTATGAATGGCAGGTATAGAACTGAGAAGGGATCTTGGTAGCTTCCTTGTCCAACTTTATTTTGACAAAGGAAAGCTCAAGGTCTAGAAGGTGATTTTGACTTTGACATGGTCACACAGGAGGTAACTGGCAGTCATGATTTGAACCCAAGACTCCTGACTCCAAACTCAGCACTTGGGGGAGAAAACAACTTCTTCTCCAGACTAACCTAGAAGTTTGTTCCTTGAATGTTAGAACAGGAAAGAAACTGAGACCCAGAGGTAGAAAATGTAGAGATGGTTAATATTGAACAGTATAGTTTTTTCTCCTCTTTTCATCTTAATGAAAAGCAAAAAGAGGAAATGTAAATACTCATCTCTTAAACCATCTCTTGACTCATCTGACTTTAATAAAAGTTGGCAATTTCTAAAAGAAGGCAATTTGATCTGAAAGCAGAAGTAAAAAAAAATTACTTTCATTTTAGGGATGATGCAAAAATTCTTTTCTTTGTTATTGACTACAGAGCTGCTTCTCCTTTTCCTCCTCTCTCCTCCTCTTCCTCCTCCTTTTTCTCCTCCTCCTCCTCCTTCCCCTCCTTCTTCCTCTCCTTCTTCCTCTCCTTTTCATCCTCCCCCTACTTCATCTACGTCATCTTCATCTTCATCTAATTCTTCTTCTTCCTCTTTCCTCTTTCTCCTTCTTATTCCTCCTTCCTCAACCTTTAAAAGCTGGCGGTAATGATACTGATGATAACTAATATTTATATAATGTTTTAAAGTTTGAGTTCTTCACACATTATCTCACTCAATTGTTCCAGCAATCCTGTGAAGTAGGGGCTATAATTACCTCCATTTTACAGGAGAGGAAACTGAGCCTGAAAGAGATTAAGTGAATGGCTCAGGGTCATACTAGCATCTATTAAGTGCCTGCCATATCCCAGCCATTGCGTTTTAAGCACTGATTAGTGTCTGAGATATGATTCAAATTCAGATCTTCCTGATCCCAAACCAAGCCCCCTATCTGTTCTACCACATAGCTGCCTATTATAGCTTTTGCATCAGTTCACATTTTTGTAGTTGAGAAACCATAGTCATTTATGTGATGCCATGTACAATTTAACCTTAATTTTTTCTAGGAAGCTATAAGAGATAGACTGTAAAGAGAATGTAAAAGAAACTGACAGAAATTCAGACCTGCCATAAATGGAAAGGACAAAAGAAGCCTTGGGTAGCTAAGTGGCCCAGTAGATAGAGAGCTGGGCCAGGAGTAAATAAAGACATGAGTTCAAATTCAGCCTCAGATACTTAGTAGCTGTGTGACCCTGGGCAAGTCATTTAACTTTGTTTGCCTCAGTTTCTCTGTCTGTAAGATGATTTGGAGAAGGAAATGGTAAACCACTCCATTATCTTTGCCAAGAAAATCCCAAATGGAGTCAAAAAGAATTAGACACAGCTGAAATAATTGATAAACAATTCAGACTTGTGAGAAGGGGGAGGATGGGAAAAGATATACGATAATATAGTAATATATATCTTATAATATATGGTGTGTGGGTGGGGGAGAGAATGAATGAGACTATTTAATTTTTTGTCATTGTAGTCCAGCACTGTAGCATAATACCTGGCAAACAGTTATCACTTAATAAACACCTGCTATATGACTGAAATGACTTATATTCATATTCCTTCAAATTGGTGGTTTTCTGGTACTTGGAATCATGACTTTTTAACTGGAGCCCAGGTACAGAAGTTTGAAAACAAGTGACCTGACTATGGAGTTCAATCCCTTCATTTTATCCATGAGAGAAGGTGTTTCTGGGCCTTAGCCTGGAGATGTCAAATGACTTGTCCAAGGTCGCCTCTGTAGTTTGTGGCAAAGCGAGATTTAAATGCAAGTCTTCTGATTCCAAATCAGAGGCTCTTTTCACTCTACTGCAAGTTGGTAGGAATGGGGATAGGAGTAGAACTGGACCTGTGATTATTCTGTAAACTCAATTTACCAATGCAGGTTGGTTTCTTCCCTGAAAAGTCTTAGAGAATTGGCCTTTCTTTCCCTTTCTCTTTCCTTCCTTCTCCCTCTCCTTCTCCCCTTCCCTCTTTCCCTCCCTCCTCCTCACAAGCTGAAATTGCCATCCTGAGGCAATTCTATCCAGGGTCCCATTTCTGGTTTTTACATCCCTTCCTGGGACCCGTCATTTCAGGGAAGATCTCCGTCATTTCTCAGTTTAGACTCTCTTCTTCTGAATTCCTACTTTTCCTAGCCTGCTAACTGCATTGCCTGCTTCTTCTTCCCCTTTCCCTCCCCCCTCTATTTCCCAGATAGCCTTTATGTGTTGGCATTCCTCTTTAAAATGTAAGCTCCTGGAACACAGGAACTGGCTTGTTTAATTGTATCTTCCCCATCCCCAGAATCTACTTGACATCCAGCAAAAGATTAATACATGCTCTTTCTGTCTATCCGTGGGGATTAAAATTGTCCAACATATAATAAAGGAGACTGAGGCAGAGCTCTGGGTTCCCCTCTAATGAAGTGGGCTTCAGATTGTCCTCATGGTCTAAGGTGCCCCCTTCTTCCAGAACCTTATTTATGCAGTTTGATATCCAGTATGCAAGAGAAGCATAGCAAAATACAGAATTTCATTGGTTGATGTGGGCCACATAAGCTAAAATATGCAAAAATGATGCTCCAGCAGGGTTGCGAGTTGGGTGAAGCAAGGGATATCTCTTTTGAGTAGGTGGTCACGAGGTGATTTGCTCTTCCTTAAGTTAGGCACAAGGAGATGGAACAAGTTATACATATACTCCAAGAACATATTGGGGGGTGGGGGGTGGACTTTCCCTACCATGCTACCACCTGTGCTTGGTTTGGTCATGGAATTGGAATAAAACAAGATGAAGATATCTGTACCAGATGGAGATATCTATATCAATGCTCTTGTGGTTGCACAAGTAAGCTCCATACTTGGTAACCAAGTAATGAATGTTACATTAAAGTTTGAGGTCCATTATAGGGCCGTTCTATGAGAATCTATATTACCTTGTGATTTGTACAAAGTATGGATTCATACATTACTTATTCTTATACCTGTTAGTAGGTGATTGACTAGATGTGTATTACTAGATGAATATATTAAAATAATTACTAACAAACATTACCCCTTATATAAAATCGTAATGAAGTAATACTTACCAGAGCTGGAGTCGGGGTCCTCAATGAATCATTTCTCTCAATCTGTCCATTCCCTTAGGGTTGGTTACCAAGCCAGGAAGCCAGAGGCAGAACTATAGTGTAGTGTAACTGCCTGTAAAGAGAAAAAGAGAAATGTGCAATAAAATCTGACTAACTTTTTGCTCTTTCATTTTACTCTTTCCTATTATTCTCTAAGCTCTTGGTGTCCCAGCTTCTCCATGAAGTTTCTTAATTAATTATCATGTGATCATAAATTTAGAATAGGAAGGGGCCTTAGCAGTCTCTCCATCCAGCCCCATCATTTTACAGATGATGAAACTGGAAGCAGTGTTTCCTACTGATGATTTTTGGCCCAAACCTGAAACTCACATGATTCTGCCTTGACTTATCACTCCCCCAAATGCCCACCAGTCTCATGGCTTGGCCCTAATGCAAAGAGATTCCATACTTAACGTATTTATATGTCCTAAAAATCTTAGAGCCCAGCTGGTATTTGTCTTAGATGCAGGGATTATGTCCACTGAGTTTTCTTTTGAGTGTGCAGAACAGATGGATGCCTCAAAATTCCTTCCTTTTTTCTTTCCTCCCTCCCTTCCTTGGAAACAGAAGAGGAGAAAGTAATAGGACTATTCTTTTAATACTCGTTCATTAAAAAAGCCTGTCAACTTCAGTCGACTTAATTATTTTATGAATGAAATAGCAGCACATGTTCTTAGAACTGGATCATTTTCTCCAGTTATTTGGGCAACATCCCAGGGTCACTTGGCAGCAGTAAGTTCTGCCCCAAGGGTTGACTTCAAAGCAGATGGGTGGATTATCTGTGGTTTTTAATTATTCATGCCAGCACTCATTGTTTTATGTAGGATAACTTGAGCTGATATTTGTGAAGGGCTTTGTAAACCGCAAAGTGCTATATAAATCTATATAAATACTATCATCATCATTGTTAATAGTATGATGTTTCATGTACTTTGAAAAAAGCAGCATTTTATAAATCCTATTTTTCTGAATCATATTTTCTAGGCTATATATATAATATATATACATATATATATTTTAATGATCAGGAGAAACAAACTATTTTGGGACATTAAAAAAAATGGGCTATACCACTATTAAAATTTAAGTCCATAGATTGGAAACAATTTTTTCTCATTTTTTTTTCCTTTTCCATATCAGGTGATTTAGTATAGTTGATGTTTTTGCCCTCGTTTTTTAACTGCATCATCCATTATGATTGGCTCTGTAATTAGCAACCAAGAAATAACCATGGAAACCACCTTTCCCTTGTGAGTTCGTTGGAATCCAAAATTGCAACAGTCTTTCAACCTTTTGCAGGTTACAATGATTCATTTCAGCATGCTAAGCAGACTGACTGCAAGGCTTGGAAAATAGTGTTTTTAAAAATCATATATTGAGTTGATCTACTTTAGAGATATTTTGCATTCATCACTGTGGCTTTGTGTCTGGGTTATTTCTTGTGAGGGGACAGAATCTTTGTAGGTACAGGGAGTCTGAATATAATCCATTTAGTAATTTGCAACATGAGAAAGAAATATTATTGAATTCTCATCTCATATGACGTCCTGGTATTTAATTAGCTTTGAGTCTACAGTTTCTTTTACAGAATTCTCATCTTGTGAGCTTTGTTTTCTGCTAAGATAGAAAATCTTAATGATTCCTTGCTTAAAATCCTTTCCATCTGTAGCAACTACTCAGAGCAGTTAATTTTGGTGGGGGCAAAAGCCTTATTATTCAGATTGCAAAGAGGACAAAATGATCAGGACTTTTATGAGGTGCTCCCCATAGTCAGGCCCATGGTTTAGGATGGAGGAACACAATTATGAGTCACTAGTTAATACAGAGGTAGGTAGAGAATGAAAGAAAACCCTACTTAGTATGGCTAGAGAACACTCTTGATAATCGCTGTTATTAGACACAAAGATTAAACTTGGTTTACAACCAGTTTAGTAAAAAGTCGTCAGTTTGTATTAGACCAAATTCCGTCTGATTCTGTGACCAATTCTGGGGTTTTGTTGGCACCATTCGTGTGTTCTCTAAAGGAGCAGTTGATTCCCTGGTGGTCAGTATTCACTGTTGTTTTTACACTTGCCGGTAAACAGTGCTGGCTGAGTTGAATAAAGGCTAGTGATGTGAGAAGTTCAACTCATGTCATTATTTCTCTGATGGCATGGTCTTGTTAGGCAAGGAAGGACAAACACACAATATCTGCCATGTCTGAAGGCTCTAACTCCATGTGGGTGGGCCTTCTTATACCCTTAGTTGATATGGAATCTCATCAGAGGGCCAGAACCTAACAGGAGCCTACATCAGGAGAGGTATAACTGGGGCTAAGCTCTCTGTGCCAATTACTCCTGGAAACAGCTTTGTCTTTGGGGAAAACCTAGCCCAGTCCATGTTATGATAGCTATTCGTCTTAACACATTGCAAATGTTGGGTGTTTATCCTGATGTCCCTCATTCTCAGGTAAACTACTAGATCATCCCCTTGTTGGAGTATAATGGTCTTGGTGATATCTTTCAAACACTCCTTGAATTCAATAATTGTAGGAAATACATGGCAGAGTCCAAATTATTACCGTTCATGTTAAGTCACTTTAAATTGATTCTTCTTAAGCAATCATAGTATTCCATAGCAATAATCTAGGGTCCCTGAGAAAATACTGGTATTTTAAAAAAATGTATGTTTTCAGTGAGATGCAACTTGAAACTATTGATAACACAGGTTATCAAATGGGCCCCATCATACTATTCTCCAATCCAACTCTGAACCCTGTTCATTGTCCACAAATAGTGCCTATTCAAGACAACTGGATCTTATGATGTAACTCAGTGGGATTTCTATCAAAATTCATGCTATAATCTGCTCATTAAACTTGTTTCATCTTCTTCTATTTGCCTCTGTGGGTTAAGTCAGTATCTTTTGAGTGTCTTTTAAGGAGGCTATGTAATACTCTAGGTTGCAAAACAGTTAACAGCAACAGAAGCATTTAGAAGACCTTCGCATTTATAGGGAGGTCTTTCTGTTAGTTGGACTTTTCAACAAGCATCTTGTGTGACCTGGTGAACACCTTTGACAGGAATGTCTCTCTGTTTTATACTTTACTTGGTATCAATGATGAAAGAATCACTTACCAGGTCATTTAACAGAGACTGTAGTTTACAGGGGGCTACATTATTTCTGTATTTTTTTATCAGAATATCTTGTGATGAATTTTAACAGGTCTAGGGAGCATATTGTTGGAGAAGCCTCTTTAGGTTTTGTCCTCTACTGATTCAAATAGTTTTCCGAAATCAGTAAGGAAAGAGCTCAACAGAATCCAAATCTCTCTATTTCTTAGTGTTTCTCTGGGAAATGTGGTCTACTGTAGGAAATGAAGTATGAAAATACCAATGACATCTTCTCTTGTTTTCATCAAGTTTCCCCCTCGTAAATAAACTCACCTTTTTCATAAGTATCTGATAGAAGAGAAAAGAAGGTGTATGGGTCAGTAGTTGCTGACTTCTTTCTATTCTAAGTAATCACTTATATCCTCCATTCCACTTCTAGAGAGTGGAAGTATTCTGGCAGTTATAAAGCTACTGGAACAATCAGAATGAGAAGTGATGAGTGGTGATTGCAAGTAAAGAGAAAGGGACAGATGAAGATGTAGTGAAGGTAGAACTGATAAGACTTATCAACTGATTTTAATTGAAGGGCTGAGGGGCTAGTGAGGAGTCCAAAATGATTCCAAGGTTGCAGATCTCCATGCTGTGTCAAGAGAATGAGAAGGTTTCATCAGATTGGACTCCCTGAACTAGAATAGGAGGGATCTGATCAAGAATCCTATGGCATGGGAAGCCATAGATGGTTTACAGACAGCCTAGATGGAGGGACGATTCGCATCCTTAAGATCAATGCTCCTATTTTGGAATTTCAGAAAACACCTATAGCATTTCCTATACAGAACTGCTGTGACGATCTACTGAGATAATATATGTTAAATGTTCTGTGATTTTTAAAGCAGGTATCATTGTCATTTGTTTTTCAAACCATAACACTTTTATGAAGTGATTACTTGCCCCAAAGAAATAGAGTGGTTTATTTTTAGTAATTTAATGAAACAAAAATATTCAGTAGGTTGTATGAGAAATCCATGCATTTGCTGAACAAACATTTACTGAGAATATAATGTTCAATTTAGCAAGCATTTATTAAATGACATATTCTAGAAACTGTGCTGAGTTCAAGGGTTACAAAAACTAAAGTGAAAGCTGTCCCTACCCTCAAGGAATTTCAATTCTCCTGGGTTGTATATTATGTTATTATAAATTAATAAAGTTTGAATTCAGTCTAAGGGTTTCACTTGAGGACCTAGAGGGCCATTTGCAGGCTGGAGGCCACAGGTTCCCTACACCTGGTATATACCAAGTAGTATAATGTCATTTCTAGAGGAGGAGAGCCTAACAGCTGAGACAGGAGTGGGGCAGAAGAGGCAGCCTGTAGAGGTTGGCACCTGACCTTTATTGAAGGAAAATGAGAATTCTAAAGGTTGAGGTGAGGAAGGAAGGGTTACACTCCAGAGATGAGCACTGCATTGTCCTAAGTGATGAAGAGTATAGAACAACTTGAGATGTGGCCTCTGACCTAAGGGTACTTAGACTAAATAGGAAAAAGAAAACAGATAGAAAGTGGTATGTAAGTCATGCTGGAATAAGTACACCTAGGACACACTCTCAAAGCTCTCACAACTAGCATTTCACTCAGTCTTATATGTGAAAGATGGGGATCGAATTGTTGAAAAGTCTGTGACTCCATCCCAACAGTAAAATCATGAGAAAAGTAACATATAGATGGTATAGATGATGTTTTGTTGTGTTGTCATTTTTCAGTTGTGTCTGACTCTTCATGACTGCATTTGGGTTTTTCCTGGCAAAGATCTTGGAGTGGTTTGTCATTTCCTTCTCTAACTTATTTCACAGTTGAGGAAACCCAGGGAAACAAGGTTAAGTGACTTGCTCAGGGTCACACACAGCTACACTGTGTCTGAGGCCAGATTAGAACTGGCCTGTTATCCACATGTGCCACCTAGGTGCTCTTTAGATAATATTTATCTATATGAATTCCCTGGAGGAAGATTTAATGGGTAAAACATAGATTCATGGGATAATAGATTGAAAGCTAAAAGGCACCTTGGAGGCCACTCAGGCCAACCCTCTTATTTTACAAATGAGGAAACTGAGACAGAGATAAGGCACTCATTTAGGTTCACAAGCTAATAAGTATCAACGAAAGGATTTAAATTCATGTTTCTTCCTGATTCCGAGTCAGTGCTCTAAACACTTCTCCATGAAGACAGAAAAAAAGTAGAATTTAGAGAGAGAAACTCTCTGGATTAGAAATCTTTCATTGTTTTGGTCATCAACTACATTGGTGTATTCTTGTAATATGCCATTCATTTTCTATTTTTTTTTTTATCATTATGTATCACGAGAAGTGTTGTGGTTAGTGGGTAGAGGGCTAATCTTGGAGTCAGGAAAATCTGGTTTCATTTTCGGTATCAGATGGATTCTAGCTGTGCCATTGGTGGAGTGAATTTCCATGCTGGGAGTTTGCACCTGAATGATACAGAGGGAAAGAAAGGGAGCACATAAATTGTAGCAGGAACACTGTCTTCCTCAGCAACAATAGAAGGTTAAGAAATGATTGAATTAAATAGGCAGAGACAAAATAGGCACACCTGATGGAAGGTCTGGTTCGCACGGCATGTTTGGTTGCCATGAAATAAAGTATAGATTGCTAGGGTAAAAAGGTTATTAGTTTTGTGAGAGAGATTTTTCTCTTCCAAAACTTGGAGTAGCTTCGGTGACCCCTCCTCCCCCACCCCAAAGTTGCAGAAGTACAAGAATTCATCTAAATAATTACAAACAGTTAATTTTGTTTGTGACTTCTGAAGGGCAGTTAGATAGTGCAGTGGATGCAGTGCTGGGACTGGAGTCAGGGCGACTTACCTTCTTTAGTTCGAATCACGTCACACACACCTCTATGATCTTATGACTTATTCCAAGAAAGTGACTATACTTTCCCTCACTAACCACTACAACAAGCCCATTATTTTATTTTTTTATACTCGTTGTTGATAATCCAGTTTCCACTCAGCATAAAAATGGGCCAGATATACCTAGGTCTCAGAAAGAACAATGGTCCTTGCCTTTTAATTAAAATTCCAACTCTGTCCAGCTACCTGTGTGACCTTGGAGAAGTCATTAAAAATTATCTGTACAATGAAGGGCTTGGTCTAGATGACAGCTTTAAATCTATAACCCTTTGGTCTTACAAAACCCATCTAGACTGCAGTTTCTTCATCAATAAAAAGGTGTTGGACAGGATGACTTCTAAGATTTCTTCCAGTTCTACCTCTATGTTTCTGTAATCTCTGATCCATAGTAGTTTGGGCATTTGACATCATATCCTGGTTGGCAGATTTGGGGAGTTGAAAGAAACTATTCTCCATCGAAAAGATCTGTTACCCACCTATCTCACTGACAGTGTACCCTTATATCTGTCTACCTATATGGACTTTCATTCACTCTCACCTGCCAAATGCTAACTTCTCTGTATTTTTCTCCTAAGGTTGCCTCTTCCTCCAGGATCATTTTCAGGGCTCTGGAAAAACCAGGAAGCCTTCAAGCATTTGTATTTTGAAAAGTTTCCAGTAAGAACCTTTAAGATACTGTTTCAGATGACTGTTCCTTGTCAAACTTGTTCACACAAGATGAAACCAGGAGTAGCTTGTCCATGAAATCTTAGAGCAGAAAGGAAATTTAAAAGGTCATGGGATGTCATTCCCCTCTGGAAGGGATGTGAATTGCTCAGATTGTTATTCAGCCTGATTCCACATTTATCTTAATTTTCACCATTTCTGGAGTTGATGGTTCGACCATCTCCCTAGGTGGCCTGTTTTAGAGCAGAATCATCTTTCCTTATTTTCTCATAATGAGCAAGTTCTTTTGTGGATCTAATCTTATTTCTTTTTCTAGTGACTCTGCAGAGAGGAAAAAACTTTGCCGTTGGATTAGCAAAAATGAAAATCAAAAAGAAAAACTTATTGCTTTATGGCCAGGTTCCTACCTCTTCATGCTCAGGGAAGATAGTTATCAGAGAAAAGACATTCTGTTTCTGAGACTTTAGCTGAAGCAGTTCTAGCTTGGTTAATTTACTATCTACTGGTATAAATTTTTGAGATTCTGTGCCATGATGAGGCATCAGGCTAGAACAAGAGTAGATTAAACTATGTGACACCTTTGAAATTTTAACATAGAGAAAGTCTAATTTTAATTCAAGAAAAAAATCTGCCAATCAAATGTTGTGTGCTACTGATGGATATTGAAACAATGCTTTTCCATTAAGAAGAGAAATTGGATCATAAACTTTGTAGCTTACCGTGTTAACTCAACTTGGATATGTACTAGAAATTTTTAATTTATTATTGGATGTTGAAGGACCAAACAGAATCTGACAGGCTTTGAAAATCATTAAAAAAACAAACAAACAACAACTCAGTAGTCTCATAATACCATTTCTTTTATACTTTACAATGTCCTGAGTTTAAATGTTAATGTGTTAACTACATGATGACAAAAATGTATTTGTTTTCATCTTGTGGGATCTTGTGTTTGCAGGGTTATTACGATACCATGGATGCTGGTTACATGGATGAAGATGGCTATTTGTATGTGATGTCTCGAGTTGATGATGTCATCAATGTGGCAGGTCACAGGATTTCAGCAGGTGCCATTGAAGAGGTATTAAAAGAATCCTGGATATTGAATTCTCTTCCTAAAGATGAATGAGAATAAGGATAAGGTTATGACTAGATCTGTGGTTTCATTGAAGAGGCAACTCTTGGGAGAGGCAGAATTCTCTACAGATAAATGTTGGTACCTTCTCTGCAAGTTGGAGTCTTCTAGAGTTGCTTAGAGCACTGAGAAGTTTAGTAAGTTGCCCAGGGTTACACAGACAGTATATATTAGAGGCAGGATTGGCATAGAGGTTGGTTCTCCTGGTTCCAAGACCAGCTGTCTATTGGCTACACCATGTTCTCTCTCCGAAGTAGAAGGTAAGATGTATCAAAAAATATGAGTGGAATTCTATTCGGCAAAATTATGAGTACTTCATTGTCTGTGACATTTGCTAAGTCTGTGAGGGAGAGTGAGGATCCTGGCTCTGCTAGGATTTAGTTCTTTTCAATTATCTGTACATTTGATAACCCATCTGCAAACTGGAGATAATACTGTTTACATATAGCTGTTTTGAAGAAAATATTTTGTATACTTCGAAGTATTATACATATTTTGGTCCAGTTTTGTGATTTCATTCTTAGATGATGTTCCAAATATGTCAACTCCCTGTATTCATACAGAGGGGTAACTCACATGTAACTTAGTTTCAGAGTTGCTTGGGGTCCAGGAGATTTACTCTTGATTCAGTCACCCAGGTTGTATATGTCAGAGGCAATATTTGAATCCAGTTTCTTCCTGACTTCAAGGATGGTTCTTTATCCATCATATTCCTTTCATGTTTAAGTGCATGACTTATTAGGATTGCTAATATAATTATTAGGAGAGGACATGATACAGTGTATCCTCAGAAGGATCTGAGTTCAAATTTTGCCTCAGACAGTTCTGACTTCTGTAGCCTTACATACATAGATTTGGGGCAGCTAG
Source organism: Potorous gilbertii (assembly GCA_028658325.1). NCBI lineage: Eukaryota > Metazoa > Chordata > Mammalia > Diprotodontia > Potoroidae > Potorous > Potorous gilbertii. The sequence goes on from CM053770.1 coordinate 211,607,755, forward strand.
GTGGTGCAGTGGATAGAGCACCAGGACAGGAGTCAGGAGGACCTGAATTCAAATCTCACCTCTGACAGTTGACACTTATTAGCTGTGTGATCTTGGGCAAGTCACTTAACCCCAACTGCCTCTTCCTGGGTCATCTCTAGTCATCCTGATTAATATCTGGTCACTGGATTCAGATGACTCTGGAGGAGAAGTGAGGCTGGTGACCTGTACAGCCCTCCATCATTCAAAACAAAGTCAAGTGCAAGTCATATCATTATTTCTCTAATGGCATGGTCTTCTTCGGGCAACGAAGGATGAACACATACACATAGATTCACCTCCCTGTGTTAGTGTCATTGGTTCAAAATCATCGTGGGACTGATAGGAATGACCTTGATGGCTTCTAAGGTTCTTTCCAGCTTAAAATTGATGATATGGATTATTTTCTTCTGGTCCTGATCCAGTCTAGAAGGATGGTTGAACAGATGAATGGATGAATTGAATAAAAAAGGATTTGTACATTCTACTGAGATAAGTAATGAGGATACAAATACAAAAAATAACCAAGTCCCTAACTCTCAAGAAGCTAATATTCTACATTTTATATTTTCATTATGAATTTTAACAGATATGCCCTAGCAAGAGAGAGCATTTACATATATAAATGGAACAGAAAAGAGGACTACATGTGAAAATGTGAAACTTTAGATTTTATATTTTTAAAAATTAGATAATAAAATGATCTCATCCTCTAATGTAGGAGACACCATATATAGAGGAGTGGTGACCAAAGAAAGGAGTTTGAGGTTAGGGAATCCCTGAGGAAAGTGCAAAAGTTATACATGGGCGTGGGACACACTACCGTTTAAATGGGAGAAAATGTTTAATAGCACAATTAAAACTTCGGTGAGATCAGCAAAAACAGAATTAGAGGTTCAGCTAATCTCCTCCCCTAATTAAATGATAGCCACCTCCTGTAAAGTGGGGATTTATCTTCATTTACAGCACACTAGAGTTTATCAGGACTTCTTCTGTATACTTAGCGGTCTCAGTGAGGCAGTCGATTCTCTCATGCTCCACTGACAGGAAGGCATTTCATTAAATATATTGGTAGATATGACCTATGTGTATTCTAGTGTCACCACTTAAACTTGGTTCTCCCTTTTGTAAAACTTGGAAATTGAAATTCATGCCTCGAGTATTTTGGTCGACTTGTCAGAAAAGGAGGTCTTTCAACCTGAACTCTTCATTTATTGCCTCTTTAGGTGACTTCCTACTTCTATGTACATTTTGATAGTCATATTTAAAAATATAGCTATAATATGCTTAGCATTTGATAGCAATCAGAATGCCAATAGTTCTACCTTATTGGGGAGAAAGTGTTGTTGTGTTCATCCTTTGTTTTCAAAGAAGACCATGCCATCAGGGAAATGATGACATGACTTGCCCTTGACTTGGTTTTAAGTGAGGGAGGGCTGTGCAAGGTCACCAGCCTCACTTCTCCTCCAGAGCCATCTGGATGCAGTAACCAGATATTCATCGGGATGACTGGAGATGACCCAGGATGCAACGAGAGACGTTGGTCTTTTAGGCTAAGACCTTTTCAGGTACTCACTTAAAGTGAAGCAAAGGTATGAAAATAAAAATGGCAGCTAAGTATAAGGCACAGACTACTTGAAAATATTGTAGCTACCAGTGTATAATGTAGGTAGAGCTGAAGTTTTGGAAGATAAAGGGGAAATAGAGAACTTGAACACCCAAATTTGCCACATTTTTTCCAAGTTTCTGATTGGAACCTAGTCAAATTACTGACATTTAATAAACAAGTATGTAGAATATATGCTTATGACTTCCAGGATGTCCACTTCTCCTACTTCCTTAAATTATAAACTAATTCCCTTATTTTATTTTTGAGGCAATTGGGGTTAAGTGACTTGCCCAAGGTTACATAGCTAGTAAGTGTCAGAGGCCAAATCTGAACTCTTATTCTCCGGACTCCAGCGCCTGTGCTCTATCCACCTAGCTGCTACTAACTAATTCCTTTATTTACCCTTGAATCATGGAGCCATCTCTTCCACAGTTGGGAAGACTGTGGCCTCAATGCCTCTGAGTCCTCAAGGATTTGTTCTGTAAAACTTGGACTCAATCAAAAAGTCACACCCAAGGACCTAGAAGGTCACATACAGCCTCAAGCCTGCAGGTTCCCCACCCCAACATAAAGATTCCATTGAGGTCCTCAAAGAGTAACCAACAGAGCACAACCTCCTGAGGGATCCCCCACCGAAATCAGGCTTTAAGTATGGGTTCTGCGATGAACTTGGAACTTACCATTTGTGCATTAGCTCAGCAAAGACCAGACAGACTCATCATCAGCTCAGTCACAGGGTGATGCTTTTTAAAAATAAATTTTATTGATCTCCTTTTTGCGTTATGTCCAAATAATGATTTCAGCCCTTCCCTCTTGCGGCAAAGACAAGTAATTAGGTAAAATTATCTCCTTTAGTCACTGCCTCTGGAATTGTATAGAGTATTGTGTCTCATTGATTGAGGCGGCACATATGAAGTGATTGGCAAATGCCAGCTACAGTTAGCTGGCTGGTCTGGCCATAAGAGCAGTAACAAGGGTAGCCCATTACACCACCGTAGAGAATATAAAGGATAAATTATATGTCGTCAGCTATCTTCCAGGACTTCTAGTAGCTCTGCAATGACCCAGGGATCAACTTACTTTCAAAAAAAAATCACGATGATTGATTTTTTACATTGCCTAAATTTCCCTCTCTGTCATAGTTCCTGTCTGTCTATGTCTGTCTGTCTATCTATATCTATATTTCCACTTCCCAGAGAACCATCTCATATAACAAAGATTTTTTTAAAGAAATAAAAGAGGGTAAAAAATCAGCAAAACCAAATAGTATGTCAGAAATAAAAATCTGAAAATACATGCAAATTTTCCATACTCCTTTAGTGACCTTTTCTTTAAGGTGCCTATAGTCCTAGTGCATTTTGTTCTAAAAGCAAATATTTATGTAATGCATTAGAGTTTGTGAAACCTATATGTTTCTTTTTTCTGTTCCTGATGTCTTTCAAGGGGAAACATAATTTCTTATGGTATCTTGCTTGTTCATGGGCTATTCTAATGCTGCATTCCTCAGTTTCCTTATCTGTAAAATGGGAGTAACAATATTCTGTACTTCTCCAGAATGTTGTAAGGATCAAGTAAGATAGACATTGTAAAGCTCCTAGCACAGTATCTTGCACGTAAGTGCTATATAAACGTTAGCTCTTACTGGTAGTAGTCCTAGAATAACCTGTGTGAGCTCTAGCTGACCATAGGATCATAGATCTAGATGTGGAAAGAAAGAGGTCATTTAGTTCAATCTCCTCTTTTTTCAGATGAGGAAACAGAAGACCAAAGGCACTAAATGATTCATCCAAGGTCACACAGCTAGTAAGTGGTAGAAGAAGTTCAGATCATGGTCCAATGACTCCCAAGGTCAGCCTTCTTTTGCAAGTTCCATATCAAGATGAAAGGTTTAGGGGACAGGTGTGGGGATGGACCCTATGTCTGTCATTCAAAAACAAGCCTAATTGCAAAGAGGTTATGTACCAGATTGGTCAATGGATGATAGATTTTTGAGGACTACAGCAACTCAGTAATTACTTTCCAAGTTGTAGAGGAATTGCTATCTGTGTTGATGGAGGAACTCTCCATGAAATTATGGATCCTTAAAATATTAGAGCATATACCTTTACCTAGGACAAAATGGACAGAACTCTCCTCATGGAGGGCTTTTATTGTTTTTCCTCAAGAACCATTCAGTTTTTAGCTCAACCATTGAAGCAAATTGGTTACTTCTCTATTGGTAAGTCATGAATCAGAGAGAGGCACATGGAACCAGAACTGACCTTTGAGAAAGGATCTTTTAGTGGAGAGAGCACTGAGTCTGGAGTTATGTTGACCTATGTTCAAATCTCACCTTAGAACTCATTAGCTATGAGACCTTGGGAAAGTCACTTGACCTCTCAGCCTCAGATTCTCTCATCTGTATATTAGGAATAATTATCACACCTACCTCACAAGATTGTTGTGAGTGTCAAACGAGACAATACTCATAAAGTGTTTTGAAATCTTAACGAGCTTATAGAAGCACCAAGTGTTACCCTCGGCGGCCAAGGCATTTGCACCCAACTTTTCATTGCTCTGAATGGGTTCGTTGGAGAAAAGATCTCAAGTATCCCAGTGCTTTTACCTTCAGTACAAAGTTGATCTCTTTGTTCAAAATAAGCATCCTGGATGTGGAATCAGGAGGATGTGGAACCAATGTTCTTCTTAAACATTACCAGCTATGTGACCTGAGTAAGTCACTTAATCTCCCCCAGTCTGTTTCCTCAGTTGTAAAAGGAAGGAGGTTGAACTCCAATGCCTCTAAGGCCCTTTCTATCCCCAAGTCTAAGATCCTATGTCCTATGATGTCTTGTCTCCCTTTGAAAAAGGGAGAATTAGATTCCTTTGAGTTTCCCTTCCCCCAACGTCTCTGTCTCTCTGTCTCTCTCTGTCTCTGTCTCTCTCTCTATCTCTGTCTGTCTCTCTCTCCCTCTAGTTCTAGTGGTATCCATGGAAACTTGAAACTTTGGTGTTAAAATGCTGTACTTAAAGCCTATAGCAGCGTTCAAAGCAATTTGCCTCTGTGAAGGTTGTTTTGACCAAAACGCTATTTCTTGTTTCCAGTTTAGTGCTTTTTTTACTAGTACAGGAGCGATGGCTTCCCCAGAAAGATTGTGTGCCTAGTGAGGATACCTGGAGAATTGATTGCCATGGACTTGAAATCATCTTACATTTTGTTCACTATTATCTTGTATAATATGAATATTAATGAAGATGGGAATTTTCTCACAATATTTCTCAGATTGCTTTCTTAATGCATATTCAAGTTTTATCTTTAATCTTGATTTGCCTCTTCTCCCTCTGATTCTTCCTCTACTGCAGTTAGGCTCCCTATGTTGCTGTCTGTTTTAAATCAATTTCCTAGAGATTGTTAAAAAGATAAATGAATAATTCCACTGTCCCTCTTATCCCAATTAAAATTCACAATACAGGATACCACTAAAAATGTTTAAAGAATATGTGTTTAATTGTCGCAAGAAGTGGCAATAACTGTCTGTCTTCAAGGGTCTCAACTATTTCCCAATGTGAATAAGGCTACTAAAGAAAAATCTCAGGTAACACAGTTGTCCTTGAACCACAGCTACCTCATGCCTGGATGTGCTTTGTAGATGGGAGGCATTCGTTAAATATTGGTTGAATCCATAAATAAGAATTTCGGATCCTTGTTTTTGTTACCCAGTCTTCTCATTGTCATAGGACTCCTCGTCTCAGAAGTCAAATTATTTGTTGTTCTCTACCTCAAAGAGTTGAAAAGGACATATTTCGCTACCCTCTGAAGACCTCATACTACTCAAACCCTCATTTTTGGGTTTTCCCCTAGATGTGTGTGTGTGTGTGTGTGTGTGTGTGTGTGTGTGTGTGTGTGTTCATCCTTCATTGCTGAAGAAGACCATACCATCAGAGAAATAATGACATGATTTGTACTTGACTTTGTTTTGAGTGAGGGAGGGCTGTGCAGGTCACCAGCCTCACTCTGCCCTCCTGAGCCATCTGAATCTAGTGACCAGATATTTATCAGGATGACTGGAGATGACTCAGATATTATTTGTTGAAGAATGAAGAAGGCTTTCTTGACATTATCTTTATTGAAGCTTTCAGCCTTAGCTCCTTGTGATACAGCCTGAAGGAAGTTTTCTACAAAGGATTAAAACCCTTAAATAAATAAATGGATCTCTGATGGCATCATAGTAGATGTGGCTTCCACAGAGATGTGGCCCATCTCTGCTGGTCCATCCTGCATTGTCCGTGGTCCTCCCATAAGGTGAAAAGGACAACGTTATATTTTAGGAATCTTCTATTGTACCTTTTCCTAGCCATTTGCAGGTCAAGTCACTTTTACTCTGGCCTCCTCTCAAGATTCTCTCCTCCTGCCATTTTCTAACTCTAGCTCTCTTATGTATTCTTTTACCATTAGCATGAAAATTCCTTCATGGGGAGGGCTGTGTTGCTTGCTTATATTTATTTCCCCAGCCTTTACCACACAATGTTTCAATGCTTTTGAATTTTTTTATTCATTCTTTACATTTAATGGATACCAAAGGAGCTGACCAACACTTATCCCTCAAATTGACCCTATAGCAACCCATTTCCCTTTGTGATCTTGTGTTTCTTTGACAAAATCCCTGTTCTAGCTCTTTGTAATTAATTGCTTATAATGTATCACACTTACCTTGTGTCTGCCATGTACTCCTGTATTGCCCTCTGAATGATAATTATTTCTAATTTTCTGAAGACTTCAGTGTTCCATGAGACCCACTGATGCAGCAACTCTAGTAAACTTGGTAATTAGAAAGATTGGCCTTTGTTTTAAGGAAAGTTTTGGATACTAGGAGCTATTTCATTGAAGTTCAGCATCTCTCTCCCACTATATAGACTTTGACCATGACATATCCCAAGCCCACAAAATCATGGAATGGTATTGGAAGAAGAAATTTAACAAGACATTCTCTAGTCTAACCCCATCCATGATGCAGAAATACCTTCTATGGTGTCCTCAATTGTTTCTGTAGTGGGGAACTCACTGTCTCATGAAATCAATAATTCTATCCACTTGTGCTATTCCTGCCCTCTGGTAACACAGAGTAAATCTAATTCCTCATCTGTGTGAAAGGCCTTTAAATATTTAAAGATAGCCATCCCGAAGTCTTTTCTATTTCAGGTAAAATGTTCCCTTTTTGTCTCAACAAGTCTTCTTGAGACACCTTTTAATCTCCTTCACCCTGCTTTGACGTGTTTCAGTTTGTCAGTGTTTTGCCTGATATATTATGCCCATAACTGTGTCTGATTGGAAAGGAGAGTAATTGAACTATCAGTTCCCTTTCTTTCTGGACTTTGTATTTAGGCTGTAACAACAGCCTAAAAGTTATATGAGCTTTTCTTTAAAAAGAAAATTATATTACACTGTAATCTTTCAATCAGCAAATTCAACTCAGTGCATGTTTGCTATGAATCTACTATGCATAAAGCCTGACTCCACTAGAGAAGGACAAAAACAAAGCCTCAGCCTTTTTCATATGAATTGCTTTCTGGTTAGCCTCATCTCCCTGGCAAGTATACATTGGCTTTTCCAAATTTTATAGATTTCCCATTTACCCTCATTAAAATTCACTTCCCATATCTTCTGAGAGATGAAATTGTCAATTGTACAAATAAAATATTTATCAGATGGTCTGCTTTTAGCATAAAAAAGATTTCCACCAGGTAATCATGTAGTGAAAGTTCCCATTACTACTATATCTTGTCTCAGTATTCGTTTTTGATCTATTGTCATCATTTATTTCTTCCATTTGGCCAGGGGATCTGGTATACCATTCTAAACTCCCCTCTCATTCTCTCTCCTCTTATCTTCACCTAAATATTTCCACTATAAATGTCTCCTGAGATTCATTAATACCATCCAGCTATATATCTTCTTTACACAGTGCTAGTCTGTTATTTCCTCTCTCATCTATATTTCTTTGAAAAGAGATCAATATTTCCATTATTTCATTTAACTCATGTGTCCCATCTTACTAAATCTTAGCAAAATTTTTACACATATTTGCTTCCTTACTTTAAATGCTTAAGTTCACTTTATTGCCCCTGCAATGTACATTGATATGTTTCAACATCTGGATTCCCATTTCTTTTCTGATGCTCATTATCTAACAAATTACCTAGTTTCCTTAGACTTAGTTTCCTCATTTGTAAAATGAGGGATCAGGACTAGATAGATAGTCTCTTCATTTAGGATCTTATGGTCAAGGGTTAAAAGTGTTCTTCCTGACTCCTCCCAAAAAACAAAATTATTTTCTTCAATATGACATATTCACTGGCTATCTGTTTCCCATATCCTTCTTTCTCATCTGAAATTTAAACTTTTACTTGGAAAAACAGGCAGAAATCCCATGTCCCTAGAAATCTCCTAACTTCTGACTAGGATTTCAGAGTCCTAAATGATACTTTCTAGGTCTTTTCCAACATTATCATTCTCCTCTCCATGAATCTCCCAAATGAGTGGTGGTTGACAATTTTGATAAATCTCAACCAACTTTCCATCTCATCCATTGTACATGTGACAAAAAGACAACATGCCTTCTGATTGATTGGCCATATCTAAACGTATCCATTTCTGTACCCCTTATTAGTTGATTGTCACTCCCCACCACAGTGCATTGCTTCCAGATTTCTTTGTAGGGTCTATCAAGCCTTCTAGTTCTTAATGCCAGAAACCAACCCGCTTGACACTTAACTCCCTCAGGAAGCCCAGATTATACTAGTGGAAAAGCCCTGTTTGATCCTATGGACAAAGATCCATACTATAGAGTTCAAAGGTTCAGACTTTACCCTTCTATTTCCCTCCTGTGATAAAAATTTCCACATGCCATACTGTTGACCTTGACTTCAATTGCCCTTTATCTCCTCAGAATATTTTGTGTCCATAGAACTTTTCATCCTCCCTTGATACCATCAGGATTTAGGTAGCATCATCTCATCTGTTTTGAGACAGCATGTCAGGATTAAAAAATCTCAAGTCTTCTCCCCATTTTTTGGCTCATAAAAAATTGTTTCTCACTAAATTTTTCTCCTAAAAAATTATTTCTCCTAAAAGTGCTATGGTAAACGTGTTGGTATATGAGGAAATGTTGAAACAATTGATGATGCTTGACGAAAAACAAAAGACTCTGGGGGGATATGCCAGCTGTCTAAGAATGTTTAAAATGCTGTTATGAAGAAGACGGATTAGACTTATAATATTTTGACTCCAATAAACTTGAATCAAGAGCAGTAGAAAAAAAGGGCAAAGAGACCAACTTAGTCTTGTTACCAGTAAAAATCTGTCCAGAAGAAAATGCCTCATAAAGAGGTGGGATGGCCTCTTTGGAAGATGTCAAGCAGAGAAATAGGTGACTATTAGATAGATACGTTTTAGTGGGAATTCCTTTTCTTTTGTATGACTTAGACTTGGTGGTTGTGGGGGTCACTTTCACCTCTCAAATTCTGTGATTCTACTAAAAACATGACAAGTAGAATTTTCAGTCAAGATCATCTTCGACTAGGTCTACAAGACATAAGAAAGCAAGTCTGGTCAGTTAAAACCAATCACGCTGATTAGTTGAGAAAACAGCTGCCTTATAGTTTGATTTTGAAAAACTGAATTAATAGGATGTTTGGGGACTTTGTAACAATTCTCCCTACAGCTATGGTTCATCTCACCAGCTTATTTCCCCCAAGGATTGTTTCGACAGGTATAGTTCAGCGTGATTGCTGAAGTTGACACTGCACAATTAATTACCAATGGAAAGATACCTTTTGCCACCTAGTTTAAGAAACTTGAAGTCAAAAGGAAAGGGAGGCAGCTGGTCCCTGGAGCATGTTCATTTGGCAGGTAAATATTCCTTACTGTGACTGCAAAGTGCAGGTCTTTGATATCTGGAAGATACATTTTTGTCATCTGGATAGACAAAGCACTTATAAGTTGGAGAATAGTCTGAAAGAAGAGTGATTCTTCTGGATGTTTTTTTTTCCTGCCAGATATAATAGCATTGGCATTTGTAGAATTTGGCTCAGTACATCTCCAACAGAAGCTTATTTGTTAGATACTAGCTCATGATGCAAAAATTGTGTATCTTCTAGTCAGAAAGTCAACAATATTGGCAATGCGACTGGCACTATGGTGATGTCCCAGACAGTAAAAGCAAAGGTACTGTCCTTGAATTCAGGATATATTCATTGATTTAGAGCCAGACTGGACCTTAAAATTCATCTAGTCTGAATTTCTCATTGGACAGATGAGAAAATTGAGGAATTCAGTGGTTAAGTAATCTACCCAGGATCAGAGGTTATAAGCTGAGACTTGAACCTTAGATTCTAAATCCAATATTCTTTCCATTATCTATCTGGGGGAAAAGACTCAATATAGATGATGCAACTAGAGTACTGAATGATGGAGTGCCCAAGGTGATACTACTGACTCCAAGTGCTATAGGATGTGAGAGAAGAGAGAGATCTAGTGGCTTAATGTACTCCACGTTGTATGTTCTGATGTATCTATGTTGTCTCCTCCATTAGAAGTATTTACTCTTTCAGGACGAGGATAGTCTTTGCTTTTTTCTTTGTATGTTTAGCATGTAGCACAGTGTCAGTTTTATTTCTTTTCCACCATTAAAAAATGAAACAAAAAAAGTCCTGTAGCCTAGAAACATAGTCGAGTAAAACAAATTCCATATTGTCCATGTACAAAAATATATATATCTTCTTCTCTGTCCTTAGCCTATCACCTCTTTATGGATGGAATATTTCATCACGTATCCTCTGCAGTCAAGGTCTTCCCATGATTTCTTTCTACTTTTCACTGGTGACCCTAATCATTCTGAGTGGAAAGGCTGGTGTTTTGACCACCTTTCTCCCAGATAGACTCCATTCCCTAGGCCACCTCAGCAGTGTGTCTTTGTGCTTCACGTCAAGGGCAGATTGCACTGTTGGAACCTGCTCTTGAGAGTCTTTTACTAATTGGACACTGTTTGTTTATATTTGGCACCTATTGTACATTTTCCCTGGCTTCATTATTAAGTGGCTGTAATGAAGAAAATAATCCCCTCACTTGGAAATAAGCTAAGTGATTTGTCTTAATTATTGTCAACACTCAGTGGCTACCTTGTGGTGCTGGAACAGATGCCTTGGTGGGTAATGATGTTAGGGATTAGTAGTCATTCTCAGGGAGGTGGCAATAGGCTAATTTTTGGCTTCCCTGCCATGTTTCTTCTTTTTTTTTTCCCCCTCCCCTTGTCATAGTAAATTAGATTACTACATTGAAATCAATATCTTTCCCTTTTCCAGTCGGTCCTTTCTCATGGTATGGTAGCAGACTGTGCTGTAGTCGGCAAGGAGGATCCTTTGAAAGGTCATGTCCCATTAGCACTTTGTGTACTGAAGAAAGGTGAGAATCCACCATCCTTTCTTGACTCTGTATCGGCACCTTGTATGATGAAAAATGCCTTAAAATTGTTCAGTGCTTATAACTGGAAATCTCTCCCCCAGACATAAATGCTACAGAGGAGAAAATTTTGGAGGAAATTGTGAAGCATGTGAGACACAGCATCGGCCCAGTGGCAGCTTTCCGACATGCTGTGTTTGTTAAGCAGTTACCCAAGACACGCTCGGGCAAGATACCCAGGTCAACTCTGTCTGCTCTTGTCAATGGAAAGCCTTACAAGGTACTCAGTTGAGAATGTGTAACAATGAGTGCTAATTTTGTTTTCCCTTTGATTTCACTGGTACTAGTAAGATGTAGCATCTAAGCCATTCTCCACAGCTGAATTCCAGCCTTGAAATAGACTCCCTTAGAGATATTTGTGAGTGACTGTGGATCCAGCCTAATGGAAGGGCTAGTCACCCTTATCTGTCTTATACCTTTGGCTTTTAGCTGAATTGGCATCTGGGGTGTAAAAGAGTAGGAAATAAATGGAATGTGATGGTAATGAATTTGAAAATGAGATATGTGTATTATGACTAATCGGTTTAAGGAAATAGAAAAGTAAAAAAAAAAAAAATTGCAAATTTATGGAGCAGCTGCTGTTTATAGTTGTATTACCAAAACAGTAAAGCACCATGGATAGGAGAATGAATTTGGAGTCAGGAAGACTTGGGTTCCAGACTTGTTTTTAATGGTCACCAGCTGTGTGACCCTGATCCAATCACTTAACATTGTTTGCCTCAGTTTCCTCATCTGTTAAATTAGCTGAAGAAGGAAATGGCAAACTACTCTAGTGTCTCCACCAAGAAAATCCCCAATGGAGTAGCGAAGAGTCTGACGTGACTGAAATGAGACAGCAACAAAATTGGGAATAATGGTACCTGGAGGACAAAGTTGTTCTGAGGTCCTAATGATGTAACATAAAGAACTTGGTACGGAGCCCTATCCAAAGGTCAGCAGTTATTGACCAGATAGACATCTGTAAACCCAAATAAGAGCGTGTGGGTCCCTTGATTATGCCTATGACCATAGGAAAATATTTTCCTTTCAAGGCAATGTAAGATAATTAAAATTCAAGGTCACATCCATTAGCATTTTGTGTACTGAGGAAAGCTGAGAAACCTGACATCCTTCCCTGACTCTGTATATGATTAAAGATTCCTTAAAATTGCTCTGTGCTCACAATTTGACATTTCTACCCCAGACATAAATGCTACAGAGGAGAAAGTTTTGGAAGAAATCATGAAGCATGTGAGACACAGCCTTGTCCTGGTGACAGCTTTTAGTGATGACTGCAGTGAAGGGAAAGCAGTCTTTTCTTTTCTTGTTTTTTTTTTTTGGAGATCTCTTTTTATAAAATCATGAATTTAGAACTGAAAATGATCCAAAAGATCATCTGCTCCAAACACCTAATTTTACCTAGCAATATCAGATCTTGAATTGTATGATAAAGCAGCTATCATCAAAACCACTTGGTACTGGCTAAGAAACACCTAATTTTACCAGTAAGGAAACGGAGGCCCAGAGAGGTTAAATGCAGGGTCATACAACTAATAAGTATCATAAGGAGGAACAAAGGATCATAGATTTAGAACTGGAAGAGACCTGAAAGATCATTGGGTACAACACTCCCATTTTATAGATGAGGACACTGAAGTTGAGAACTTGTCTAGGATCACGCAGCTAGGAAGAATCAAAGGCAAAATCTGAACCCAGGACTTCCTGACTCCAAGTCCATCCTTTTGACCACCCAACACTTTACCACTTCTCTGATGGAACTACAAAGAGAAGCTCCTTATAAATAGGCAATTTGGACTCCCTTCTTTCTAACTATGACTCAACCCTGAGACTTTTATTCTAGTACAAATGATTTAAGTGGATTATGAAAACTGAAATTAAGAAATTTTCGAATGCATTTTTCCTCCTAGGAGTGATTAGACTATAAAAATCTTGATCTAGAGTTCCTTAAATTTGTGTGTGTGTGTGTGTGTGTGTGTGTGTGTGTATGCATGTATATGTCTGTCTGTGTCCTACACCCCTTTGGCAATTTGTGAAACCAGTGGACCCCCTCTTTAACATAATGGTATTAAATAGATAAAATTCATATAAAGGAATACTTATAAAAGAAACTCACCATACTGAAATAAAATTATACAATATTTTAAAAATAAAGTCTAAAAATATTAGATATTTTTAAAATTAAAAACAAATAATTTTAAACTATTTAAAGATATTCATGGATTACCCATTAAGAAATATTGAACTAGACAGAATGTGTTTACATGAATATGCCCATATACATATTTGTGTCTATGAGGGTATCACTTTCATGTGTACTATAATATTAGGATTTAAAATAAAAAAGAAAGAGATCTTGTGATTATATCTACAATTTTAAAAAAATGAAGATTGGCATTAGAAAATCTGCCCACCATTCATCCCAGTAAATATTACCATGATTCCTATGGAGGCATCTATTTACATAGATGATATGCAAAGTACCAGGTATCTGCCTCTGGAGAAGATTTTCTTTGTAAAATTTTCCAATAATTTAATTCTTTTTGTTAATATAAAAGAAGTTCAAAATAGTTCAGCATCATTTGGATCTTTCTTTTGGCAAATAACCACTTGAATTATATTGGAGAAGAGGCAGTATAGAGTTCCCCATAAGAATATCGAATGCAGGGGCAGGTAGGTGGCACAGTGGATAGAGTGCTGGGCGGGAGCCAGGAAAACCAAGTTCAAACCTGGCCTCAGACACTTAGTCACTGTGTGACCCTGGGGAAGTCACTTAATCCTGTTCACCTCCTTATCTGTCACATGAACTGGAGAAGGAAATGGCAAACCACCGACTCTCTTTGCCAAGGAAACTTCAAACAGGGTAAAGAAGAGTTTGCTATGACTGAAAAACTACTAAAAGACAGTGATGTGTCTCAAATGCAAAGAGAGCAGGGAGATTGGAGTCTAGAGCACTTACGACTCTCTGATCTCTTTCCAGATAACTCCCACGATTGAGGATCCCCGTGTCTTTAGTCACATAGAAGATGCACTGAAGCGGACATCATGACCTTTCTCCTTGCATAAAAACTTGCGTAGCAGTGGAGAAGATATTTTACTGTGGTTCTCAGAAATAGGTGGATCATTGGCAGGTCTCAGTAGTTGTGAAGCAAAGTAGTTAGGAAATAGAGGTTAATTATGTAGTTGAATGGAAGGTCTTTAATTGACCATGCCTATGGTTACTGGTTATTTGTTATAGGTCTTAGTACTTTTATCCATCCTTAGGGGCTTTTTAAAATGTTTTTGTTGTTTTCTTTTATATAATTATACTGTTTTAATATGAGCCTTACAAAATCATAGACTGTCAGAGCTGCATGGGATCTCAAAGATTATCTTGCCTTACTTCCCCCTCCACCTCCTCTCATTTTACAAAGGTAACTTTGGCCCTTCTTCCTGCCTTATGTTCAAATTTAACTGCCACTGCTCCCAAGAAGCAAAAATTATTGGAGTATGGTATAAGGATAGAAGTATAGGACTTATAACCTGACAAATTAACCTTAGAAACAGTAGAATGTTCAAGATAGTATGGGAAGGAAAAAAATGATCAGGTTAGAGCAGGGGTGGAGTACCTACAGCCTTGAGGTCAGGTATGGCCTTGTTGGTCCTTGGGTGTAGCCTTTTGATTGAGTCCTGGTTTTACAGAACAGATCCCTTCTAGGTCCTTGGGTGCAGACTTTTGACTTAATCCAGGTTTTACAGAACAAATACTTTTATTAAGGGAATTTTTTCTGGGAAGTTTGGAGTCAGTCAAAGGGCTGCACTTGAGGACCTAGAGGGCCACATGTCCTCCACCCCTGGGTTAGAGTTTAAAGGATGTGTAGATATCTTTATCATAAATTTAAAACTGGAAGAAACCTCAGAGATCTAATCGCCTTGATCATTTTATTGTTGAGGAAACTGAGTCCACAAAAGATAGGTGACTTGTCCAATGTCCCACAGGTAGGAGTGTCAGCAGTGGGGCCTGAGCACGTCTTTGGACTCAAGAGTCAATGTCCTTTCCTCTGTACCATGGTGCTTCCAATTATAATAAAAGCAAAATGGACCAAATGAGGTTTTATTAGTAAGTCCATTCGCACAGAATGGGTAAGTTTTCTGATGAGCCGAATTTTCTGACAAATCCAATTTTGAACAAATTAGAATGCAATGAAATATAATTGCTGCCTGTAGTGTGTGTAGTAAACTGGATTGTGTATAATTTCGTCTAGGATGTTTCACAAGGTACTTCAGGACCTTTCAGTGCCTCTGGGTCAGGAGAATGAATTATCACCACTGTATTACAGTTCTATAGATATATACATACATATATGTATGTATAAAAGTAGTGGGAACTTAGACCCCTAATGCTTTGAAATTTACTATTTGAATAAACATGTCAACTATTTACCTGTCTTTTATATCTCTTAAAAGTAGTGTGTACAATGCAAATGGGAAAATATGTAGTTTTAGTTTTTGAGATTCTGGAAAAAATGCAGTTACCAGGCAAGAAGCACTTAGTTTAAGTGTTCTCGTAACTGATTTAAAGAATAATATGATTTCCTAGTTTTTCTATTGATTCAACACATAGAAGATTACATAGCTTACCTTGAAATTTTAAAGGAATAGGGGTTTTTTGGCCATTTCATGTAATTATTTCGGTCATACGTCTTAAACAGATTTAAAAATCAATAATGTCTTTATATCTGAAAAGAAAAAGTTATCTTGTTTCTTTTTTTGAATGTAGTTACATTGATTAAAATGGAGAATTCTATTGGAGAAACAGTTTCTCCATGGGAGCACCCAGCTTCCTTCCATTGAGTACAATCACAGCTAGACAGAGAGGATGAACAAGGCAATGATAATATAAAGATACAATGACAACGTTTCATTTAGTACTTAAAGGTAGATGGACAGCTTGGCTACAGAGTCCAGTGATGAACCAAATCAAAGGGACTGGAAAATGCTATATTATACTTGGAGGAGGGGGAAGAGCTCCCTTCTAAGAGTGAGATTGAAAAGGAAGTGTCCATGTCAGTCAAATCCCAGGTCCATTGAAGTATACGTAGTTGTCCCTTCCGTATTGCAGGGCAGGGGACAGTGCCCCCTGTGATCTGGAAAATCTGTGTAAATTTTTTTGTCCTTTCATTCATAACAGAGAAGTATAAACTTTTTTCTTTTATGTAGTATTCAGTATTAAAAGATAAAATAGGTGGATATTATACAATAGTATACATATATTTTATATATTTGTGTTTCTAAACTTTCTGTGTCATCTTCTGACCTTTATATGTCATCTGTGGCTTCTGCATAACTCCCCCCAAATTCCCATTTAATTTCTTATGCCAACCTACAATGTATCAAAACCGTGATGGGGAAAGTCATACCGATAGGGAAATTTTAGTCCATGGAAAGCAGTGATGGCCATGTAGGTTCTTCTTCATGTATGTTTATCACTCTTTCCTCCTGAGTTTTAATTGGAGGGATCATTGAATAAAAATTTTTTAAAAAGCTTTGAAAAGGTAATCCTAGAGCATTCCTGCTTTTCATGATTTTAGGTAGCATAATGTATAGAGCGCTGTCCTCAAAGTCCAGTTCAAGACTTCTCAATTCTGTTGCAGAATAAATTCGGGGAGGGAGTCTCTTCATTTGGGTGTTCCTTAGATCAGTACTGTAAAGCTCAAATAAAAAAATAAGAGGCCATTAACCCACACAAAGGGCTCCCTGCAGATCACATATTGATTTAGCCACAAATTAACTTTATGTTTTGTGGTATTTTTATTTTCTTAATTCCCACTTCCATTTTAATCTGGTTGAGTGGGCACTTGAGAATGTTGCAAGCTGAATGGGACTTAGATAATGAAAGCATAGATCCAGTCCTTATTTCAGATCCAGTCCTTATTTCCTCTTGTGTGTGACATGATTAATGACTTTGCATCTCTTTATTTAATGCCAAAAAAATGTTTTTTAAAGTAACTGCTTTCCTTCTGATTTAAGGAAATTTGTATTTACTTTACCAGATAATTTTCTTAGAGGAAAAAAATTCCTATCTAGTTCTTTTACTTAAGAAAATTAAGTGTATCTCTTGCCTAGTTGAAAAGCTGGACCAGAGATATAATGCTTTACATGAAAGAGACACTGATACATAACCAAGGCTAGGAGTTGTGTGTAGGCAGCCATGATTGAAAATCCTAAAATTATTTATTTGAAGAAAGCACAAAAAAGAAATATTTTCTCTAAACCAGTCCAATTGCATAAAACTCTTCTTCAAACACTCTCTTAATAATACCCAGTGAGAGGAGTCCATGGAGATGATTCGAGGGATGAAGGAAGAGACCTTTGAGGTCATATAGTTGTTGCCTTTGTGCCGGGGAGAAAAGAGGCTCTAGAATTTTGGAATCTGATGAAAACCATCTTATCTTTTTAAAAGGCACTGTTAGCTCTTTCAAGATGTGTTTAATATAATTTTTTCCGAATAGCCCTTCTATGCCTAGCCTAGTGATAGCCATAATACATAAAATTGCATGTTTTCCTATCTCCTACATTAGTCTAACTGCTGGTGAGAAGCACCACAAGATCCCTGATTTTTTCCATCCCCATCTGTAGACCTGGGGTATCTTCTCCAGGTTTATAATCAAACCTTTGCAATTCTACCAATACATCCTATTGATTTGCGAGTTCAGTCTCCCCTCTTGTGGCAGAATGAGGTAAGACGTTGGCTAGTTTGAGCTTTCCCAAGGTATCAATGTTGTGTGCTGCTTTATGTACATCTTTCCAAACTAAATACTTTGTGTGACTAACTACAAAACAAAGATTAAACACAGCAGTGGAAGAAATTTTTTTTATTGACAATTGGGGGAAAATTCTCTCACCGTTACCTTTCTACTGAAATCTGTCAAACAGAAGACAACAAAACAAACGTTATGTACGTGCAAACATTGCAAATTAATCTGCAAAAAGAAATAACTAAAAGACAGATCTTGAGCTTAATCAGGTAAGCAGCAGAAAATTAGCATTTAGGTAATGGCGTTAGTAAATAGGTTGTACTTGGAAATTTCTTATGTAAAACAAAGAATAAACAACAGTCACACCACCAAATAAAGCCACAGGGAAGAGTTGCTCTTCTATATTTTTATACACTATATATGTTCTTTATTCTGTCTTTCAGTTATTTCCTCTGATAAAAATGGACTTCAGGGAAGTCTCAACAAGGCCATCTTGGCTAAAAGCTTACAACATTAGTCATGGGTCTGGCTAATGCCCTATTCCAAAGATAAAAAAAAAAGTGTATGTGTGTGGGGGGGAGGATTTCAGTGTTATTTGTTTTTAAAGTAGTAAATTTGAACCTCAGACTCCTTGCAGTGCTTATAGATCACTGTCTAATGCTGGCTGGCGACTGAAGACCTTTGAATGAAAATGTGGTTATTAGGAAAGAAAGATTCTTTCTTGGTCCACAGGTAACAAGAAAAGATAATGTTCCTTATAAACTTTTTTTTTAGTCATTGCTTTTGTAAACAATTGGCTTGATTTTGTGTTGAAAAGGATAGAGGCATCACAGTGCTTTTCTACGGGTAATGAGCATTTCAGGTTGCCTTTGAAGGTCCATTTTGGCTCCATTTCCAGGTTAAATCATTCTGTTTGGATGGGATCAGAGGCAGGTGTCCAGCTTTAAGTATTGACAGCTTTGAAGGAGGAAGGAGTAGAAGCTAACTCCAATAAACATATTCATCCGACTGTTACAATCCAAAAACTGTAAAAATGGAATGATAAGATACAAACAAGATAATTGTCAAGTGCTTGCACTCAGACTCCATGAACCATAGAATTTTTTTATATAAAATCATATTTATATCAATTTTTACATAAAACTTACACATTTTAAAAGAAATACATACACAGTAATACATAAATGTCTAGTATATTACAGTAAAACAGATGGAACAACGTAAAAATGAGTGGTTCCATTTTGTAAAACATCTGGTGTAAAGGATGCTCATTTTAAAATGACTTCAGCTTTTTTCCACGCAATTGTAGTGAACCAACCAAACAATGAATGGGAAAAGAATCACATTTTCAGCTTAATAAACCTTGACTTGTCATTATTTTCCCTTAGGGCTCAATTGTCCAAGTAGTTTTTACGGCTCCTCTTCTAAGGTGATAGTGCACTTCAGGTAGAGTAGACTGAAAAGATGACATCTAAAGAAATAGTAAAGAGAAGGTTATCAACTGCAGTCTAGTTTTCTACTCTGCAGAGTAGAACTCTTCTTACTTTCTTAGGAGCATCTACCTAAAAACCCAACTACTCTTAGACTAACACTAATAGAATAGGAGATCAACAGGTACTCATGAGTCCTAGCACCAGTTACACATATTTGTTATCATTCTTTAATTAAGAGTGTTAGACTGAAATTAGCATACAACATGAAAAGAAATTTTGATACACTTGTAGGTAAGTTCAATAGTATTAGACTATCTTAGGCAATTAGTGTGGTACAATAGAAATAATCATGGATGTGGAGGCACGGGATTTGGATTCAAATTTCAATTCTGTCATTTATGACCTGTGGGATTTTGGGGCTTATTATAAAAATGAAGGGATTGGAGTTAACGACCTTTGTGGTCTAACTCTAAATCTGTGCTTCCTTGATACCATATGTCTGGGATCATTTGAGGTAAGGGTCTGTGAATGTTTTTATTACAAAATATTTTTATGTCTGTATTTCAATGTGAAGTTTTACTTAGCAATTTTCAGTGTTTTATTTCACATTTAAAAACATCCATGGACCCTACCATACTGCCAGAAGGGTTCATGTTGCAAGTGGTTAATAACTTTTCCAATACTTAAGTATGCTTGCACAAAGATGTGAACCTGACTATTAATATGATTGGAAACCAGATGGATTTAATTATTCAATTGAACACATTTCTTTGATACTAGGTGTTGTTTGTCTTTCATTCTTGAAGAGGGCCATGACATCAGGGAGGTGATGCCATGACTTGAAAGTAGATTGGATTTAAGTGAGGGAGGACTGTACATAGTCACCAACCTCACTTTCTTCTCTGCAGCCTTCTGGGTCCAATGGTGAGATATAGATCAGGACAAATGAAAATGGCTCCCTATTTGAAATTATGTGAGTTGGAAACATGGTGCTGCAACACTTTTATGACTGCTTATGCCACAGCTTTTAGAAGCTGCTGCAATCAGTTGTGTTAAAATAATATGGCACAGAGTTGTTGAAATGATCCAAAGGTGGCATTTATTGGCATGCCCATTGCCTCCCTTTCAATCAATAATCAGAGTTAGCATTTCTACAGCGCTTGATGATATTGACAAAAATATCCTCTCAACCACTCAACATCATACATGAAACTGAATAAACAGCATGCCCTGAATTTTCCATGAAGTATGAATACTCTATTTACCTAAAATCATTCCTTATGGGTTTACTATTGTGAATAAGTGTGCTTAGAACTCTTGAGAGAAGCAGGAAAATGCTAACTGAAACATCATGTACAAAATAGAATGGGACTGGTTAGGAGAGAAAAATAAATGCTTCCCTTAGTCAAAAGCAGCAAAGCCCTGATGAACATATTAAGTATTCATTGTATAAAACAGCAAAATATTCAGTTCTTGGGAAAATTAGCATGTTGTATATAGGATGTATTTGTTATAGAATATTATTTTGGAAAACCTCCTGTTTAATGAAATTATTACATGCTTCAGACTGTGCCCAATTAAATGCCAAATTGTATGCAGTAATTACATTTCTAATGTTAGGGTGGCATGTTTTTAATTAAATCGCCTACTCAGATGGCTTTTTGATCAGTATGGCCCTCAAACAACAATCCAAGTAAGGTAACAAAACCAGCTAATTCCCTTATAGGATACAAAAGATGAATTATAAATTTGGTGGCACTTGGGGTTCAAGGCAATGAACAATTAAGAGTTGCTTCTCATCCATTCCCCTTCATGTGAACATACCATTCTTTCTGAAAATATTCCCAAATATCTACCCCCACCCCCACCCCAACCTGTTCTACAAAATCGCACTGTCTGGGTGAAAATGCACCTACCATTTTTGTGTAGAAGGTAAGGAAGTCTTTCTTATATGTTGGCAAATTTAGTAATTGATTATCTTTTACTGTGATTCTCATGGACAGGAGAGTCTTGTAAATACCATGGATTTGGATATGCCATGGGGCAAAATCCGACCCCCATCTACAGTAAAAGGTCTGAAGCTAACAAGACCATTTGTCTTCCCAACATTATAGAAAAGTTTTTTTTTTCACTTTTCAGAAACTTAGTAACTTTTATAAAATTTACCTCTTAGCATCATTTTGGTGAAAGCTAGCCAAGATGAAATGGTAAGAAGATTAAGCTTTTTGACAGAGATTCCCTAAGACCAATGGCTTTTAACCTAGGCTTTGTGACCTTGTTTTGTTTTTTATGTATATATTATATATTTATAATTTTACATAATACATAAATTATGTTTAATATGTGTATAATATATAATAATTATATATGTATGTGTATATTTATATATATATGCATATATACATACATATAGACCTGTATATATAATATTTTAAATATGATATATTTTGATAACTATGGTTCAATAAGATTGGTTTCCTTTGTAATCTTACATACTTTTTAAAATAAATTTAATAACATTCTGAGAAGAGGTCTATGATACTAAAAAAAAGTTTAAGAACCTCTATCTAAGACCAAAAATGCCAAGCTATTTTTCCATTTTTTCCTACTCTCCCTTTCTCTCTTATTTGGGTGTTTTTAATTTGCATTGGGTAGGGTTTGTTTAAATCACTATCTACCTCTCCTAGTAAATTAGTATTAACTTTTAGGGCATTGTTTTACTACCGATTTAAAGGACAGATCCTGGTTAGTAGTACTGTGTCCCTTGATTTAAATGTTAGGAAGTAATACAACAAGCACTGTTAATTAACATAGCACTGATGGGATGGTGGTGATCAGATGACAGGTTGCCACAGCAGACAGATCGATGTTAATGGTAGCACTGGACTAAGGACCAGCAGCCACCAGGGAATGCCAGAGATGGAAGTGGGGAGAAATGCTGAAACCAAAGTGCACGTTCTTTTTGGAGCAAACAACTACTCACAGCAGTTCAGTGCTGTCTCCTTTGATAGACGTGTCAACATGAGTATGTGCGAACAGTGGAGTTGTCTAACCTCTGCAACCTCGAAGAAGCAACTGCAAATGGAGAGAAGGGCTTTAGCAGGCCTGGGGGATGGAATACCAAAATCCAGAGTTCAATGGGGGGTCCCCGCCCCCAAAAGAGCAATTCTAAGGCAACTGATCTTCTCTGGTTCCCTTTCAGATCTTGTCCTGGTCTGTAAAAGAGGGGGATTGAACTATGGGGCCCTCAGAGGTCCCTTCAGGCTGGAACTCTGTGATGTCCCTTCTTCTCTGAAAAGGCTCAGCCTAGGGAAATTAACTCAGCTGAGCTTTTAGTTTCAAAAGCACCGCTGGTCTTTAATTTCCTGAGAAGTTGGGGAGAATGCCTTGAGACTTCTGTGTGGGATAGTGAACATATAGAATGCAGGAACTGGGTCATGAAATGAGAAAGTTAGACCAGATAGCTCCATTTTTTGGTGATTCTTATCTCTTAGTTGAAGCATACTATTTTACTCTCTGGTTTTGGTAAAAAAAAAAATTATAAAACTTAGTTGATGGTGTTTTTATGTTCCTTTGCATACTGATGAGCTTCTACAAAGATGCTAGCTCTTGGTAACTAATAAACTCTTAGGACTTATTAAAACTTACATTTTAGTAAACTTCAAAAATCATGAACTGACAATGTGGTAAAGTTAAGAGATTATGCCATAATAAATCTCAATAATGATATAGAGAAGGACTCTTTTGCCCCCTTAATGTTTTACATGAGAAGAATGATGATGATTCTCATGACCAATTTTGATTCAAATTCAACAAATTTATGAAATGCACACCACCTGTGCGCTCTGTGACAGATACTGCATAGAGGAGATAAAAAGTTTAGACTGACCACCTTCCTAACAGATGGTTTTCTCTTGCCATTTATCTAATAATGTCCTCTAGGAACTTCTTCATTAAAAGTGATTATTTAAGGCTTTATACTTTTGTCAGAGGGGATATCTGCATATGCATAATTATGTGTATGTGAATAGGTATTTGATGAAGTTGCCTTACTGATGTTAAATTTCAATGTTTAGTAGAATGCAACCAGTTTTTCTCTCTTAAGAGTTTACCTCTTTTTCAGATTTTCTTTCTAAAAGAGTTAGCTTAAAAAAAAAAAGAACTCTAAAGAAACATAAAAGATAACATTTTTCATCCCCCAATGTAGCCTTTAGCCAATACTCTCCATGATGGGGACATCTATGTAATACACAGATGTGAACTAAATGACGGGAATTTCAGAATCAACCACTGGCAATTTATACAGGATTTTGCTGAAAGCACAGAATAAATTTCACAAGAAGGTAATCAATTCCTGAAAGTGATAAAAGACACCTTTACCATCACTTGAAAGTATATGCAAAAAAAAATAATAATAAAGCAAAAATACTGTACCGTCTGTTGCCATTTTCCGAGATTGGCCAGATGTGGTGGTTAGCCTAAAGCCAGCTGGCAATGTCTCTGAGGAACCAGGCATCATACTGATCCCATGAACTTCACGGGGAGGAAACTGTCTTCTCCATGAGGACCCACGTCTAAAGTTCTTGTCATCACTCTGCCAGTGCAGAGTTTTGAATGTTGTGAAATAAAATGCAATCAGAATGTTATAAGCATCTGAATACGTGTAGACAGAGATATGTTATCTTGATTTTTCACTTTGTTTTCTCCACCCCTTATGGTCAAGGATGTTGAATATCTACACCTCTTACTGAAAGAAAAGGTCAGTATATAAACAGATATGGGGGATGGGGTGGGAAGGAAAGATTGATAAGCCTTTGAAACTTTCTGTATTCTTTTTGGTGTGAATCAAATCTGAACTTTATTGCTATGAGAGCAAGATGTTTTTTAAGGTAAGTTTAAAGGTCTGGAATTGAAAACTGATCACTTTCATTTCATACAGACTGATTTTTATAATGATGAGATTATATAGATAATTAAAAATTTTATTACAGCAAATTCCATTTGACTGTCACACCTCAATACCTATGGTTTTGTTAAAAAAGTGTTTGGAAATGAGAAAGGCAATTTATCCATGAGATCATTGGGCACAAAGCCTGTTACCCTATGCCGGGTAGATTTGCAAGATGGGTGTCATAAAGCAGAGGGCTTAGATACATTCAAGTTTTATTCCAGAGGTATGACAAGGGTAGGAGCAAGACAGATTTTTGGCAGAGTATAAGGAACTACTTTTTGACAATTTTAGAGACCCCAGAATGAAACAAATGGACCCGTCTGAAATAGTATAGAGGGCAGGCTCATTATTGATTGATCTTCAGACAGAGATTGAATGACTTCCTTATCACAAAGGGATTCTTACCGAGTTAGCCTCTGGGGTGACATTCAACTCGTAAATAATGTATTTTTTTTAAAACCACCATTTTATTTTATTGATTTGCAACTGTTTTGAAAATGACTAATATTTTGCTGGGGGAAAAGGAGGGAAAAATTCCATCCTGCAACTTATATAACTTTAATTCATAGGAGTATGTTTTCCTTATATCCTCAAAGAATGCATAATGTTATTGTCTTTTGAGGTCCATGAACTTGAGATGGAGTTGCTATTAGAGAGAACAGCAATAGAATTCTCCAGTTAAACCTCACATTTTTTTACTCATGAGTGTTGGCACATACTATTATTAACTATTTTCTCCATGTCCTAAGTTCCTTACGACATACTATTATTAACTATTTTCTCCATGTCCTAAGTTCCTTACGACATACTATTATTAACTATTTTCTCCATGTCCTAAGTTCCTTATGATTTTTTCATGTTCTTGTTTCTGATCTAAATTAGGAGATCTGTTTAAATGGTAGCTGACTACTCATGCGGACTCGAGTTTGACAGAAAATAGTAATCTGGTTCTAATGATCATTCTGGGAAATGGGTAGTTTTCAAGAAAAAAATATTTGCTTAGAGAAAATTTACTTCATGAAAGTAGAGGAACACTTTAAATTGAAGGCTGAGCCTCAGTGGAGGAATCAGGGGCATAATGGATTCAGATTAGATATTCTACTTAATATGTTTTGTGAAAAGTAACAGATTGATCATCAGAGAGCTGTCAATAAGCAAAATGGAAAAATATTGTATATTCTATTTCCCCTGACTCACTGGTTAAAAGAACTACCACCTTATTTGAGTAAATATGGCAATTTTGAATTTGGTATATCCTGAAAAAAATACATTATATGAATTAGGGAGCTGCTGTTTCACATACAATCCATCTTTACTGTTCTCATATGGAAATGATTTGATATTCATTCCATACCCCCTCCCAATTAGAGTAGATAGGAAATCTGCATTTAATTACTGTAGTTAGAATGAAGATTTTTCAGTTTCTTCAATTAGGACTAGCTACTTCATAGTGTTTTTCTGGACATGGGACTATATCATATAAATATAGTGATATAGGGAGCCTTAGGGGGTTTTGAGTATTGAATAAGGAATAATTAATATTACCAGAATGCTACATGATTTCCTCTGTGACTTTCAGGTCTGTTTACATTGCATTGGAAAGTAGCCATTACTGAATGATCAAAGACACCCCCACGCCCCCCACCACACACCTCTTTTTTTGTCAAGGCTACCCTCCAAAGCATTCTATTCCATTTAAGAGATCTGGGGGAAGAAATTTTCAAAAGATAGCTTTTCTAGGTCATCTGTTAAGTCATCCAGTTAACAGAATCAGCTATAATTCCACTTGTTGGAATCAGTTTGAGAAATGGAGTGTCCTAGATTGATATGAAAGTGGGAAGCAGCTCACATGATTACAAGGGCAAGTAAGTTGAACTCATTTTGCTCACACAAGACAGCATCCACAGTGTTGTGGATTCCACTTCTAATACCAAGAAGAGGGGAAAAACTCTTTTTAAAATTCCCAAGCACATTGAAAGACTAATGAGGATATATTTATTTTTATTTCTTCAATTAGTAATGTCAGAAAATCACATAGTAGACCTCATCTATTGAGATCTTCTGGTTACCTAAGACATTTAAATTTTGGGCTTACTTTCTGAATTCTTCTTTTTTGCAAGAGAATCTAAGAAATCGTGGCCCAAGAAAACCAAGCTATTATAAAGGATCACAAGATTTGGGTTGTGATTGGTTTTGTTTTTGTTTTTGTTTTTTTTGACTATGAAAGGTGATTTTGTTTTTCTAAGCTTCCACTTCTACATCTCTAGAATGGGAACAGGACTTGCAAGACCATGGTGCGGTGAGTGCCATGATTTTTTTTTTCCTTTTGGGAGATAGGTAGTAATAGAGGTGATTTGAACCTATGATTTTTATATCCATGTTAAGAAGCTTTCAGTGAGCAAACTTCTCACCAGCGTGTTCTTCTTAGATTATAAGCTGGTGGCAGCAAGAAGTTACCAGACTTTCCCAAGGTAACTCAACAAATAGGGGTCAGAGATGAGACTTGTCCATATTCTGCTTGGTGTCAACTTTCCATCCACTACATCAGTCATAAAGTGTCATGTAAGTTACCGTCATTTTGAAAAAAATAGTCATAGATTTTTAATGCTTTTTTGTTAAGTGAGACAAGAATAAGCTTTGGCTTTAGACCAAAGGTTCTCAACCTCTGAAGTCTAAAAACTTAAAAATGTATTTTTTTAATTAACAGGATTTCAATATAAATTGGTTTGCCTTATAACCCTCTGTATATTATTTTATGCATTTGAAAACAAACATAATTCTGAGAAAGGTCCACAACCAGAAAAAGTTAAGAACTCTTGTTCTGCCATTTGTACTAGAAAGGACAATGGACTTGAGGTTGGATTTCTGTTCTGCCTGTTAGTATTAATATGCAGAATTTGGATTTTTCCACCCTTCTCAAAACTCTGTTTTCTCATCTCTGATTCCCAAACTTCAATGTGCTAGACAACTACCTGTTTCTTATTGTCTGCTTTTACCATCTAATTTACAGGATTGTTTTGTGTATTAAATGAAATAACATGTCTAAAGCACTTTGTAAAACATAACACCTGACATTGATGCTCAGTGATAGCATACAGATTCGGGTGGAACATTTTTATTATCTGGTGCTTTTCCCACACTTAGGGGTCCAGAATTATTTGGAACCATTATTTCTCCCTGTGCCAACTAAGGAGCCTTCTCCAGAAACACCAAAGGGTCATTAGCATGGCCTAAGGTTATTAATTAGCAACTCTGGGATTTGGCTAGTTTCTCTGGCACTTCTTACAAGTAGTTACATTGTGCATGGTTCTGAAGGACCTAGAGTAGCTAGATGGCTCAGTGGATCGCTGGGCCTGGAATCAGGAAGACCTGAGTTCAGATTCAGCCTCAGATATTTACTAGTTGTGTAGCCCTGGGCAAGTTGTTATATGCCCTAATTTTCTGAAGAAGGAAATAAATCAGTATCTTTGTCAAGAAAATGCCATGGGTAGTGTGGTCCACAAGGTCACAAAAAACAGGACATGTCTGAGTGAACAGCAAAAGAAGGTTCTACAGATTTCAACTTAATTGTAAAAAAGTTAACTTTTTCTAAATTTAAAATGAATTGGCAAAAATGATAGAAAATTCATTTATTTTATTTACTCATTAAAAATGGAAATTTCTCATTGGGGAATCTGGTATTACTATTAAATTTTATTAAATTTCTATTAACTTCTATTAAATCTTCTATTAAACAGCTAAATCTCTAAAATTATCTTTAAACGCAATTCTCTTTCTGGTAAAACTAGGAGAACTTAAACTGGTATCTCCAAATGCACAAATTGAGAGACTCCAAGGAGTCTGAGCTAGGTTACAAATTTATTCTTTCAATTTTTGATACCTATATCAAATTATATTTTGATATAATTCTGGTAAGGCATCTAGGATAAAACAATGGGTAAGAACTCTAAATGACATCTAGGATCCCTCTAGGTCCTAGGAAAGGAGGATCCTCTACTGTTTTCGTGGGCTGCCCAAAATCCTATGGTAAGCCACAGACTGTGCAGGGCTGATCTAGATCTCCACTTGTAAAAATTCTTAGATTCTTTGAACCAATATCCAATTTATCAGGACAGTTGGCTTCCATTCATAAATTATACAAAATAACTGAATATTTCTTTAAATGATTAGATTGGATAACATGGAAAAAGTGTTTCACAAACCATAAGGTTTTGTATAAATACTTGCTATTATTTCTTGAATTGTTTCAATGTCACCAATTCCTATTAAAATTTGATATTAGAGGTTTATGAATTTTCAAATAGTTAAATTAGTTTAGCACTTTAGTTCATGGGGAAGATATATGAATTTGGAGAATGAGAATCCAAATTCAAATATTGGCACTGCTATTTAAAAGTGTGACTGTATGGGTAGCTAGTGCCACGGTGGATAGAGTGCCAGGTCTGGAGTCAGGAATATACATCTCCCTGAGTTCATATCCAGCTTCACTTACTAGCTATACAACCCTGGGCAAGTCACTAAATCCTGTTTGCCTTAATTTCCTCATCTCTCAAATGAGCTGAAGAAGGAAACAGCAAAGCACTCCAGTATCTTTGCCAAGAAAACTCGGAATGGGGTCAGGCAAAGTCAAATACAACTGAAACAACTCAACAGCATCAAAACATTAGATACAAGTCATTTTCCTTCATTTGCAGATCTTCAAAATCAGGAAATTAGATCATTTAACCTCTTAACTTTCTTTTTTGGAAGGTTCTTTCCATTTTTAAGTCAATGAGCCCATAATCATACTTAAGAATGCTAATCGGCAAAGTCTGCTACTTCACATAGAGAAAAATCACAGAAGTCTCCCCTCTTCCTAAGAAGCATGAGTATCCTGTATTTTCTAGAAATTCTCCCCTTTTGAATGAAACATAAGGACTTACTTCATCCAGTCGCCGCTCAGTTCCCAGTGCCAAGAGATTGTTGTATTCTCTTTCAAGAATTTGTCTTGCCTAAAAGCAAATTAGAGTTACTGGCACCTAAAGGGCATTCTAAAAAACTGTGTAAGTTATATACACTATCAGAGCAAATATTTGAAATCTTGGCCCTTATTTAGATGCTCCTAAGGGCAACGGGATAGAGTACTGGACCTGGAGTCAAATACAGACTTAGGCACTCAATGGAAAATCAATTCACATTTATCGACTTCATTTTCCTCATTTGTAAAATGGGATTAATAACCATTGCCCCTTCCTCCCAGTATTGTGAGGATAAATTGATAGAATATTTGTAAAGAACTTATTATACCTTAAATCAAGCTGCAAAGTATTTGAGTATAATGTCAATATTTTACTTTTAATAACTTTCCCCCTCTTCAATTCTTCAGTATAAAAAAAGAGAAAGGAAAAATGCTTCTCATACATAAATGTACTAAATTCCACTGGCCAATGGCTTTTATTTTATCCCAGTGAGATGTAAGCCTACTGGCAATTTAGACAAAGCCTGTGTCTATGTAATGCCAAACCACTGAAGTGAAGAGTGAAAAATTGAGTCATTTATATGAATCACTTTGCTGCATGATTCCCTATTACTTTAAGTGAAATAAGCTGCCTCACAAAGGATTCAGAGCCCTGGCACTGGAAAAACAAAAACTGCTTGACCGCATGTCAGAGATGGTGCAAAGAGGGATGACTGAATAGGGTGGGGAGGACCTGTAGGGTAGCATACAAAGCAAGAGAGTCGCAAGACCTGGGTTGGAATTCTACCTATTCTGCTCCTAAGTTAGTGTGTGACCTTGGGCAAATCATCTCAAGTTTCCTCATCTGTAAAATAAGGATACTAATAGCACCTCCTTTCCAGTCTTATTGTGAAAGTCCAATGAGATAAAACACCATAAAGCACTTAGTGCATTGCTTGGCACATAGTAAGTGCTACATAAATGTTAGCTTTTATTACTCTTTCCAAGCTAGAACCCACTAAGAAATGATGCTTGACATATGTTTTCACTCTATTTCTCTTGCTTCTCCTCCCCCCATTTTTTACAACATGGCCAATAATGGAAATATGCTTTTTAAGACATCACATGTATAAAGGATAGCATATTGCCTGCCCTTTCAATGGGTGGAGGAGGGACTGCAGAGAATTTAGAACTCAAAAGGAATATATGAATGAAAAACCCATGATGCTCCATCACTTCATACACAGACCGATCACTTCCTAGAATAATAGTTTGTCTTTTACATAGACATTGCTTCCAAGAATTCGAAATGTCAAATGACTCACCTGTGTATTCTGCGTAGGAATCTGTAATAATAAAGCTAAGCTGCTATAGTCAAAGTTCTCATCCAAGGCTATAAGGGATCCATGCACGCCGCTTTCAAGCACATTATTTGCGTACTCTCGAAGTCCAATTGCTTGTATCCAGCGAATCACTCGGTCATTGCTCCACACCAACACATCTAGACACAGAAGTCAAAAAACCTGGGATTTACTTCATAAACAGTCAAAATAATAGCTAGAAAGAAACTGGACCATGGGGGAGAGATGACTACATGGCCTCGTCCCACCTTTTCCCAAGCAAAGCTGTATATTATCACTGAAAATGAATTGGTTAGTTGACCATACGCTCTGTTTTTCTTGTTCTATATCTTACTTTGAGTATGCCTCTGGATAAAGTTGTTATTACTAATTGGGTCTCTCATTTCATTTCAAAGCACTTTTATATAAAATGAAATCCTATTTGAGTAACATGTAAGGTACAACAGCTGTTAACCTAGTTCAGGTTACACTTTCCCAGCCTTTTCCTTAGAGTCTTAGGGGATTCAGCCTTAAATATGTCTTTTGGTGGTATCAAAATGAGCTGAATATTACACAATCTACCCGTGCCCACCTATTGTTTTGAATTCCTCAGTATGTTTGGAGCACCTTAGTCATTTTTTTATTACACACACAATGGGAATTGTTGACCAACTTACCCAGTTACTACTAAAATTTCCTGGTAAGTTGGCCATTGATAGCATCTATTTCCAACATTCTTTTTTCATGTTCATTTTAGAGATGCTAACTTTAAAAAAGAAAATGCTACTCTTTATATTAAGTATGAAACAGGAGTAGATTGTACTTGCTTTTTAGTTGCTGTAAACTTAGACTAGTGAAATAGATAATGACTGGGGAAGATTGGTTTAAAAATAAATGCAAAAACCCCCAGCAATACTGTGTGTCCTTTGAGAAAGTTCTCCAAGTTCAGGAGTGACCAAAGATGCCATTTAATAAAGGAAACTAGATGGTGCAGGAGATAGAATGCTGGACTAGGAATCGGGAAAATCTGAATTCAGATTCTGCCTCAGACACTATCTGTGTGACTCAGGGCAAGGCGACCTCTTTCTGCCTCAGTTTCTTCACCTGTAAAGTGAGAATGATAATGGCACCTACTACTCCATATTACTATGGAGAAAAACTGAGAGAATATTTACAAAACACTATGTAAGTGTAGCTATTGTCCAGTGTTTCCCCAAACTCCTTCAATGATAACTGAAAACTGCCTTTCTCATTTTATTAATCTAAATCTATAAATCTAATAATTTTCTGGGGAGCAAACTATCCCCTCCAACCTACAATTCTTTTGGATATTTTTGATGTATGTAGTAAATACATGTAGGCAAAAATGTAGCAACTGATGCCTAATGTACCATTATTTTGAATTCAATGTTGGTACATCTTTGAAATGCAAATGGTTCTCTCAGAAAGTTCTTTGATGAAGGTCAAGGCGAATTAACACTTCAAACAATAACAAGGGGTCAAAGTCACTGGAGAGAATTGTTTATACATATGTCATCAGATCAGTTACAGAACTGATAGCCTCTTAACACATGTGATCATTTGGGTATAGTCATTCTCACCCCCTTTCCTCACCCTTCATTCTATTGTCCTAGATTGTCCCATAAAATCTTAAATAACAACATAGCATTTGACCTGGTACCAAAAGGGTACCTCTTCTAAACAAAATGTCAAGACTCTCAAATCTACGCGAGCAAGGGCAATGAAAACTAGGGAAAAAACAGTGCTTCTCTCACTTGGACAAAAACCTATATACTTGTGCTCAATGGCACACTTCCCTCTTGGTTACATCTTGGACCTATTAGTTCTTACATTTCAATTTAACCAAACAATGTACTTGAAAACAACCTTCAACTTTTGAGAGACCCCTAAATAAAAAGAAACTAAACCATTTAATATTGATAATGGAAAAACAGCCTCTCATTCCTAAGTAAAGAAACCAGTGATGTGTTACAAGAAATGCATGGTGTGTGCCTGTCAACTCTCCAGTGAGTCATACCTAGGAAAATAAGTTAACCAGCCATAATAACTAGTATGCAAGACCATCCCAGGAGAACTAACATTGTGGGTGAAGACTGAGGAGGGAAATCAGCATTGACATTGTTTATGCAGCTGACAAACATAACTTCAGTGCTGTCAGACACTTGGTAAGTTTTGAAACAAAATAAAGAACACTTAAATCAATAATTATGTCTAATTTTAAGTTCTTTTTTTGGTAGGGCGAAGGAACATTTGGTTTTTTTTTTCATAAATACAATATGGCTTAATAAAAGTGAGCTTTAAATCATAGTTGACCCACTAAAAATATTGATTTTAAAAAATGCTATTTAGTTATAAAGTAGAAAGGGAAGAAATACTTAGGAATCATCCCTTTTCATGTCCTTTTATTTCTTCCCTAAGGAAAACAAATAGTAGTCTTAAATAGATGTGGAATTAAAAATGTATTTTTTCTAGAACCCCAATTTTTCTTTCATTTTCATAGTGTTATTCATCATTTAAGAGAACTGAACTCATTCAGTGCTATTCTTAATAATATCAGTAGTTTGGATAAGTGCATACATTCTGTCATTAAAACTAATTGACCTATTTTGTGGGTACAGAATAAGTGGTGGTAATTGGAGGGAGAGTTTCTTAGCATCACATTCTTATAATGAAGCATCAAAAGTGGGTAAAAACCACAGGATGAAATCACAAAGCCATCAAAGTAAGTGTCCCAAAAGAAAGAAAAACTGAAAACCATGCTAAAAAAAAAAAAATGAAATTTCTGGGCCCAACAGTGAAATTATAATGATGTCAACCTGGAATAATCTGCTATAAAAATCTTAAGACTTTTATCTGTAAAAGAGTATGTACTATATAAAATGCCATCAAGTAATAAACTGTGGTGTGAATACACGTTTAGCATCCCAAATACAAGTAATTAACAAATTTGATGCATACCTTTATTAAGTGCTTACTACGTGCCAAGTAAGCTGCTCAAAGGAAAACACTGAAAATGTTCCCATCATGGAACATGTCCTTTATCTTAATGATCTGTCTTTCCATTTATAAATGTAAAAAGTGAAAATAAATGTTGATATGCTAAATATACAGTTTTGGGTCAGAAATGCTTCACCTTAGTCAACTATGTGACAAAGAAAACAATCAGTTGGATGAAAAGTCAATAAAAATGGAGCAGAGAGCAGAAGTTGATGTCTAAAGGCCTGGGATTGAGTTCTACTCATGGTAACAGGTCACATAACCTCTTTATAAAAGGAGCTCTGATTCCCCAGAATTCCTGTGAGGAAAGTACCTTAATAACCAAAAAGAATTAGATAAACATGAATTTAGGAAAATAGGACCTAGACCTATAAGGAACTCCTGGATGAGAAAACTCTTTTTTCCAATACAGGTCAGCAATTTCTTTGTCGTTTAGAGCCTTAAAGAGACACCACAAGTACTGACTGATTGTGTGACTTATCTGGGGTCACCTACCAATGATGTGTCAGAAATGGGACTGGAGCACAGGTCTTTGATTACTTTGAGACCAGCAATCTACTACATCAAAGCCACCTGTCACAAATGTGCTTTATTATTAATATGCCATATATCTATATTTCTCTTTGTATATTTTCTTCATTCTTGTCAATATCAATATATTCATCACAAACATAACCAGGTGGAATTGTAGAGAAGAACCCGCAATGCTAGGGAAAATATATTTTATCTAGATAGGGAATTTCTTACCTTTGATTTCATGTTGACTTGCTTCTCGTCTCCTTTCCAGTTCTTTCCTATCATAATTCAGCCTCTTTAAGCACATAATACCATACTGTAAACTTGTTCTGTTGTGTTTTAAAAGGGAAACAAACATTCAAAAAACATAAAACACAAGTGGTTCTTAGCTTAAAAAAACCAACAATAGAAATTATTATATCAAGCTTTTGAAGATTTACTCCAGCCAGCCAATATTAAAGTTCTAACAGGCATTGTTTTGGCCAAAGAGCAAGCTACCTAAATATGGCAACGGCAGATTCATTAGCATTTTTAAAAATTCTTCGCTTGTGTAGGGAATGAAATTATAAACTTTTCAAACAAATGGTGCAAATTCAAATGACCAGAAAAGTGACCAAAAGAAACAGAGATCTGGAAGAGATCTCCAGAGATCATACGCCTGCATCTTTCTGCCTTCAGCAAGAGTTATGACACAATTTGGACTTAAATTATTCCCTTTCAAAAGGGTTTATTGAACATATACGCTGCTCATTGAACTTTACTAAGTGTGGAGGAATAGAGATGCAAGAGATACAGTGCCTGCCTCCCAAGAACTTAGTGGGTGAAAGAAAGGAAGAAAGAAAAAAAGATGGAGAGAGGGAGATTCCAATTTAAACCAGTGTGTAGCTTAGGTGTCCACATGAAATGAATGGTTTGTGTAGTAAATGGTATCAGGAGACAGAAAAGGGAGAGAGCAATGGATACCAGGGAAATATAGGAAGCACATCAGGAAGGAAGAAGAACTTGTTCCAGGTGCTAAAAGGAAGAAAAGAGAAGGCTTTTCGAGCAAAAGGTAGGGCACAGAATTTATACCTCAAAAGAACCTTTGAGGTTATCTAACCCAACCTTCCCATTTTACAGATATGGAAACAGACTTGAAGAAGAAAAGACTTGGCCCAGTAAGTGGTAAAGCTGAGAGTTAAAGGAAGGCATTCTGACATCCCACCCAGCATTCTTTCCACTATACCATGCTGCTTGGAGTTGAGACTGACTATGGCATGTTTGAGGAATTATATGGAAACCACCCTGCGTCTAAGCAGAAGGCAGTGCTAAGAAGGGTGGGGAAATAAGTATATATTTCCTATATATGCATTAAAATCCACAAGAATCTAGTACTTTACACACCCTGGCACTTACTAGGCATTTAATGTTTATTCACAGACTGATATATTGATATGATTTGTCTCTCGTGTCCATTAAAATTAATTGGTATCAGTGAAGATATATTAGAACTCTGTACTTGGAGTCGATGACTTAAATTTGAATTCTGCCTCAGTTATTTTCTAGCTGTGTGAACCTGAACAGGTTGCTTAACCTGTCTCAGGCCTGGTTTCCCATTGATCAAGCTATCAATATTAATTGATATTTGCTAGATATTTTGGCAAGCACTGAGGTTAAAAAAAAGAGACAAAAGACAGTTCCTGCCCTTAAGGTGTCTTGCAAGGTATGTGTAAGGATTTTAAAGGAATCTCAGAGGTAGGAATAATGAGGAAGGGCAGTCCAGGTATGACAGGCATTTAGTACAAAGGCACTGTGATGTGTAAGAGCATCAGCAAACAAACCAGTGTGGCTGAGTCATAGACGATGTGAACGGGGAAGGCAATGGTTGGAGAATCCAGAAAACAAGGGGATGTATTTAATCTGAAAAGGAGAGTTCTTGAGAGTTGTCTTAAATACCTGAAAGGCTGCAACTCCTAAAAGAAGCCTAATCATTTTGTAGGTTTTCAAGGGATCAAACTATGACTGAGTGAAAGTTACAAGAGTCAGATTTCTACTCAATATACTGGAATGATTTCTATGAATAAAATGTCTGTGCAGAAACCAAATGGGCTGCCTTGTGGAATGGTGACTCTTTGTTCCTGGCAGTTTTCAAGTGGGGGCTGAATAGCACTTGTCATGTTTACTGTACAATAGAATTCTGCACTGGATAGGAGGTTGGATTAGATTACTCCTAAATACTTTTCTATCATCAACATTCTTTACAATCCAGAAAAAAAAACAACTGCAGATACAAATATGTACATTAAATCTAAAAAAGAAAAAAAAGGATTTTGAAATTGTTTGACTTACAACATGGTTTCCACCCAACATGGGTCAGATAAAACAAAGGAATTGTTTCTATAAATTTAAAACCACTTATAAATGTGTTTGGCTTTACTCTTACCCATCGATAAAACCTCTTTAAACATTTCCACTTCTCAGTGGGTGAAAGCTTTACATTGCTAAGCAGTATATTTTCCATCTATAACTGGATTAAACAGCATCCCTCCCTACCTTCAGGTAGTGGAGAGTGAAAATTCAGAACCACTTAAAGGACCAGAAGTATTTTCTTCAGGGAACAACCCCATCTGCTTTCTATGCTTTCAAGAGCATTATAGACAACTAGGGAAAATCTGCCTTTCTATACTCCAGTTTCAATATTTACTTTGCATAGACAATTTGCAACTTTTTGCATTAGAGATGAATATATTCTGTTTGGTTTAACTTTATCAATAACTGCTGCCCCATTTTAAAAGACATCAATAAAATCCCACTGATAATTTTTAGGAGAAGTTTAAAAAAATGAACCTATGGGTTTATTTGTTATTTTACATCAAGGAATTGTGTTCTTTTGTTATACAACAAGCTTTCAATGCACACTTGCTGGGCACACACTTTTGTCTCAGATATTGATCTGTTGTCTCAATGTACCTGTGGAAAATGCATGTGTGCTGATGCTCATTATGTCACATACTGAAAATATTGATGTTTTTATGTACTTTTCTTATAGAAGAATGCATATTATCCATTTTTATTCCATCCTGATTAGTCTTTGGAGGGAAAAAAAAAAACCTACCTATGAAAGCTATCCACCATTTTTAAATGGACCCGGAGATCTTTTTTTGTCAGATGATCTAACATTCTTGCATCTACCAGGCATTCCATAAAGTAACTTCTGTACTGAGGTAATCCCAAGCTGGGAAGCCACTCATTACCAATCCACTCATGATTCATATCACCATAAGCCAGAGTCTGCAGAAAAACAGGACACTATAATTTATTTATAGCAGTCAGTTTCCAAGCTGAAAAACAAGATGGCAATTTTATCACATAACCCATTAAAAATCCCACTAAACCTAGTTTGTTTGTTCAATTTTCATGATGTATGGGAAAAGAGTACAGTTCACTCATAGCTTAACAATGTCTGTCTGCCTTATTTTAGGGAAAAGAAAACAAACAATAATTGCCCATGCAAATGGAGGGGATTGCTGACTTGGTTTGTATTTGAAATCTGTGTCATCACTCAAAAAAAAAAGCACAATGTACCGATGATAAGGAAATATGGATGATGAAATGCATCCCTAGACTATTAATGGATCCATCTGACTGCATCTTGAGTGCACTCCATTTACAGTGTTGGAGAGATGGGGCTGCATTGAGTTAAGGTGGTCAGTTACACTTCTGAGTATTGTTGTAAAAGAAACTGCAAAATAACCCTTGGGATTTGAATTCTAATAACTGCATTGTTTAATGACAGGGAATTGAAATACTTAAGGGAATTCCTACAAAATGCACTAGATTGGGTTTGTTTTAAACAAAATGAATTCAACTTAACAATCAAAGTGTCTGCTCTTTGCAAAGTGTTACTGCAAGGTACCATATAGAGTAGAGATGACTCAGACCCTAATTTTGAGGAATTTACATGAAATGAGGAGGAGATGAAATGCACCCAGAGGACACTGATAGAAAGAAACACAAAGGAGAGAGTAAGGCAGAACACTGTGATTGATTTGAGGTAGGAGAGACTGCTTCTGTCTTGGGGGGAGGTGGTACGCAGGGAGTGACAAAAGAGAAAGAAATACTTGAATAAAGGGAATTATCTTAACAGATACAAATGGAAGTGCATGGAATGTGAAAGATTTCATTCTAGGCACTGGGGATACTATTAGCAAAGAAATTAAGTCCAAATAGAGGAGAATGAGAATGGGAGATGAAAAATAGATGTTTGTTAAAAATGTAGAATGTTGTTGGTTAGGTGTTTTCAGTCATGTCTGACTCTTCCTGACCTCATTTGGGATGTTCCTGGGAAAGATATTAGAGTGGTTTACCATTTCCTTCTCCAGTTCATTTTATAGATGGGGAAATTGAGATAAACCAGGATCACACAGCTGCTAAGTGTCTGGGGTCAGATTTAAACTCAGGAAGACTCTAAGCCTGGTGTTTTATTCACTTTGCCATCTACCTGCCCCCAAAATGTAGAATAAATACACATAAAGGATGGGATAAAGCTAGGAAAAATGGGATGGAGCTAGACAGGTGGGGTGGATTCAGTTTGCAAATCAAAGACTCAAGTTTATTCTTAACTCATCAGGCAGTGGGTTATTATGTGTGTGTTCATCCTATGTTGCTAAAGAAGACCATGCCATCGGAGAAATGATGACATGACTTGCACTTGACTTTGTTTTGAGTGAGGGAGAGCTGTGCAGGTCACCAGCCTCACTTCTACTGCAAAGCCATCTGAATCCAGTGACCAGATATTCATCAGGATGCTTGGAGATGACCCAGGATGAGGCAGTTGGGGTCAAGTGACTTGCCCAAGGTCATGCAGCTAGTGAGTGTTAAGTTTCTGAGGTGAGATTGGAACTCAGGTCCTCCTGACTCCTGCACTGGTGCTCTATCCATTGCATTATTATTAGACAACAATGTGAGAGATGGATCGGGAAAGGCTGGAATGGAGGCAGAAAGACTAGTCTGTCTTACTATAATAGTTCAGGCAAGAGGTAATGAGGGCTTTAACTTGTAGTTATGGGGGCAATGCAAGGGGAAGGATGGATGTGATTGCAAAGACAGGATCAATAGAAATCAGAAACTACATACTCAAAGACAATTTCAAAGTGATGATGACCACTGGTGACTGGTAATGTCATTAATGGAAGTAGAACAGTTAGAAGAGGAGTAAGTTTGGGTTCAGTTGCATTTGGATTACCAGTGGGATGCTGGGATGGAGTTATGGATTACAGAATCATTGGTAGAGAGGTGAATAGTTAGAATTTCCAAGGGAGAGAAAAGAGAAGAATCTCTTAGAGGTACCAGGTTTAAGGGGTGAAAGCAGAACGAGAACCCAGAAAAGGAGACAGGGTCATTAACGTCGGAGAATGAGGACTACTGAATTGTAGGTTTATAGGTGGAAGGGACATCAGGAGTCATCTAATCTTATCCCCATCATTTTATAGATAAGGAAACCAGAGTCTAGGAGATCCAATGACTTGCTTAAGTTCACAAAGGTCACACAGAGGCAGTATTTGAACCCAGATCCTCTGACTCCAGGACCAGTACTCTTTTCTCTATATCATGCTACCCCCTTTTTTGATACAGATGAAGTCATTGGTCTAAACCAAAACCAAAAGAACATGTGCTTCTTCCTCATAGGGGCAAGGCATGAAATTAGTATAGAAGGCTTCCTAATTTTGATTGTGGTTATTCTGGGTGTGCTGATGGCTTTGTGAAGAGTTCTTGAACATGAAGATTCAGTCCAGTCTCTACATCTGCCAGAGGTATATGTCTGGGTAAAGAATATCACATATATGTATGAGTATATATGTGCATGTATGTATATACATGCATTTACACATGTATATAGAGAGCAACACACATACACATGTGTATATGTGTAAATATATGGTATATACACGCACACATGTATGTTTATATGTGTGCATGTATGCACATATATGTTTGTGTGTGGATATGTATTTACACGTGTATACACAGAGTAACACATATGTATGTGTCTATATATTTATCTATATGTATACATCTATCTATTTTGAAAACAATATACATACTAATTGTTTGAGTCACGCTGGATGTCTAAGTTCTCTTTGGGTAAACACAACACAGATGATCTAAAGTCAAGCCCAAGGGATGTGTTGACTAATTATCCAGTACTGTGACCACAGAGAGCTTATACAGAACATAGCCTCAGGGATCATCAGGCCAAAGTCCGAATGTGAATTTTCTAAGAGTCCATCACTATATGAGTACATCATATCCCACCCTCAATCACCATTTCCTCATTCTTCTAGTGTTGAGCAGGCTAAGCTGGAGAAAGAATATAGGGTTCAATAACATATATTGACTCTGATCTCAAAAGGAACAAATGAATTCTACACTGAGCAAATGGTTTAAATATCTAAATTAATGTTCTGTGCTAAAATATTATATAGGCTTGGAAATTATCTTATGACTGGAAGGTAATAATTTTCCCCTAGTAAATATATTTTCTTTTAGAATAATGTGGTTTGGTAAATTTATTGAGAGAATATTTTAAAATGTATGTGCTACCATTTTCAACTTGTACAATGAAATCAATATTTTACAGTGTATATAATGCTAAAAAAAAATACTATACCCTTGTCCTTATTGCTTGCTAATTCATATGAATTACTATGAATAAACTATTGCCTTACGCCAAGTTAATTTGAACATAATGAATTCATACCTGGGCCCAGCTTCCTTCCTCAGATTCTTTCTGTGTTAGCAGAAGCAGCATGTAGTTATTAATAAAGCAAGGAAAAATAAAATATATCAAATTAGTTCAGGGGTATGAAATTCAACAATCTTGATAGCTATGTGCAAAAGTTAATAATTCTAATGTGATTATAGACACAGACTTGCTTCTCACAAGAGCAGTGCTCAATTAAAAGGAATTTCCAAGCAATTAGATTTTTTAGTGCATTTTCACACCCACAAAGTCATGCTGGGCTTTCATGATTTTTTGAAAATTCGTTTTTGTCATTTCCAAATTTTGGTTACCATTCATGAGAAAAACATATATATTTTAACATTTGGTCACTATTTGGTCACTAAGGAGTTTGGGAAAATTAGCATTCATAAGAAAATATTTATTGAATTTGGGCATTACGAGGAGGGAGAGACAATAAATGCTTGTACAAATTAATTAATGTATTTTCCCCAGTTGTTAAGAGATTAACTAGTTTGTGCTAATTGTTTTGAAAATTATAAACAGTAACAAAAAAGGGGAGATTTAGTTGTAAAATTAGAAACATTCCACCTTTGATATCTTTGTGGAATTAACATACATACAATTCAATTTGCAAAACTGTTCTAACTCATTCAACTGTGAGTTACTATACAATTTAAAAAAGAGTGAAACAAAAACTTTACACTCATTCTAGAAACCAAAACTGTAATCAAAGGAGCGCCTTGCCGCCAGGAAGTGACAACGCAGAGGGCACCAAGGGCTCTTCCGGTCCCTTTAGCATCCTCCAAATAATTAGACAGCACTGTGTTAGCAAGAATAATTAGTTAAAATAGGAAGCTACTTGATGGGATGTTTTCACACCAATACTATAAATATAGCTGAGATGACCAAGTGAGAGAAACCACATGAATATTTTGTACATCCTCTGCTAAAAATTTATTCAGAAGCCCTTTTTTTAATTCAAAAGGTTAATGTGATTCAGTCCTTAACTAGTCAGGAGCCAAAGCTGAATATGATTAAAATTGTTACTGCTAATTAATTCAAAGTGATTTTTTGAAAAAACAATCTGTAATTTCTAATGGCTTCTCACATATTTATGAGTCTTGAAACTATTAATATAGACTTAATTTTTTTTTTTTGTCTTAAAATTGAAGAAAGCCAAAAATACTGACCGTTTTGGCTGGAGCAGCAAGGTTTTCCATCTCTTCATGGGTCACCCAAACATTGCCTGAGGGCTAAGGACAAGGCCCACAGGGAAGTAGGTAGAATCCACATTAGGTAAGCAGTGGTAAAGAAGAAAGCCAGCACCACTGTAAGTCAACAGCATCACCATCAACATAGCTATGTTCTTGCCTCTAGAGTGAGCAGGACATGACAGAGAAGTCCACAGCGCTTTTAAGAATCTTTTATGCTTAAGAAGACCATGCAGTAAGGGACATGCCGTTTATTCCAAGTAGTTTCAAAACCAACATCGTTATCTTCTTATTAATCAGCAAAAGGGATGAATAGGGACGGGACCTATGCTTTCATTGATAGAGGGAACACCCAGATGAGAAAAACTCCATCTACCAAGGTAGAATGTCACCTACTTTTCAAGTCATAGTTACTCTAGGCAGCTCTCTTATACAGAGACTTAAGTGACTGGCCCAAGGACACACCATCAGTAAATACAGAGGCCAGACTGGGGTCCAAGTCTTCCTGATCCCAAAGTCAGCTCTCTATCCATTATGCCATAGCTGCTTCTCCAGAAAAATGGAAACAAAACAAACAAAAAAAAGCTTCATTTTCTGAAGTAACAGAGAATTGTTGGCTATGAGATATTCTTATAAAGACTTTTTGGCAGGTTATAGCATGTACCACTTTGTAGTGTTATAGAAAGTCACTTTGAGTATGAATACTCTTACTAGAAAGAGAACATCAATGCCAGTTGTATATCTGTATACATGACCTTGATAGAGTCATGGTATTAAATATACATGACTTTTATCTCGATCTTTTCTTCCTTTTTCTACTTAAATACATAGCTAGTTGGTACAGTGGACAGAGTACCAGGCCTGGAGTCAGGAAGACTCATCTTCCTAAATTCAAATCTGGAGATACTTCTTGTGACCCTGGGCAAGTCACTTACCAATGTTTGTCTCAGTTTCCTCATCTGTAAAATGATCTGGAGAAAGAAATGGCAGCCCTCTCCAGTTCTTTGCCAAGAAAACCCCAAACAGGGTCATAAAAACTCAGACGTGACTGAACCACAACAACCAAATACATAAAATACATATATTTTGTTTTGTTTTGAATGAAAAAAATCAATAAAGGCAAGTTTTGTTAAAAAAAAATTGTCTGCTTTTTAAAATGTCTTTGTAAGAAAATACATTTCTAAAATTTGTTTAGTCATATTTCTGTCATGTTCAAAACAAAAAGGGGTAAATAATTTGTCCAGGCTCACATAGATAGCAAGAATGTAAGACAGATTCAAATCCAGGTCTGATGTCAAGTCCACTCCATTCACTTTTTCCCCTAACTGGCCCTCATGAATTGGATAACACTGAAAAACAGTCTACTTAGGAGGCAGAATCCTACTAATTTCACTTGTTTTCAAAGCTACCTTCTATTAACATTTATTCTATAATTAGATGTTTTGTAGTTTAAATAAATTTAGGGGAAAAGGACAAATGACAGAGAACTTTGTAACCAGAATCCATTCTTCAAGTGATTCTATTTTCATCGTAAATTTTCTGGAAATCCTGATACATTACTCAAACTGTATATGATATCCTGACAAATACAACAGCCTTTGCTCACCCTATAACCATTCAGTTGCTTGATCTTCCTAGTTCTGAAAGGTGGTCAGCACTGTAGGATTCCAAGGACAAAAGTGTTGTCAACTCATGATCAGCATACTTCCCCTACATCCTCATGCCTCTGATCTTGACAGCCTTATGAATAATCTAATTAAAAACATTTTTATTGGGTACCTACTCCCTGACTGGTCTGTCCACTAAATTGACCAGAATAATAACATTAAAACAGAACATATTTTCAAATTTTGTCAAATATAAAAGAAATAGTTGAAAATTGAGTATGCATAATCCCAGATGATGATCTGATATAAATTGCAAAAAAAAATGAGTGCTTGTTTTGTTTTACACATTTTGACTTTGGTTATAAAACAAAAAATGAAATGGTTCCTTCCCTCAAAGAGCTTACATATTAAAATGACAGAAAGAATTTGCATCAGATTCTCTGCTCCTGAACATCCTCAAATTTCATGATGT
The DNA here is from genome assembly GCA_028658325.1 of Potorous gilbertii. NCBI lineage: Eukaryota > Metazoa > Chordata > Mammalia > Diprotodontia > Potoroidae > Potorous > Potorous gilbertii. The sequence goes on from CM053770.1 coordinate 211,651,820, forward strand.
ATTTACATTCCATTCCTTTCAGGATAAAAACAAAGGAAAAATTGATTTTAGAGTCTAAAAGACTTGGAAAATTGCTTTTTTTCTTGACTTATAAGTCATATTTGTTTTAATAAATGTAGAACTTTTTCCATCAGATGAGAACCTGAATATTTGAAACATTAAATCATTTGGAAGAAATGAATTTTATAGACTATTTTAGGAGCACAGACTATACTCACTTATCTGTCACTCTCTTCTTTCCATCCAATGATTTCCATTATTTGCCTGAGTTATTTTATTTACAGTTTGTTCAAAGTGCTCTTCACTGATTACTTAAGAAACAATTACTCTAATCCAGTCTTGGTTTACAAATTTATTGAACCAATGTCTTAATTTAGACCCCAAATAGTGAAGATGTTGTGACCTCTCTAACAAACTCTAGGTTAGCACTATGGAAAACTACATTTTTCTTAGAAGATCCTCAAGGAAAAGCCTAAGTTCATTTAAGTGGAGGTTTGCAAAGGAATATGCTAGATAACTGAACTCTGTCTTCCAGTCTTTCCAAATGAAGCATGTAACTGAAGCAATTCCTGAATCACAGATGACCAACTTTTATAAGAATATTTAAGTCATAATAACTCACAATTTAAGGGTTGCAAAATCCTTCATAAATATGATCTCTTTTGAGTCTCATAATTACCTTGAAAATTAATTATCTCCATTTCATAGATGAGAAAACTAAGGGTCAGAAGGATTAAGGTTCTTACTTGGTGTCACAGAGATGCAAAGATTCTAAGGTGGGATTCCAAATGTGATCGAGTAGAAAGAGTACTAGCCCTGGAGTCAAAGGACCTGGCTTCCAATTCTATCTGTGTGACCTTAGATAAGTCATTGACCTTCTCTGCACCTATGTGCCCTTGTCTGTAAAATGCAAGGGTTAGACTAGATGGATTGTGAATTCTTTCTAGTGCTTCATCTATAATCTAATGACTTCAGCTCCAGCTCCATCTGTAATACTGGGCAGCCACTCTAACTAGGGGCTGATGTTACTGACCCAAATTCTTCAACTGTACACACAGGTTAGAGGGAAAGCAAGTGATTGGATAACCTGTCACTGCTCCAGATATCAGGAAAGTTCATCACTCCCACAATTCTACTAACTAGACATTCCTTGGGTTAACAAATTGGTTAATTCTTAAAACAAACCTTATGCTTCTTCTGAAAACACCTTAAGTGCTATGGTGAAGATTAAGTCTGTCATTTTTTCCAATTTATTGGAAGTTGCTTCTTACCTTACTTTCCTGAGGCTAAAGAACTAACACATAGAGTGTGTAGTCAGCCTGGGGTGAAGATCTAGTTTGAGAGGATGGGGAAAACAGATCCAGGGGAGTGATGCAGTTGGGCAGCACAAATATAACACTGAGTAGCTGGGGCAGGTGACAGGAACATGGAGAATAAAGCACAGGTAGGACTCCACCACCAAACTCCTCCTGCTTGGAAGTGCTCAGGGCTCCATTGGCCAACAACTGTCAACAACCATTTCTTGCTTGGTCTTTGTTCAGTCATTTTCAGTTGTGTTCAACTCTTTGTGATGCCATTTGGGATTTTCTTGGGTAAGATACTGGAGTGGATTGCCATTTCTTTCTCCAGTTCATTTTACAGATGAGGAAACTAAGACAAACAGAGTTAAGTGACTTGCCCAGGGTCACATAGCTATAAATATCTGAGTCCAGTTTTGAACTCAGGAAGATGAATCTTCCTGACTTGAGACCCAGTACTCAATCCACTGTACCATCTAGCTGCCCATATATGAGTTGAGTAATTAAAAAATCCTACACACCATATGGAAATACAATGATCCAAAAAAGTTTACTCCAAATAAAACCCTGAAAATATCTGATTAATGTTGTACAGTTAACATTCAGAAATGATACTAAGATGATATGTTGTCAAATGAGAATTTGGGAAAGAAAATTTTAGAGGAATCACTATAAAAAAAAGTAACCAAACATTTTCTTCATTAAGTCATAGGGGAAAGAGAGAGCAAACTAAAATAAATCTTCAAATGAGTTTATGGGATAAGGGCCTCCTAAATTATGAAAGTTAATTGGGAGCAAGAGAAAGGTTGAAAAAAAACAGATGTCATGAGAATGACAGAAAACAGCTGTACCTAAGGAGAGTCCAGAGAGCTAACCTAGATCAAAGGGGTTTCTGTCACTCTATCAGTAATGTTGGGACATTCTGACTTGATAATTCAGTTTTTGCTTTTTCCCTGGCTTTGTTAGGTTTCATTAGGGTAGTTTAAATGTTTTTCAAAATAGACTTTATTGAATTTTTTTGCTCATTTACATTAACTCTATTAAATGTTTCATATATGTGTACATATGCATGTATATGTACATGTTTTGTATAAATGTACACATGTGTATTATATATACATGCAAAGGTATATATTATATAGCGCTATAAAACCATGTGTTTTATCTTGGGAGAAATTATGTGACTAGAAACTGAAACACATCTAAACGAGAGTTCAGAGTGTTGATGGACAGAAAAAAAATTAGTGCTGCCAATATAACAAGGAACCCCACTCTTGCAACATGAGAAGGAGCCTAAAGTCCCAGGCTGGCCCAGAGACCAATTTCGTTCATATAAAGTGAAAGCAGGCAGTAAGTTATTTTCTCTATTATGAATGCCCAAATTAACTATAAAGGACACATGCTATTTGCATCCAGAGAAAGAACTGATGAATAGAAGTATGTATAGAAGAATTTTCCACATATGTGTGTATATACATATATATACATACACATATACATACCCTGTGGTATAGACTCAATGGGCTCCTATTGTACACACACACACACACACACACACACACACACACACACACACACACGTAGTAGTAGTTACCACTACTA
>CM053770.1:211663293-211694670 GCA_028658325.1 Potorous gilbertii
CTTGGCAAAGATACTGAAGGAGTTTGCCATTTCCTTCTCCAGCTCTTTTTACAGAAGAGTCAACTGAGGCAAACAGGGTTAAGTGACTTGCCCAAGCTCATACAGCTAGTAAATACTTGAGGTCAGATTTGAACTTATGAAGACCAATCTTCCTGACTCTAGGCCTGGCTTTTTATCTATTTTGACACCTGGCTGCCCTATTAATAATTAGAAGCATAAAATTATGCATTAGGGTTAGTATTATTAAAAACTTCACCAAAGATATTGGAGTATCTGTGCAGATCTGTGTAGGGGTACACACTGATACAAAATAACTACTGCAGTTTTATCTGTTTGAGGCTGACTTTTTTCCTATGGGAAAAATCCAGGAGATTTTTTTTCATGTAATGAGACTGAGCTAGTTCCCTCTGTAGTACTTGGTTTGCCACCATGATTTATGATGAAAACAACTTAAAAAGATGAAGAACATCAGTTCATTAGATGACATTAATATAATCCTTACTCAAGAGAGAAAAAGACTCCAGTTCACCAGATTGCTTTCTGCCCACCTGTGCTTTCACAGATCGCTGAGGAAGAATATTCCACACCAGAGATTCATTAGGTTCAAAAGCTCAGGTCTGAAATGACTTACAGTAGACTAGTTCATTATATTATACTTAAGCTCTGTTAATTAATGGAATATACTCTTCTTACTACCTCACTGGGATTATTACAATTTATAAGGTTGGTTAAGATGGAACTGACATGGATTTATATTGAGAAATCTAATTTTAAAAGTTCAAAATTAACATTTTACTTTAAAAGACTAGAATTATGATTACTCAAGTCTACTTTGGTAAAAATGAAAAGTCCCTAAGAAATCACTATACTTCTTTTCTCTCTTTCATTTATGGGTTACAGGGAAAAAACATCATTGTGAAATGATTTCAACAATTTGCATTTATTTTAAAAAGGAATCTCTAGGAAAAGGAGAAAAACAGTATTTTTAGTAAAATCATCTAGTTTTATGCCAGGATGTTTTCTATGCATAATCTTCTCTACTTAATTTTTTTTTTTAGATATTTTGAAATATGACAGCATATACTCAAACTCTCACGTGAGATTTTATTGATTTAGAAATTATCTCCAGTAATGGACTCTAAATTATCCATGGCTACGTATTACATGCAACTCTCATCCATGCTTTTACTGAAATTTTCCATAGTTGGTACACCTAATGTGGCAATACATAAGAAAAAAATGTTTTAATTAGAGAGAGAATTCCAGAAAGGTCAGAAAAGACTTTAGTTACTGTTTAAATTTCTTATCTTCAGTAATCTCATTGGAAACAATAATTTAAACTTTTATTAAAACTGCCTTATATTCTTTATTTCTAGAAATTGGCAGGGAGAAGAGAGAAATATTTCCCTCTCTGTCCTCTTTTAATGAAGGTTTCAATTAACATAGAAAAATACTTGTTTTGGAGACAGACACTGAATAAACTTAGAAAGACGAAGGGAAAAAAAATACCCTGTAGACAATTGTTTCATATTCTACAGGGGCCATTCTCATACGAATATCATGTTTCCCCTGGACAGCCTGTTTCCATAAGATTACAAAGCTGAGATAAATGGAAATAACACAGTGATGAAAGAGTGACCAATCAAACTTAAAACTAGTCTTTTTTTAGAAGCAGACAAGGCTACGTTGAGGGGAAATAATTCCGAGTGGATGGAGTATGTAAATTCACAAAATTACAGAATTTTTACACTAGAAGGGAACTTCAAGTACACGTTGTTTGACCTGTTGCTGACCAAGAATCCCCCACTATAATACCTCACACCAGTGGCCCTTCACCCTTCAACTGAACATGAGCTGGGAAGGAGACTCCATTTCCTGAGACAGGACATACCTCTTTGGGACAGGTCTTATAGCATCAAGCCTATATATAATTCTGTGTCACCTTCCCTTTATGACCTTGGTAAAGGCACCCAGAGCCAAGCATATCTCCTCCCACTATCACATGTTAGATTATTAAACAAGAAATCAACACAACAAACTATCATACATACCTACTGAACAGAGGGAACTGGATTAGACTCTAGGGAAAACACAAAGTTTTGGTAATGCATAACTCCGATATCATGGAGTTTAGAGATCACTAGAGCAATAAACACACACACACACACACACACACACACACACACACACACACACACATACACCCTGTGAATTCTCTTTCTTCCTCTTTTTTTAAAAGGATCAATGACATCAAAGGGTGATGTCATGACTTGTGTGTGAATTAGAGTTAAGTGAGGGAATTAAACCAAATCATCAACTTTACTCTTTCTTTAAGAATCATTGCAGTACAGAGTCAAGACAAAGGTCAAAATTTTTGGTGATGACTTGGGATGCAGTGGATGACCTTGGTATCATTGATATCTAATTAAACTCTAAGCCCTCCATGGCACGTGCTTTAGCCTCCTTCAAGGCTGTTGGGACAAATTGTTCTTATCTGCCCCATTGTACCAGGGAAAATCTTCGCATATTTGGGGTAGGCATCCTTCCTAACTCACCAGTGAGGTTGAGGCCTCTTGGTTACCCTCTGCTTGGTTTAGCCTGTCTGCCTAGATGGCTTTATTGGGCATGCTGTACTTGTTGGAGCAACAGTCTAGAGTAGATGGGTAGACAACAAAAGCGGATGAGCAGTCCTGAAAACGGCTCAGTGAGCTTTCACACCAGAGGTGCTAGCACGCCCTGAAAATCCTATACATCCCACTGATTCTACCTCTACAACAGGAACTACATCTGAGTCCTCCTCTGTACTCATAGCTACCACAATAGTCTGAGTTCTCATCATTGGCCTAAATTTCTATAGCAGCCTTTCATGGATTTCCATGGCTCAAGGCTCTTTTCCAAACCAGTTCATCTTCATTGTTGCCAAAGTGATTTTCCTTAGACAGACACCTGATTCCCCCACTCAGTCTTCTCCAGTCACTTCTTGCTTGTGGGATCAGGTATGAACTCCTTTGTTGAGGTTTTAAAGCCTTATACAACCTTACCCCAATTCATTTTTCTCATAATCAATGGACATAATAACTCCTTCTTCCCATAGTCTGCTGGCTACCTAAATTGGTCTTCTCTGTACCCCCCCCCCAAAAAAATATACTCCATCTCCAATTTTTGTGTCTTTACATTGATCATCTTAGGGTAACTTAGGTGGCACAATGGCTATAATGCTGGATCTGGAGTCAGGAAGACCTGAGTTTAAGTCCAGCCTCAGACAATTGCTGGTTGTGTGACCCTGGGCAAGTCACTTAATTTGTTTGCCTCAATTTCCTCATAAATTGCTAAAGTAGTGTAACAGCAAGGACCCCAACATACAGAGGAGGACCTGCTGCACAGGTTCTTACGTCTGCTTTTTAAAAGGAAAGCAACTTTTGGTGGGGTCAACATCTACTTTAATCAAGCATATATATCATTCACTTAGTTCAGGGGAAAAAGTCAGCACCCTGAACTTCAGATAAAATACGAAGGAAATAAAAAAGAACAGACAGGATTTCCAACTGTCTGACCATAAGCAATGCGTACATCACAGACAGATCCAACTGTCTGACCATTACATACATCCATAAAAAGAGACAGAAGCACTAACATCTGGGTTTTCAAAGTAGGGGCATGGGGGCTTCTTAGTGGATACCCAGAGTCTTATCTGGCCAAACAAACACTTCCAATGAGTAAGCCCCAAAACAAACCTCACCTCAGAGTATATATACATTTTTCAGAGCCAGAGGGCATCACAATCCTTGAGCACCAGTGCCTCATTAGAAATTAACAAAAGGTATGAGTCTTCCTACAAAACAAATCTCCTCTAATCAAGCTTCCCTTAATGGTCAAACCCATTAATGGGTGGGGAGGATCTTTAACTCTCATTAACATAATTAACATTACAAGAAGGAAATGGCAAACCACTATAGTACCTTTGCAAGAAAACCCCAAAAGGGGTCACCAAGAGTTGCACATGAGTGCAACTCAACAATAATAACTAAAGATAAAAAAAAAGAAGTTAAGTTCCTTGAAGACAAAGAATGTTTCTTGCCTTTTCTTTGTACCTCCAGTACATAGCACAGGGTTTGGCACATAGTAAGTAGTTAATAAATGCTTATTGACTGAATGATTTTCTTGAAAGTGAATGGAGTAGATTAACTCACAAAATGATGAGGGATAGAAGAAAAATTAGAGATCCAAATCTAGCAATATGTTATTTATACAAACAGTTGAAACTTAAAGATTCATACAGAGATAAAAAGAAAACTAGAATGGAGTTTATTATGTCTCAGGGGAATTAAAAAAAAAGAGGTTGTGATCATGATGTCAAACAAGGCAATGGTAAAAATAGACAGAAAAAATAAGCAAGAAACCTGCATTATGCTTATAGGTGCCTTGGATAATGGGTAACAAGGTGGTACATTGCATATGAGTCCTGTATAGTTTTCCTCCAAGTTTTCCATTAGATCCACCATTGAGGCATACCTAAAGATCTTTTTGGTGTTTTTAGATTTTGTTGGTACATCTATAGCCCCCAAATTACCCTCTTGTTCTTATCACTCATTTTTGCCATATGATACCAGGATACTAGGCAGTTTCCTCAGAGTGTAGATTGTCACCTTTCTCTTCTGTTCCCACACCCCACTGAAACAGAGGTTTAACATATTGAGCATAAATAAATAGATAAAAGACTTTTGTGCCAAAAGCTCAAGATCTGGAAATTTACATTCTTTGAGAAATAACTTATCCTTAAATAATTTCTGTTCTTAATATATGTACATATTTTACAATTTCATCCATTTTAATATTTAAAAAAAATACTTCCAAGTATTTTTAGAACTGAAAATCAACTAACTGGTTTTTTTGGGAAAAAGCCATCATAATTCATATTTTAATGTTTGCAAATGGAAAATAATGACTGGGGTAAATGGAAGGTGTGTCCAGGAAGTAGGATGTGTTCTCATCTAATTCTACTGAGAGCATATGAGTATGTGTGAGTTTTCCCATAAATCATAGCTTTAAAGTGATTCAGACTGATGAATTTCCATCAGATTGATGAACTGTATATAGGTAATAGGATAAGTTCATAAAAACATCAGACCCATAAAAATTAATAGCCTGAAAAATGACTCTGTCCTTCCTCCATTTATCAGTAATATAAAGAGTATGCATATCTTGGCAGTGAGCATCAGTACTCAGCAACAGAGGCCAAGAGGTTTCATTTATAGTTTGATTTGATACTACTTGAAATTACTTAATGTCTTTCTTGCCCAGCCTGACTTCTGGGCGTAGAGCCCTTGTGAATTTATAGCATTTTCTAATTTATCAATTAGAATCAACCTCAATGGAATCCAACAAATGTTCATAGAGCTCTCATTTAGCATATTCAGCCCTGTGTGAAGTTAAATTCATTCATACCAGTTCTGCTTAGAGAGATATCCTTAGAATCTTTATTTTTCTAGGGTTTTTTTCTAGGCCTATGGTTCTTTCTATGATTTAGTTTTTGGTATAATTGGACAGCCTTCTCTCTGTCTGTCTTTCTTTTTCTTTATGTCTTTTTCTGCTCTATACAGTGCCTAGCACATGTTGTTATTCAGTAGTTTTGAGTTATGTCCAACTTTTCATGACCCCATTTTAGTTTTTTCTTGGCAAAAATACTGGAACAGTTTGCCTTTCCTTCTGTAACTCATTTTGCAAATGAGGAAATCAAGGCAAATAGGGTTAAGTGACTCATCCAGGGTCACACAACTAGTAAGTATCTGAAGTCATATTTGAACTCAGGAAGATGGGCCTTCTTGATTCCAGACCCAGTGCCCAGTACACTATGGTGCCACCTAGCCACTAGCACATACAAGATGCTTAATAAATTCTTATTGAGCTGCCCAAGCTCCACTTAATGGCTGCCTTAGGGTGATTATCAATAGTAACAGTTTCTCTTTCTCTCTCAGTTTGATTTTTTTTCTTTTGCTCATTAAAAGGGCCATTCCCTGATTATTTCTTAAAGAGGCTTATTCACTCAATGGGCATTACCTCCCTCGAAGTGAGTAGATGAAGAGGCCAACATCTCCCATCACATCCTGGGCTGTCTCCAGTCATCCTGATGAATATCTGGTCACTGGATCCAGATGGCTCAGGAGGAGAACGTGAGGCTGATGACCTGCACAGACCTCCCTCACAAACAGTCAAATGAAAGTCATGTCATCATTTCTCTGATGTTAGGGTCTTCTTCAAAAACGAAAGACAAACACAACTGACCAGCTATCTCTGCCCGTCTCTGTCTCTGTCTCACCAATAAAAAAAGCCAGAAACCATAAGGTTTTTCTTATACTACTGTTTTTCCACCTCGGATCCTGTTAGATAAGATTGCATTTAATTCAATGAACATTTATTAAGTACTTCCTATGTGCCATGCACGGTGTTAAGTTCTGGCAAAAGTGAAGAGCCTCCAGAAGCTTACAATTTAATAAGTAAGACAGCAGGTAAACAAAAATACAAACAAAGCAAGCTCTATACAGGATAAATAGGATATAATTCACAAAGGAAAGGCACTGGAATTAGGAGGGGTTAGAAAAGACTTTCTGTAAGAAGTGGGACTTTAGCTGAGACTTAAAGGAAGCCAGGGAGATCAGTAGTCAGAGTGAAGGAAGGAGATGGATGCAGGAATGAGGGACAGTTAGGGAGAATACTTGTAGCCAAGAGATGGAGTGTCTTGTTGGTGGGATAGCCAGAAGGCCCGTGGCACTGGATCAGTACCAGTGATATCAGTGTGCATTATGAAAGATCTGTTCTCATCTGCCACTGGAAAATAAAATGAAAAATAAGAGTATTTCAGATTGTGTAAATAAAGTGGTGTTTCTGTTGAAGAGAGAGATGGGAGAGCTGGTTCATAATGTGAATGAATTCACTTTGACCTTCTCTGTAGCCACTGGGAGAATTATTAATGCAAAAGCAGCAAGTCTGAGATTCAGCAAGGAGCTAAACAAAGGCAGTGTTATAGGAAAAGGACCAGACATATACGCAGCCTGTAGAATTTTAGGGTTTCTAATGGTGGTTGGAGATTTAGGGACAGGATGACAAAGAAGGATGATACAAGATAAGGGAGACAGGGGAAACTTTATGACCCAAGATGAGGGGAGACTTAATTTTATGGTCCAGGATAAGGGAGAAGTTTTATAGTGTTTCAGGATAAGGGGGACAAACTTTAGGGTGCCTTCAGGTTAGAAAGTAAACCAGGGGCTTCACAAAGTCATTCCTTAATATTACTTACAACTCTTAGGGCACTGTTTGTAGCCACATCATTTCTGTTTAATTGTTAGACACCACAATAAAAATAAATTTGTTTAAGAATGGCTGAATTATTTTTAAATTTATTAATTTGCCCTTCTTAAATGTAATTCCTTTTCCAGTCATCTGCCAGATTTCTGCATGTCCTTTAAAGCACATTATAAAAGGTTCCTCTCCAGCTTTATACCTAGATTACAATGACCTTCTCATTTCTCTGCTTATCTAATGTATTTATGTAACTTTTGAGTATTGAAGTTATCTTTTGTGTACTTTTAATATTATTGTTGGAATGTGAACTCCATGAAGGCAACAACTGTATTGTATTTCAGTCTTCTATATGCTTCAAACCTTCCCCATCCCTATATTGAGAATAGTGTGCTTTTTACACAGTTAACCCTTAATAACTGTGAGATAATGAATTAAATGCCTTAATACCAACTATGATCTTATTTTAAAAAATGATTTTCTTTAAAAGTTCTTATTTCTCAGCAGAAGAAACATGGCAAATCCAGTATTTTACAACACTGCATCTTAAATTAAGGCAGAAGATAAAACTATGGCACTTTTTTTCTTGCAGCGTTTGTCCAATGGTTCCATAGACTCAACAGATGACACCAGCCAAGTGATGGAGCTCCAGGAATTACTTGAAAAGCAAAACTATGAAATGGTCCAAATGAAAGAGCGCTTAGCAGCCCTTTCTTCCCGGGTGGGAGAAGTGGAGCAGGAAGCAGAGACTGCCAGAAAGGACCTCATTAAAACAGAGGAAATGAATACCAAATATCAAAGGGACATTAGAGAGGTAAGCAGTTCCCAATGAGTATTACTGCCATAATGTCATATCTCATATTCTTTCTCCAAAGATTATCATTGGGTTTGAATTATACCAGTCACAGGTGCAGCTTTGCCTTGAAGATAAAGATTTAGGCTTGCAATAAGGAAGACCTGGGTTCAGATTTAACCTTTGCAATTTACAATGTGACCCTAGGTAAGTCATGGCTAACACTGACTTTCCCTCTCCTACACTGCAAGGTCCTATGTCCCTCGTAGTTTCTCCTTTCTCCCTTCAGTCAAAATTTGCTCTCAGAAAAGAATTCAGAGCAAGGAGTATACGCTAATCATGGTAAACATACCACCTAAAGACCTCAAATTGACCTGATTTTGAAGTAATCTAGAAATGATTAACAAAATAAATAAAAATATAATAAAATATATGTAATGTTAATTTGTGGTTCTCTTAGTCCCTAGGCACTTACAGGGATCCATTTTTATTTCAGTTTAATAGCACTGGTATATATCACTTTGTAAATTTCAGTCTCAGATTCGCAGATATTTTCATTTTATGTGGCATTACTAAATAAAGAATGAAAGTAAGACTGTGTCACCTGTTAAAAGCATCTTCCAGGTGGGTAAGAAGGGGGAGCAGGGAAACTTGCCATTTGCTCTAAGCACCACTTTTTACAAGAGCTTTTATATTTGTCTTTGAACATCAAATGTAACAGTATCAAATGAACAGAAATAGCAACTATGATTACAATAGTAAGCAACTATGTTGTTGTAGAGATCTGGTCTCTAACTTAGAGAAACATAGGTTCAAGTCTTTCCTCTGACTCAAACTGGCTGAGTGACCTTGCCAAGTCACTTTACTCAGAATGTAAGTTACAGATGCTCTCAGTCAGTAGAGAAAATTCTGCAAATAAGTGAAATCACAGTTCCTTTCTAAAATAATAAATCACAGTCATGATCATAGTAAAATAGTTTTATTGAAACTAAAAACAAGTTATTTTATCCCCTTGTGTGATACATTAAATATAAAATAGTGAAGAACAAGGATAGGCACATTGCCTGGGATGGTTTCATCTGAACCCTGTTAAAAGAGAAGAGAATGAGATAGTTCCAATATTGATAGTAACAGTATTATTGATACCATCCCTGTTGTCATCTGCTACTGGGAATATACCCAGAATGTTTTCTGTGAGCGCGCAGAAAATTAACTTGCATCCTTTTTTATTAAACTCCAAAAATAAACCCTGTTATTTTTTCCACCGGTGAAAAGCACATTCAATACAAAAAAATAGCAGGAGAGAGAACCAAAAACATTTCTCTCTGAACCCCATAAAAATGGAGAATGAGATGAGGAAGAGGACAGTGACATCTATGTAATACCTTCAAGTTTATAATATGCTTAGAACACATTATATGTTTTGAGACATCCCATTTTAAGGATAAGTATAGTCTCAGAGAGGTTAAGTGACTTATCTTTCTTCAGACAGCAAGAGAGGGGCAAAGGTGAGATTGGAATGAAGTTTTTACAGCCTTTATTCGAGCCTCTACATGACTGTCTTTCCTTCTTAAATTTATTTCTGAGTGTATATGTATTTTTTTCAGCACACATATCTTCCTTGCATATCTAATAACCATAATCAGCAAACTGTAATATTCATCTCCAGATAATCTAAATTATAATTGTATATGCAGGCACTGCTGTCACTCGTATAGAATTGACGCATTCCTATTTTCAAGTCTCTATACCTAAAATCACCTCCTTTTTCCTCCCTAACAAAATGTGTTCCTTCCTTTTTTTAGCAAAATCTTACTAAAAATTCTTCTCTTCTATAAAGTCTTTAGCGTTTAACTTCATCTGTCTCCTTTCACTCAATGTATAGCTAATCCTTGTGCTTTTCATAGATGTTGGTCACTCACCTAACTGACAAGCTTTAAGGGTATGGAGATCATAGGAAAAATTCTTTTTTTTAATTTCTACTTACAAACTTATTATGCATCATGGACCATCATTGCATTTTTAATTGACTGAATATTTCTTTAATTCTAATAATTATCCAATTACAGGAAGAGCTACTAAGTGCCTAGCACAGGAAAATGACAAAGGGTAAGAGACAAGTGAGGCAGCAGACTAGATAGAGAACCAGGCCTAGAGTAAGGTAGACCTAAATTTAAATCTGGTCTCAGATACTTGCTAGCTGTGTGACCTTGGACATGTCACTTAACTCTGTTTGCCTCAGCTTCCTCATCTGTAAAAGCTGGAGGACATGACAAATCTATCCAGTTCCTTTGCTAAGAAGACCCCAAATAGAGTCACAGAGAGTTGGACATAAGTGAAATAACTGAGTAAAAACAAAGAGAAAACAGGAGCTTTGTGGGTGTGGAAATGCTGCTGAGAGATCATAATAGTTGTGCACATAAGAAAGCTTATGACACTTCTTGTGTTCATTCAAAATTGTAACCATGACCACCTTGCCCTCCAGAGCCTGATGGTCAAGTTTGCTACTTCACACCCTTGCCCTACAGGGTTCTTTGGTATCCTTAAGGAGCTTTGCAGTGCCCAGGCTCTAACCTGCACTGAAGGTTTTCCTCCATTTCCTACACCCAGATTCCACTGAGAGTTATAGTTTCTTCATCAATGAAGACAACTCAATCTGATTTTTCTTCTCTTTCAAAATTTTATGCTCTCATTCCTTTCATCTCTGTGATATATCTTCAGGTTTGCTTTTTCAATCAATTGATCAATCCACATTCATTTAGAAAGTGTTGTGTGTCTAGACACTAGGGAAATAAATATAGAAATTAAATAACCATTGATTTTCAAGGAATTTGCATTCTATCAGAAGAGACAATATGTAACTATATGTTATGCATATCTGTGTATGTGTATTTTTATGTATAGGTGTGTATTTTTCAGTTGTTCAGTCATATCTAACTCTTTGTCTCTCCATTTGGTGGCAAAGGTACTCAAGGCATTTGCCAATTCCTTCTCCAACTCATTTTACAGATGAGGAAATTGAGACCAACAGGGTTAGGTGACTTGCTCAGGGTTACAACACAGCTAGTGAATATCTGAGTCTGAATTTGAAATCATGAACATGAGTCTTATTGTTTCCATACATCTGTATGTATACACATGCATTTTATAAGTGTGTACAAAATAGAAAGCACATAAATATATGATAAATTATGTGGAGTAAAGGAAGACAGTATAAATAGGGAGGCCAGAAGATTTCATGAATCTCAGTGCCTGCCTATTACGTGACAGGCTTTTATTAAATGCATTTTTATTCATTTGTTGATCTAGAAAGTGGCCTTGAGTTGAGTTTTGGAAGAAACTGGAGATCCTTCTTTCCCTATAAACATGGCCTGATTTCTTCTACCAAAAAGAAAACAGAAATACCATGGCTCTACTCTCCTCTCAAGCTATCATTCTAAAGCTTACTTTTGGTTATTCCACACCGCTTACCTTAATTTCCTCACCATCTCCCCCAATTACTGTCCCATACAATCTGACTTTCACTCTATCTAACTCCTCAAATTCTCTACAAGGTTACCAATAAATGACATCTTAGTTGTCAAATCCAATGCTATTATCTGCATCCTACTTGACCTCTGCAACATTTGACACTATTGATGGCCATTCTTTTTCTTCATATTGTCTTCCAACATGGCTCCCATGACATTGACTTAAAAGGTTCTCTTCATAGTTATTCTGATTGCTTCTACCTTGCCTCCATCAATCCTTTTCTTCCTTGCCTTTCGTCATCCCACACTCCCTAGGAGCCTTTTTCTAAATTTTTGTGCTTGGTCTTGTAATTGCCTTAGCAATTACAATTAGCAATTTTAGACTTCTAATGGTTTCAATCATCCTGTCTGTGCTGAGAACTTCCAAATCTGTATCTTGAACCTAATCTGTTGAACTCTGGACCTATATTTTCATTTGTGCACAAAACACCTCTACTTGGATATCCTCCCAGCCCTTGAAACTGAACATGGGCAAAAGTGAAGGTATCTTTGTCCCTCCCCCAATATTGACATCTTTATGATTTTCCTATAGTTCACTAGGACCTTCTTCTAAATCATATTGCACTGCCTTATGTATGTATAATGTACTTATTTTGTAATATTATTTATTAGAATTATCAGATACTTGTCTTCCCCTTCTCCACAAAAACCCAAATAAAAAGCCTCTTTAAGCTCCCAGGAAAAGGACTGTCTCATCTGAACTTGCACAGGACAGCTCTTTCTCACAAAATAAGTATTTGATAAATGTGAAAATGGAATTGTTAAATTTTTGTCATTCTACCCATCACCCACCTGAAAACTGAAGTTATTTTTTCACACCTTTGTCTCTCTTACTTTCATATGTAATCATTTGCAAACTCTTTCTAATGACTTTTGCATGTGCCCTCTTCTCTCCACTTCTATTGCTATTTCTCTAATTTAGATACTCATTACTCCCCAGGAGGAGAATTGCACAATTAACTTACTACTCAGTCTCTCTTGTTTTTGTTTAACTTCAATATGTATTTACTGCACGTTAGCTGCTAAAATACTCTTCCTAATTTACAGGACTGGTCACATGATTCCAATCAATAAGCATTTAGTAACCACCTTCTCCTATGTACCAGGCACTTTTCTGGGACTAAGACCTGAAGCTACAAACAAGGAAACCAGGAGCTTAAGTTGTAACAGAGGAGCCAATAATATACTTAAATACAGAATAAGGTTCCAGATAATCAATATTAGCTCACTTCAGAGGGAGGGTAATGGGTATTAGAAAAATTCAAAAGGGATTCATGGCAAAGAAGGCTTGTGGCTACATCTGTGTGTTGAAGAAAAAGAAGAATTCTTTGAGGTGGAAGTAAAGTTGAGTAACTGTCCATGGTTCCTAACTGCCAGCGAAAGAAATTTCCAACTCCGTAACTTGGTATTCAAGGTTATCTATTTCAACTTGGTTTTCCAGCTTTATTTCGTACTCCTCCTCCTCACCCCAACCCCACATTCCATATGCTCCAACCAAACTAATCTGACATTCTTCAAATATATTCTAAGTAGTTTGTCTCTCTGCCTTTAGTCACAGTTGTCCCTAAATATTCTCCTCTCATATCTCTGCCATTTGAAATTCTTCTCTTCTATCATGACAAGGATTAAATAATTTCCCTTTGAAGTCTGAAAATAAGAAATATGCTGTAAATCCCATCCTTTGGACTCTTACAGAGCCTTGTTTTGCTTTCTCAAATATAACTACATACCTATGTTGTGTGCTTTTTTCTGTTAAGGTCTTCTTCCCCTCCCTATCACCTTCCCCAAAACAAATTTCTAAACACTGTACAGATGGGGACTGTGTCACAGAATCATGGCTTTTTCAACTGTCAAAATTTAATCAATCCCAAGAATTTTAAAGGTGAGATGGAAGACCATAGAGACTATAACTGTCCCAAGGTCAGCAGGGGAATGGAAGAGCTGGGATTTGAACACAGGCCTTCTGCAGCAATTGCAACATGCTTTCCACTAAATCATACCACCATCACTGTTGCATGCCCCAGAGAGGTGAACATATAGCACATTGCCCAGAGTAGGAAATTAATAAAAATTGATTGGAATTAGATTGGATTCCACTTGCTTGAAACTGAAGGTGCATTTTCATTGAAGTCAGCGTTTTAAAAGAAAAACAGTGGAGTAATTTCATTGTTATGAGATCCAGAACACGAGTGTAACAACCCATAATATATTTGAGCCTTTCCACTCCTTCCTCTCCTTTTTTGAGGTTGCTGCTTTCAGTGAATAGTTATAGCTTCCTATTTTAGCTCTTCCAAATGACACAGGAGCAGAGCTGTTTCTTTGACTTGTGAATCTATAACTTTTATTTATAGAAACACAGCCTGCAGTTAAAAACCAAATCCCTCACATGGATTGTCGAATCAAAAAGAAAATAGTCAGAGAGTGTGTTGTCTAGTGTCCATATAGATGACAACCTTGAATTGCCTAGTGCAGACAGGCCATTTGTTTATGAGAAAGGGAGAAATGTCCTTTTGATAGATTGATTTCTTTAAATATATATATAAATATATTCATATACACATATATATTCATATACACATATATGTATCTGTGTATATATTCATATATACATATAAATGTGCTACTTAGATGTGAGGTGTCAGACTCAAGGTCTGCAATCTGTATGATGCCTGCAGAGTTCCAGTGCTACAAAAAGCAGATTAAATGAAATTGGGAAATATTTATCAAAATAAATAAAAAACAAATCACATCAATACTGTTAGTTTTCGTTTTATTTTTGTTTTCTAAGTCAATATGTAGCCTCAAGGACCTGTTTCTATTTGAGTTTGACACCACTGGCATAGAATACTCAGGAATTAAGTGACTGATTCAAAGTCACACAGTCAGTATGTGGTAAAGAAGAGGCTTGAATCCCGCTTGAATCCTGGAAGTTAGTTGATGCTGCATCTAGAGTCAAAAAAGTGAATTCAAATCCAGTCTCAGATATTTATTATCTCAGCCATCCTAGGCAACTCAACTTCACCTCTGCCTCAGGGACAATAAAGTCCAAGGGCTTTTATGCTACAATGAGATGATACTTGTAAAGTACTTAGCACAGTGCATGGCATTTGGTAGGCACTTAAAAATGCTTTTTTCCTCTCATTGGCCCTGTGATCAGCTCTCTTTTCCACCATAGCAGAGGCATCAGCAGGCAGCAACATTTCCAAGTACACCAGTACCAGATTAAAATGTGATTGGGAAAAATTTAAGAAAAATAAATAAAAGTACAATAGAACATCGATTAAAGTTAATATTCTCAGACCTCATCTGGTCTGTATTTTATTTAGTTCTAGTACCTTATTTTTAGAAAAAACATCAATAAGGTGGAAAACATCCAAAAGAGGGCAAAGAAGATCATGAAGGCTATTGAGAGATTTCCATATGAAAATTAATTGAAGGTAATGGATAATTTTTTCCCACTGGAAAGGCTGTCTCAAAGATGAGGGGCTAGACCATTTTTTCTTAGTCCCAGAAGGAGGAACCATGGACCAGAGATATAAGTCTGAAAGATGAAATTTAGACATAATGTCAACAAAGAGCTATCCCAAAGTGGAATGGGTTGCCATGTAGGTAATGCATTACCCCTACTTAAGTGTCTTCAGGAAGAGGATAGAAAACTATTTTTCAAATATGTTATAATGGGAATTCTTTTCAGGTACATGCTGCACCAGATGGCCCTTGAGGTCTCTTCCATCTCTGAAATTCTATGATTTTTTAACTCTGATTCTTGGATATTTTTAGTGGAAGAAATAAAATTATATTTCTTTGTTTTTGAGCAAAACATAATTAAAATACAAATTGGCTTTCCAAATTTTCATAATAGAATGGAATATCAAATATACTTATGGAAGATGTCTTATTATTTTGGTTTCTTTGTGTCCTGATTTCCTCTGTGAAGTTGACTCTACGGGACTTAGAGCTGACTGTATAATTATATGTTCACTGCTACCTCTGATGACTGTTACTGTGTACAGTCTTGTTCTGGTTCTTCTTATTTCACTTTGAATGTGTTCATATATGTCTTTCCAGGTTTATTTTTATTTTTTCTGTAGCGATCCTGTTCATCATTTCTTTGTGCACAATAATATTCCATCATAATCATATACCACAATTTGTTCAGCCATTCCCCCAATTGCTGGATGTCCCCTTTATTTTCAATTCTTTACCACCACAAAAGAAGGTGCTATAAATATGTTTGCACATATTGATTCTTTTTCTTTGATCTCCTTGGGATATAGACATACAAGTGATATTGCTACATCAAAGGATATACAGCAAAGGATGTAGCACTACTCCAAATTGCTCTCCAAGTTGGTTGGTCCAGTTCACAACTCCACCAAAAATGCATTACTTTATCTTTCTTATTTTCCCACATTCATGTCATCATTTGTCATTTCTGATAGGTGTGAGGTGGTAATTCAGAGTTATTTTAATTTGTATTTCTCCAATCAAGTGTTATTTAGAGCATTTTTTTCAAAAGTGTAGATAGTTTTCAGTTTATTTTTCTAAAAACTGCCTGTTTATATCCTTTGAACCTTTATCAATTAGAGAACGGTTCTTATTTTTATAAAATTGACTGAGTTCCCTAAATATTTAAGAAATGAGGCATTTATCAGAAAAACTTCCTATAAAAATTTCGATAGTATATCATTGTCTATTAAAATGTAGTTTGTTTGATTACATCTTTTAATTAGGTCTATTGCTTTATGAGATCACGATTGCTGCTCCTGCCTTTTGTAATTCAAGTGAAGCATATTAGAGTCTGCTCCCACCTCTCTGTGTGTATATTTTTTTTTCTCTGTTTCAAATGTGTCTCTTACAAACAACATATATTTGGAATCTGGTTTCTAATTCACTCTGCTATCTGCTTCCATTTTATGGGTGAGTTCCTCCCATTCACCTTCACAGTTATGATTACTAACTTTGTCTTTCCTTCCAACCTATTTACTTCTATTTATCTTACTCTTTTTTTTTTTACTTCATCCCTTCTCAAAAGTCCGTTTTGCTTCTGACCACCTCATCCTTTAATTCTCCTTCTCTTTAACCACTCTCTTTTCTCTTATCCTCTTCCCCTCCTACTTTCCTGTTCAGTAAGATATATTTCTATATTCAATCAAGTGCTCATGTATTTTTTTCCCTCTTTGAACAATTTAGAAGAGAGTAAGGCTCAAGCATTGTCCAGCCTCCCACCATTTTCTCTTCCACTGTAGAAACTCTTCCTTGTATGCCTCTTTTATGTAAGATAATTTTCCTCATTCTTCCTTTCCCTTCTCACTTGTCCCAGGACATCCCTCTTTCTCAACCATCATTTTTTTTTAACATCATCACAATACATTTGACTCACTCCAATGCCCTCTGTATATATAGAATTTTTCTAACTGACCTAATAATGATGAAGTTATTAGGAGTTACATGCATCACCTCCCCATGTAGGAATGTAAACAGTTTACCTTTATTGAGTCCCTTATCGTTTCTTTTTCATGCCTACTTTTTTACAGTTCTCTTGCCTCATATCTGAAAGTCAGATTTTCTAGTCAGCACTGATCTTTTTATCAGGAATGTTTAAAAGCCCTCTCATTAAATTTCCATTTTTTTTCCCTGAAGGATTATACTGTTTTATTGGGTAGGTTAGTTTTGGTTATAATCCCAACTGTTTTGCTTTCTAGAGTATCATATCCCAAGCCCTACACTCCTGTAACATTTTAGCTGCTAAATCTTACTGATCTTGACTGTGGCTCCACGATATTTGAATAGTTTCTTTCTGACTGCTTGAAGTATTTTCTTTTTGACCTGGGAACTCTAGAATTTAGCTATTATACTCCTATGTATATTTCATTTTCGGGTTTTTTACAGGTGTTCATAAGTAGATTTTTTTCAATTTCTGTTTTATCCTCTGCTTCTAGGATATCAAGGAAGTTTTTCTTGATAATATCTTGAATATGGTATAATTCAAAAATTCTTCAATTATTTCTCCAGGATCTATTTTCCAGATCACTTATTTATGCAATGATTTTTTTTCATTCTTTTGACTTTGTTTTATTGCCCACTTTTTAATTTTTTAAGAAATAATTTTCTTCAGTAAAATGTCTTACCTCTTTTTCCCAAGTCTGATTTTTAAAGTGTTATTTTCTCCAGTGTTACTTTGTACCTCTTTTTACCAAGCTATAAATTCTATTTTCAAAATTTTCTTTCATTACTCTCTTTTTTTCTCCCAGTGTTTTCTCTACCACTTATATTTTTCTTTAATTCTTCCAGGAATTCTTGTTGGGCTTGGGTCCAATTTGCATCTTTCTGTGAGGATTTGGTTATAGCTGTTTTCATATTATTGTCTTCTGATTTTGTTTTGGTCTTCCCTGCTACCCATTAGCTTTTTATGGTAAAAATTATATTCTGCGTTGTTTGCTCATTTTTTCCAGCCTACTTCTTGACTTTGAACTTTATGTTAAAGTTGTGCTCTGCTCATCTGGGGTGAGGAGGCACTGACCTAAGCTTCATGATTTTCCTGTTTTGCTTTATTCAAAGTATTTTCTGGAGGTCTGAATTTTTTTTTTGTACTTCCAAGATGGTGTGATTTGGGATCAAGTGTGATCACTGCTTTCCTAGTCTGTGCTCTGGTCTTTATCCAGGAAAGGACTTTGTTTTACTAGAGCCACAAGTACTAATACTTCTCTTGCCCTGGAACTTGGCCCCTGCTCCCTTGTGATGGATCATAAGAACCCCTGTCTGCCATGCGACTGATTAGCAATAGAGTTGACAAACAATGGGAAGTGCTGCACCCACCATCAGTTTAGGGTCCTCTGTAATCTCTTTCTGACCAGTTGTCCTATACTCCATCACTGGGCTGAGGGTTCCCTAAGCAGCTGTTTCTGTTATCAAAACTGCCATCAAAACCTGCTACTGGTGCTGCCTCTGGATATGCTCTGGGCAGTTCCCACATGGCCCTCAAATCTATGTAACAGACCTCTACTGTTAACCTCCTAAGTTATCTTGGGTTGGAAAAATGTCTCACTCTGACCTTTTGTGGATTCTATCACTCCAAAATTTGATTTGAGGGATTATTTTAAAGTTGTTTAGAGAGAAATATTGGGAGAATTCAGCTGGGTTGCTGCCTCTGATATGAATCCTTTTCAAAAGAAAAAAATATAACCTTTAAAAAACTGAAAGAATGTTCCAAGTAAATACTAATAGGAGATTACAAATTAAAACAATTTCAAGTTTTACCTTGCCACAAGCAAATTGTCAAAGATAACAAAAAATTGTGTGTGTGTATACACACACATACACACATGTTGTCAACATTAGAGTAAAGGTTGGAGCATAGACACTCAAGTACATTAGTAGTGGAGCTACTATAAATTGATACAACAATTTTGGAAAACAATTTGAAATTACATGACTAAATTATTTATATCCTTGATCCAGGGATGCCTAAAGTATTCATTTGCAGCACTTTTTTGGGGTAGAATACAACATAATAGAAACAAAGTAGGTGTCCATCACTTAAGGGAAAATCAAATACATTTTGGTTCACCAAAGTAAGAAATGTTATAAGAAATAATAGACATGAGAAATTCAGCGAAATATGTTAAGATTTGTACAGATTTATTTGAAATAAAATAGGTAGAACCAGGAAGTCAATTCAGAATGGCCATAGTAATGGAAGTGAAAAGAACCTAAAATGAAATAGTGCTTTGACCCGTCTAGCCCTGGGAAGAGATAAGTAACTGTGCTTCTCTCCTTTTGGTGGAGAATTTAGAATTTGTGGGTGCAAAATATTAACTACATCATCTAACATGGTCACTATGTCACACTACTTAATTGTGTTTGTTATGAGGGAAAGGAATAAGCATTTATATAGCACCTACTATGCACCAGGCACTGTGCTAACTGCTTTACAAGTACTAGCAAATTTGGTCCTCTCAACAACCCTTTGAGTATATCCATTTTATAGTTGAGGTTGTCAGAGGTTAAGTAACTTATCCAGAGTCACACAGTCAGTGCATGTCTGAGATGGGAATTGTCTTCAGATCTTTCCAACTCCAAGCTCTGCACTCTATCCACTGTTTCACCAACTGCCTCTGTAAGGATAGGTTCACTGTGTGACTAACATAAGAGCAAGAGAAATCACCCTGGTATTTAAATTTTTGCTGAGTTTAAGCCTAAGCATATGAAAATATTGCTTTCAGGTAAGTGGCACATCAGCTCATTGTAAGGTTTGGAATTACTCATGATCTTTCTTCACCGTATCATTTAGACTTGCATTTGGCATTAGCTCAAGCAGCTGCTCTCTTCCTGAGTGCTAGATGCCAGATTCATTTTCTGCTACTAATGCTTTGTAGCAGTCAACAACTATGTTAGGCTATTTGCAAATGTGCTTCATTATTTCTTCAGAGGATTGCAAGCTACAGAACTGCCTATGACATGGAATGAATTCAGATGAACACAGAGGGGCAGAAAATCTTACATAATCCATATTCATCATCTGAAGTTTAAAGAATTCATTTTATTCATTCATTAATCAAATAACTTTCATCACCTTACACTTGCTTTGTTTTTCTTCTAAGACTTGAATTCTAACTTTTACTTTTATATCACCTAAACTTCTTTCCTCTATCTCCACTTTTTCCACCAAACTCTTTGAATGACCACAGTGTATAAGCATTGCCAAACTTTTGATATATTTATCACCCTTAGGCTATGGCACAGAAAGAAGACATGGAAGAAAGAATCACTACACTTGAGAAGCGTTATTTAAGTGCCCAGAGAGAATCCACCTCCATCCATGACATGAATGATAAACTAGAAAATGAGCTAGCAAATAAGGAAGCCATCCTACGTCAGGTTCAGTATCTATGTCATGGTTCTATTCGGGAATGTCTGTGGCGTCTCACCATTCTGGAAGGATACAGGTTAATCTAAATTAGCTCTGGTGGTAGGTTTCTATGAAATTAGATCACTTTTTGCAGTAGAGGATGGGACAAAAATATGGAATGACCTAAGAATTATTTTCTATGATTTTTCCACTAGGGCGTAGTAGAGATGCTTTAAAATGACAATATTATTTATCATTGGGAAAGTCATAGCAATGCACAGCAGTGTCCAGTATCCAAGTTTTTCCACCTGTGCTATGCTTTATTACTTGGTAATACCCTTCATAAAAGGCTAGGGAACAGATTTGCCTGGTATATGAATATTATAAGTTTCTAAAATGGCATGAAAATATGTGTGTAGTCTATTAAAACAGAATTTAAGCTGCACTTGGCATGTTATTGTATAGCAGATACTAATTTAGCAACTGTGGAAGTGATTAAAGCATTAAGGCACATATATCTAGTGTTTGATTTCTTAATTTCATCTTCATTAGTTGTTGATGGTTCCCTCTGGTTTCAGATGGAGGAAAAGAACAGGCAGTTACAGGAACGCCTTGAGTTGGCTGAGCAAAAGCTGCAGCAGACCATGAGGAAAGCTGAGACCTTACCAGAAGTGGAGGCTGAGCTTGCTCAGAGAATCGCGGCATTGACAAAGGTACAGCTCTCAACAGTCATTCCTGTTTGAAACCAGTAAAATACATGACTTAACATGTTGTTTTCTCCATTCTAAGACACTTTAAAATGAGTAGTGTTGAGCATGATAATTGAGAATCTAAGTGATAAAGATTATATGCCTTGCTCCTATTAGTATCAATAATTGTTATTCAAATGAATTTCTCTCCATAATAAAAAATGTTATAAGCCTTTGCAATTTAAAGTATTTATAAATTATAGTTGGCATGTTCAAGCCATAATTCAATTTAAGGTTTTAGAGATAGATGGATGAATAGTTAGATTGATTGATTGATTGATTTAGATTTGCCTTACCAACTTAAAACAATAATCCTTTGAAATTCATGTAGTCATCATAATTTTTTTTTATTATGCTTTTTCATATCAGGAAAATTACAAAGGAAGCAACAATAATCACTTTTACTTATGTATGTGGCATAATGGATGCAGTGACTTTGGAGTTCACTTATGAAGCAATGTTAGTCATCAGACTTATTATTAAGGCAATCAGTTCTTTTCTGTAGGAAGTCTGATGGAACTTGTTAAAAAATCACAGAAAGGGATACAAGTATTGAGTGGTCCAAATTTGGTTCTATGGGAGTGATTTCTAATATACTCAAGAAAAGTCACAAGGCTGTCTAATGTAAGATTGTCACCATATCTTCAGCAGAAGCTGCCTATTTTAGACTTTTGGAACCACTCTGCTACAAATAAAGTCTATTCTTACATTTTACTATCGAATGGAAATGAAATAACTTCGGGGAGTACATGCATACATCTAGTTTTTGTCCCTTAAAATGCTGATTCGATTGGTGAGCACTTATCCAAAATATTAATTTTAAAATAGCCTGGTTTGGGAATGGTCAAAAAAAATTGCATTTGGTTAAATCTCCAGAGACAATGACATTATTTAATCAAGTGTAAACTACAGATTGAAAACATTGGTAAGAAGTTTCCCCAAAATGAGTTATTGAAATGAAGTATTTGAGACACTAAAGGCATTTTTGAAAACTTGCGAGGCAGCCTTATATTCCAGAAAGAGCCCTAGATTTGGGATCAAACCTTCTTCAGGTTCTATAATTATTACTTGATTAACTTTAAGAACTTAAGACTAATTGCTTAGTTTCACTGAACCTCACTGTTGTTCAGTCATTTAAATTTGAAATGAAATATTCCTGATTCCAAATCAAGCACGCTAACATCCATGATGGAGGTAATGTGCATAAAATTGTTCTGAAAACTTTAATATATTATATCATTCTTGGCTGTAATTTTTTATTATATGTTATTGTGAAGTAATATATAATGTGACAAAATAATAGCTGACATTTGTCTAGCATTTTAAGCTTTGTGAAATCCTTTATATTACCTTTAGCAAAAAGAATGATGGATTTGGAATCAAAGGACCTGGGTTCATCTTCTGCTTCAGTCACTTACTACTTTGTGAATGAACATCATTTTCCTTATTTGTAATATGACAAAGTTAGATGAGATACCTCTAAAATCCCTTCTAATTCCAAATATAGAATCTGTTTACCTTTACATCCTAGGAGAGAATAGTTTTATTCCCATTTTATCCCATTTATACCAAAAGAACATTGTTTTGTTTCTTTTGCTCTACGTTCACTTTAAAAGACAGTAATGCTTGTTTTAGTAAGGTTTCTTTTCTTACCCCTGAAATTAAGATCTTAACAAGTAAAATGTTATCCAGATAATTGACAAAAGTCTATATGAACTAACATTTTTAGAACTCAACTGTAACAAGTATTCCTCTGATCATTTTATATACTTCATCTACTCTTTATGCTTAGAAATCGTTTGGGATTTGACCTTGCTGACCCAAGGATTATGGGACTTGTCTATGCTCATACACTTAGAAAGTGGCAGAGATCAGATTCAAACCCAGGACTCTCCTGTCTACAACTGTAGAGTGCTTTCCACTAACGATGGTGTTTTTAAGCAAATTTCTCTTTAATTTCTTTCGGCTCTTAATTTGTTACTTCTATATTTCAATCTATTTATCTTGACCAAATTTCCAGTGTATTTTATTCACTTTTCCTTAGTTGTCTTGTCTCTTTTATCTGCTTCCTCCCTTTATTCTGTTTTAGCACCCCTTCTTACATCTTTCTGTCTGGCATTTTTGGGGGTTTTTTGGCTTTTTTTCTGTTTCCTTCAGTTCCTCTTCAAAATGTAACTTCCAATAAATCTTTCTTTATATTTTCATATTAAAAACTAACCAGAGACATTAATTCCAAACACTCATTATAGTCCTAAATCCTATATTGATCAATCATCAGCATATTAATAAGTTGGACTCACTTTGATATTTCTGTTGTCAAATTTAATGTTACTTTTTCAATTCAAGAAATCCTCTAAAGTGCCTGTTTTCTGTATTGAAATAGACCCATAGTTTATTGATTAGAATATTAGAATTGAAGTCAAATAAAATTATGCTTCCTTCCTGATTCTGACACATATTGCTAAATGAGTGTGAGGAGTTTTCTTAAACTTTTGGGTACCCTCTCAAACAGTAACTTACAGGAGAGTCGGTGATCTGCATCATTAGACAGACTTTCCATACCAGTAATTCCCTGTAGCAATGAAATCATAGATTCTGACCTCTCACTGGCATCTTCCCCAAACCCCACCCTCCTAATGGGTGGAAATAGGGACTAGAAATACAGAAATAAAAGCAAGGACAAGCTTACAGTCAAGAAGCAATGGTATAACATAGACAAAGGATTTGGGGGCAGTGAACTTTAGATAGGTAATAGACTAATATTTGGTCTTTTTATTTAGTAAGTTGTGAGGAAGTTCCTCTCAAGACTACCTTTGATCTAGTCAGCATTTTGTGTGTGTGTGTGTGTGTGTGTGTGTGTGTGTGTGTGTGAGAGAGAGAGAGAGAGAGAGAGAGAGAGAGAGAGAGAGAGAGATGGAGAGAGATGAACATAAGCACCTTGAGGTGAGGGATTAATTTTTTTGTTTGTTTTTTCTTTGTATTTCCCAGCACAGTGCCTGGTACAAAGAAAATACTTAATAAATGCTTTTATATTTTTTTAAATAAATGACTTTTTATGTTTACAATATTAAAGTTAGGTCCCAATTGGTGAAAATAACATTCTCCAAGCTGTCACATTATTAGAATTCACCATGAATATTTTCATTCATTGGGCTGGAACCAATTTTCATATTTACATAATTAAAATTTGAATAGTGTTAGTTTGAACACATACACCCACTTCAGAGGACTCGTTACTTGACCAGAGGAGATCTAGCTGTAACTCAATGAAAAGTCTAAAGATTTGACATCTACATGTGTGCTCTTATACATTCTCAGATCCTTAGCTACCCTACCCTTAGGACTTAGTTATTTTCTTTCCATGATTAAATTGCACTCAATGGCAGCAGTGTCTGTCAAGCATTCTACCCACTGTCCAGACTAGAATTATGGCTGTGCTAAAACTCATCACTCTAATAGTATAGTTAGACAGTCAATTGATATGCATTTATCAAACACCAATTATACTAAGGCACTGTACTAAGCCCTGGGAATTCAAAGAAATGGAAGCTTTTGTGGTGTTCATACTCTAATGGATCAGGGCCATCTCTAGTCATCCTGGTCTATACCTGGCCACTGGACCCAGGTAGCTCTGGAGGAGAAAGTGAGGCTGGCAACTTTGCACAGCCCTCCCTCACTTAAATCCAGTTCATTTGCAAGTCATGGCATCACCTTCCTAATGTGATGGTTCTCTTTGAGAATGAAGGACAAGCAACAGCAAGTCTAATGAAGGAGAAAACATGCAAATGATTATATAAAAACAAGACATACAGGAAAGGTTCCCTGCATCCCATCAATGCTGTTTGAATGAAGTGCCCCTCTCATTCCTTAACTACATTTTTTGAAGAGTTGATCTGATGTGGTTTTGTGAGATAAGGCAGAAAAGAATAGAAAATCAAAGGCTATTTAAAGACTTTAGTTTTACCAAGAAAATTTCAGAAGTTGAAAGCCTTCACACTTCCCTTTATCTGGGCATAATTACATTTTCTCTCAGATATTTTTAGAACTATTAACACTCTCTTGAGATGATGTTTGTAGTTACTAAAAGAAATTTTTACATCTGTAGAACTGAAAATGTCACCCAAGCTTCAATTCATTTACTATATTTTAATTAAACCTTGCATGAGTTATAGAAATCCTCTCATTCTGACAATTATATGACAAATGTATACTTTACAACTTTGTAAATGCAGTAGGTTCATATATTCAGTTTTCATGGAGAATTTTTTGTTACTTGTTTTATGTTTTTTCTTTGTTGTTTTTTACAAGGAAATGAGAACCAGAGCAAAAATCTCGGAAACAGCAGATGTTGAGTTGCCTCTTACCTATATCAGTGTTAAAATGTAAAGTGTTTATTCTGAGAGTTGTGCCTTATGGAGGAAAAAGTCATCTGTACATGATACCATGTTCAAATAGGTTACTATTTCCTTCCAAATCTTGCATTATATAGTCATCTATAGATATATATGCCTTTTATTGTCTTTCCATTTTTAGGTTGACTTTTGGATGGGAAAAGTTCATTATTTGAATAAATTATTTACTGTTTTTAACTCTCCTTTGGCTATTTGGTTCCTCTGTTTGTGGTGGTTTTTTCATTAACAATGTTTATGAATATATTCATAGTCATAACTTGTATATAGCTAAAACTACTAAAAACACAGCTCTCAGCTGCATTCCATGTGTTGAACACATTATATCTGTGGCAACCTGACATTTACCTATAAAGTGACAGAACTTTTCAGACACCTGGCATAAAATAATGCGTAATGGTGTTCTTTTCATTATGTTTTCATTTTAAGAAAAGGGCTTCATTTTGAGAACAGTTTCTGCATTATTCATTGGAGTGTTTAAGTAGGTTCTACAGGCATGTTTCCTCAGCCTCACTATAACAGTGTGTCCTGAGCAAAATGAAAGCTTGGCATCATTTTGTTTTTAAAGGAAAGTGCCATAATATGTGGCATTAACCAGTGAAAGAAAGATTAAATTTCAAATGGACAGCCATAATGTACATTTAAGTCCCCAAACTACTCATTTCATAAATTCTCCTCTTAAGTATATTGTTGAGTCGATTTAAATGTATTTCATCTGTTATAAATTATAACATTACATAGCCTAGCTTTTTCTTTCATTTAAAAGAATTAGAGGTTGTAGTCAAAAAAAACAAAAAAAAATATGAATTCTTATACTTGGGTCACATATGTAGCATCTTATACCACATTATATACCACAATATAAACCACATTAATTCCTTTCCTATCCAAATAACTGGGGACTACTCCCCACTAAGGATCCTCTAACAGCCTCTGAGATATATTCTGGTGTTTGGTTTCTCATAATTCCAATTATAACATGAGTCTATTAGAATTGCTTTGATTCATTCATTAGTAATTATATATCAGCCAATCATCACTAACCTTAAAACTCCATCTTTAGGTCAATAGCTTTCTTTATTTTTTTTTTTTTAGCATATCATTGTTTTCCATTTCTATACATCAACAGCATCTTGTCCACTAGATATACATGTCGTTCTTTCCACAAAATTCTGTCTATTAAAGTATTGAATTTGCAGTCACATTTTTATTTTAAGCATTCTGTGCTGTGTTCTGTTCAGTGTGCCTTTAGTTCTGAGTTTTTCAATTTTGTCCCTCTCCTTTTCCTTGACTTGTTAGTCTGATCCAACCTCCTCTACCTCATCTGATGATTATCAATATGTTATGGAAGCTAAACTACAAGAATTGATCTCCATACGTAGGAAGGTAGTCCTACTGGACTTTACTTTCTATTGCTCAATAGACTCCATCTGTTTATTTTTTATTTTTTTGTTTGGTTTGTTTTCATTTATAAATCGTTTTAATGATTTTTTTTAGTTATTGATAATCAACCATTTTCAGCTCAGTGCTTCAGGAGCTTCAAACTTTTCCAATGGCAGGTTTCTGTTCAAACTGCACAGTCTGCATGCTACATTTGGCTGATTTCATGGCTCATAAACAACTCCCATGTTTTGCTGATGCTTGGATGTAACAGGCCTTTGTAGCTGACACATTTCAAGCAATGCTGTTCAGCTGCCTGTTTTAAACAAAGTTTGGATTTTGAAAACTAAGTTTGCAGTTGGTAGTAGCTTGCTTTACGTTTTATTTCAATTTCCTTAGATGAAATGTTGGGCAAGAGTGGCATTTCTGTCTCACCCTTCCTGTTTCTTTGTAGGCTGAGGAGAGGCATGGTAATATTGAGGAGCGTATGAGGCATCTGGAAGGCCAGCTTGAGGAGAAGAACCAGGAACTTCAAAGAGTACGTGAATTGCAGATCTCTTTCCATTCCCTCCCACCATCTCTGGGTTTAAGATTCCACAGTATGTTCTTTATCAATTGTGGGCTTTAATTAAATCATGCATCTTAATGGAAAAAAAAAGTTCCTGACAACTTCATCAACAGCGAAGTTTAATCTACTTTGGGGACTCTATAAAAATGTTTCAATTAACCTACCCAAATTTGAGCTTTGAATATAAACTGAAGAAAGATGGATTTTGTATTTAAGGTGACAGCATTTGTTATTTTTCCCCTGAAATGAAGGCTAGACAAAGAGAAAAAATGAATGAGGAACACAACAAAAGATTATCAGACACTGTCGATCGACTTTTAACGGAATCCAATGAACGTCTGCAGCTACACTTGAAAGAAAGGATGGCAGCTCTGGAAGAGAAGGTAAAACAAACTGAAACGGCATCTGTTTATCCCACTTAAGTGATACAAATACAGATGGTCCTCAGCTCTAATATTGGTGTAAATATTGAATGGTTCCATTATACTGTCCAGCAACTTTCTTCTAAGGATCTCATTGTAGCAATGCTATTTGTTTGGGTCTATCCCTTCCTTGCTTGTTCCAATCCACCCACCATCCACGTGCTTTCTTAGGAACCTGCCGAAACATCTCATTCCTGGGCTCAATAAGTTCCAGTGGCTCCTTATTTCTTCCTGAATAAAATAGAAATTCTTTTTTGACCCTTAAGATACATCAGAATGCCCTTTCTTTCCAAATTTATTATATTATATTATTAATATTAACTAATTAATTAATGATTATTAATATATTATTATATTACATACAAATCCCCTTCCTGAGTTTCTAATCTAGGAAAACTGGTCTCCTTGTTGTCCTGCACATAAGACCCTCCATCTTCTATTTTTCTACCTCTGCACTGATGTTCCCTCCAAACTGGAATGCTTCCCACTCCCCTTCCCCCTTGCCCATTCTGGAGTCTTTCATTTTCCTGAGAGCTCACCTTGAGTATGGCCTTCCTCCTGCCTTGCCCTCGGCTGCTAATACCTTTTTCCCCATTTCGTTCACTTTCCTATCCTTGTATAGCCCTCCCTCTGGGATTTCTTCTTTGGGTCCAGTCCCCAAGCTCTATGATGGGCTATTCTCAGAGGAGAGTGACTACCATTTCTAGGGATAAGCGTTACTAATACAGTTGCTCACAAACTCCCATTGGAAATTAGCCCTTCCAAATAGCTTTTCCCTAAAGGCATTAACTAAGGTGGTTGTAACAAGCAGAGTTAATACCAAACATTCCTTCCAAACCATGGGGAGATGCATTTTCCTACAAAAAAAAGTCCTTGGGAAGAATGGTCTAAAACTTAAGAATACAGTGATAATGAGGAACATGTGAAAATTATACAGGGTGTCTCTGAAGTCTTCAGACAGTTTTAAGGCAGCCGAAAACTGCCCCTTGTATGGAGCAAAGGGGTAACTTGGTGTAAGTGGTACTTTATTGCTTGGGGGTCTTTTCAGAGTCAATAACCAGTCTTCTTTTCTGGTATGGAGGGAACATTTTCTCTGCAGCTGCCTTCCTCCTTGGGGTAAAAGAAACCACATCTGTTCTTCCGCAGTGAATCATTCTGCTTTTCACTAGATGTGTTACTTCCTAGTGCTGTCATACCTATAATCATATGCATGGCTGCTATGTAGGAGATTCCCTCTCAGGGAACAAGTACCTAAACCCAGAGTACCCACTGTTGTGGGCATTGGGGGTAGAGAGGAAGGAAAGGAGGGGTAGAGGGAGACAGATATAGCTACATACATACATGTATAGGTATAGATAAGCCCAGGCTGAAAAAAGCATCTTGATAATTCTGCCTAACCACTTATTAAAACCTAAGCTTGGCCACCTACCCACCTTTGCAACAGCCAAATAGACCAATTAATTTTTTAAATTGAAAATGTCATTTGGCCACTAAAACTTTTATTACCTAGAAGAGGTAATATAGTGGACAGAACATTGGCTCCAGAGTCAGAAAACTCCAGACTTCAAATTTTTCTTTTACTTTTTTACCTGTCTGATCTTGGGCATGGTACCTTTCCTCTCTGTATCTCATTTTCCTCATCTTTACATTGAAGAGGAATGGAATAGGTCCCTTCTAGTTGTAGATCTGTGTAACCCAGACCTGATCTGTAGATCTGTCAACCTCCACTATTCCCAAAGGTGATTTGTTTTGCCTATATATAACTGTGGTCACTAAATTTGTCACTTAAGCAATTCCACTCTTTCTTTTTGCTGTTCTTGAATAGCAAATTTTTTTAAAGAAATTAGAATTATTTGTGATAGCAGCAGCAGCAGCAGTAGTAGTAGTAGAAGTAATAGGTAGCATTTTTGTAGCATTTACTATGTGTCAGGCACTATGCTATGTATTTTATAGCTGTTATCTAATTTGAATCTCACAACAACCATGAAAGATAGGTGCTATTATCCCCATTTTACAGATGAGGAAACTGAGGCACAGAGGGGTTAAATGATTTGTCCAAGATCACACAGCTGATGTGTCTGAAGTAGGATTTGAACTTATCTTCCTGCCTCCAAGCTTTACCTACTGTGCCACCAAATGAATCAGTTGTTTGGAAAAAGGCATAGGGCTTGTTTTCAGTTATAGCCATTCCTTTATCCCACAGATGGATATGATATTCTATAATGCAATTTATTTCTATCATTGTGACAGTTCTGCTTGAGTAAAGAACTCATCTTCTCACAAGAAACTTCTGCAATGTTCATGTAGTAACAAAAGAACGAGCCTAGAAGCTAGGAAAGGCTGGCTTCAGTTCCTCCCAAGTTAGGTTCATGACCCTGAGTAAGTCATATAAAATGTCAGTGCAATTCATTAAGACTGTCACAGAAAAAGTGCCATCCAGGATGGATAAAGAAAGTTTTTAGTTCACTATATGAAAGAGATCATGGGTATTTATCTATCTATCTGTCTATTATCTATCTATCTGTCCATCTACCTGTCTTCATTTCTATATCATCTCTGCCTACCTATTTTTATATAATTTTTATTGTCATTTTAATAGAAATTTATCAATTAGCATTAACCAGGGAATAGAAATCCTATTAGAAAATCATCATTTGAGGATTTCTCATTTCCTGAGGTATCTAACGTATTCACTAGAAATTCACATTTTTATAGGAAAGCTAAGTGAATGAACATGAATACTTCTTTCTTGTTACTATTAAATTACTCTTAAGAAGTTAAATAGTTGTATTTATTTCCCCTTAAATGTGTGATCTGAATGAAACAAGCAGAAAATGATCAGCACCTTAAAAATATGTTTGCATCCTGTTCTCTCTCTTAATTTTGCAAACTAAGCCATCAGGACTTCCATTTTACATTTTTCAAAATATGAAGGTATCTCTTTTAAGGAATCTGTATTTATGAAGAAAACTGTGAGTTAATGTGCTAAAAATGGACATTTGCTTTACATATGCTTTGTTTTTATGGTGTTCGGTTGATGTCACATCTGTTTTTTCCCTAGAACGTTTTAATTCAAGAATCTGAAAGTTTCAGAAAGAATCTTGAAGAATCTTTGCATGATAAGGTAGTATGGAAAAGTGTACATTTTGTCACCTATATAACAATTATATGTATTTTTTAAAAAAATATTATTGATGTGAAATAAATGGAGTGAATCAGTAATATCAGTACTAGCTAACGTTTGTTGAGCGCTTGGTATATGGAAGGCATTGTGCTTATAAAAAATGATAAAATGAGGTGTAATGGCTAAATCTTGTCTGCCTCAAGAAATCTGCATTGTATTTGGGAATATAAGATATATATATATATATATATATAT
>CM053770.1:211695170-211721600 GCA_028658325.1 Potorous gilbertii
TCCTAGCACTTTGAGCATCTTTGATGAGAAGTATTATGTGTAAAATGTCTAACCTTGTCTAAGGATTATTAACCTACTGTCTTTGACTTATTCTTTTCTTAATAACTGTTTTTCACTGTAATTGGCTTCTTTTGCCCATCATCTGTTTTATATTCTATGCATTTGAAATATTATTCTACAAGTCAATAGGTTTCACCAGATTGTGACTAAAAAGAAGTTTGTTTGTTTAATGACTTTCAGTCCATGATCAACTGATAAATATCAAAGCATCACTGCTAACAAGGATCTGTGATATCATTGATTTGCAAGTTCCCCTGTATAATGAAGACTGAAATCCATCCATGCCAGTGTGACATCCTATGTTTACCCTAGGAAGCCCACCCACTGTGCTTAGGGCATCCTGTGCTCTCCTCTGGCATTGTGAAGGTACCAGAGGAGCACTCTGGCTCTCTACCTCTTTCCCTTCATTTTCATCATGTGATTTTCCTATTATAAAATGCCTTGATGGTGTCTTTATTTGTTTTTCTCATTGGTTACATATTGTGCCCTATCTGTCTTTCCGATGTAACTTTCCTTTCCCTTTCATATTATCAAACAAAGAGTCAATGAAACAGTGTTTCATTTTGTCTTTGGCCATAGGATCATGTACACTCTGCCTCTCCTGGATTATAAAAGCCCTCCCTCCATTTAGGTGCAACTTAACTATTTCCCCTTGTTGAATTTATAGCAACCATTTCTAGATTGGTATGATTCAGCTTCTACTTCAGTA
Organism: Potorous gilbertii; assembly: GCA_028658325.1. Taxonomy (NCBI): domain Eukaryota; kingdom Metazoa; phylum Chordata; class Mammalia; order Diprotodontia; family Potoroidae; genus Potorous; species Potorous gilbertii. Next base: position 211,695,940 of record CM053770.1, read on the forward strand.
TGTCTCTTTTTTGATCACTGGACAAAAATGTCTCTAATTATAATCAAATTAAGGTTTACTTGTGTTATTCTTGGTTCTCTTTTCCTGCTTTCCCACCATCATTGAAAACTTGAAAGTCTGCAATTTTGTTTTGGCTTGTGGGTTGCCCCACCTAGAGAAAGAAATTTATGCACCACCAGATGGTGATACGCCTATCAAGAATGAGCTACTTGAGTCCTTGGTAAAACAGATTTCATTTGTTGCTAAGACCATATGAGCAGAATCCCTTGCATCGTAGAAGCTGCTAGTGTATACGTCTTGCTCATATAACTTTTGAGAAGTTGATGACACCTTTGTGTAAAAATTAGGCATCAGGACAGGACTTTGTAAAGAATAGCCAGTCAATCAACTACCTACTATGTTCCAGACATTGTCCTAGGTGAAACTATCCCTACCCTCCTTGAACTTTTATAATTTATTGAAGTAACACTGTGTAAGAATATGCAAAATAAATATACAAAGTAATTTTGTGATAGAGGCAGGAAGGGAATCCAGAAAGTTTTTTATGAGTTAGTAAGGAAGCTGAGCTTTGAAAGAAACTAGGGATTTTCAAAGGCAGAAGGGAAAAGAGATTATATTCCTGACATAAAGGTACTGACTGAACAAAACTATAGAGACACAATCGATTAAATCGATATTGTGTAATGAGCAAAAGGAGGGCAGTTTGTGTAGACAGAATACAGAAAGAGAAAGAATATGTAATGAAGGCAGACAAGTGAATTGGAGGGTAGGTTGTTTTAAAAGTCAAACAGAAATTCATACTTGATTCTAAAACTGAGAGACATTGGAACTTATTGAATACAGAAGTGGCATGGATCAGCCTATACTTTTGGACTATCACTTGGCAGCTTCAGCTTGGAGAAAGGAGAGATTTAAGGTGAGGAGATAAACTCAGGCAAAAAGAAATGGGTGTTGGAACTAAGGTGATGGTTCCACATGCAACACAGAGAGGGTAGATGTGAAAGATTTTGTGAAGATGCAATTGACGAGAGTTGTACATTTATTAGGTAAATGGGGCAGGAGAGAATGAGGAGTTATGAATGACTCTGAGATTATACGTTTGGGTGACTTTTCAGTCACATCAACAGAAATAAGGCACTTTGGAAACATGGGAATGATTGGCAGAAAAGTTAATAAATGATAATATGTTGGGTTTATAGGGTTATAGGGCTTGTAGTTCAAAATGTCCTCTAGGTAATTAATGGTGAACTCAGGATAGAGACTGGTCCTGGAGAAATAGACCTGGGAGTCATCTGCATAGACATGATAATTAAACCTGTGAAAGAAGATGAGGTGAGTTAAGGTACAGACACAAGGGGACAGGACCCATGAAAAAAAGACTTGGGAAACACAAATAGTGGAGGTTGCTAAGAAATGAATGATGAACCTGCAAAGAAACCAGAGAGGGAGCATGAATTCAGGGAGGACGGGCAGCTAGGTGGCTCATTAAATAAAGAACCAGCCCTGGAGTCAGGAAGACCTGAGTACAAATCTGGCCTCATACACTTGACACTTACTAGCTCTGTGACCCTGGGCAAGTCACTTAACCCCTGTTGCCTTTCCAAAAAAAGAAAAAAGGGAGTAGGAAAACTAAGACAGTAGCATCATGAGGATGCTAAAGAGAGGCAATAGGAGGAAGAAAAAAGATTAATCTTTTTTTGGACTGTTTTGAGTTTAAGATGCCTATGGTGCTTTTTCCAAATAAAAAGTGTTAAAATATAATTACTATTTGTTATCATGGAATATGAAAGGAAATTTAGATGCCATAAAGTTCAAAGTAAGATTTAACAAGGTTAAATGATTTGCCCAGTCAGTCAGTTTGTAATCAGCAGTCTGAATTTGAACCCAGAACCTCTTAACTCCAAACCTAGCATCTCATATGCTAAACCACATCCTCAACGACAACAACAAAAAGAGTGTTATTGGCATAAATTATTTTAAAAGGAAAGATTTCTAATATGTGCTGGAACCCTCTTCCCTTTACAGTATAAAATATATTATAGTATAAAAATAAAATATTTTAGATATTTTAAAATTTATTATAAATTTTTATTATTTATCAAATTTATAATATAAAATTCATTACAGTATAAAATGTAAAGGAAAAAGCAAATATGATTTTGAAGTAACAGTTGTCATATGTGCCATACGATTCCTATATATACATCATTTTCTTCATCACAGTCTTCATTTGTATGTTTCCATTCCTATCAAATTTCATCCTTTATCCTAACTTCAGAACCATTTGAAGGAATCCAGAAAGTAATAAAAACAGAAACGAATAAAATAGAATTCATCCAGAATGGTTTTTAGCCTAGACTGCCATTGCTATAATGGAGCAGCTAGGTGGTTCAGTGGATGAAACAGCAGGCCTGGAGTCAGGAAGGTCTGAGTTCAACAGCTTCAGACACTTACTAGCTGTCTGACTCTGGGCAAGTCAGTTATCCCTGTTTGCTTTAGTGTCCTCATCTATAAAATGAGCTGGATAAGGCAATGGCAAACCACTCTAGTAGCTCTGCCAAAACCCCCCAGATGCAGTCACTAAGAGTTGGACATAGCTAAATGATTCAACAATAGCATTGTTACACTACCCACCAAAATATGAATAGCAAATAAGGTCATTTTTGACATTCCTTCTAAAATGAAATCATGTGTTTATCGATGAACTAAGACAAATATCGAGTTTGTTCAAATGTTTCTATAAGTCATTGATGGGGTGAAAAACCATTGAGTTTGGTGATTTTTTCTTTACTTTTTTCTAGGGGGGAAATGATTGGATTAACTGCCACTATGTATAAATATATTCAAGGAGTAGCAGAATTTCTTCAGTTATGTTTCTGTAAATTAGGACTCTGCTGAGTGCAGGGGGCATACATGACTAGGAAAATGTTTCCAGGATGTTGATTGCCATGTTCTTGTACTGCAATCTGTACCATAAATCAGTGTGGTCTTCTTAATGGGTAGGATTCAGTTTGGAATTTTGCCAAAGCTTCAAGGTTTATAATCAGCCTTCCTCTCCTTGGTCTCCCTTCTTACCAGGAAAGTAAAAGAAAAGATTAAATGTGGAAAAATAATCCCATTTTATTTTTCAGGGAAAAAAATGATGATTTAGAACCATGTAGCAAACCTTTTTAAGAAAGAACCATCTAAAGTTGCCTGTAAGCTTTTCTTAACTGTCTCAATTGAACAAGCTTAATATATTTTCTAAACAAGTAGGATGCAGTAAAGAATAAAAAATACAAGGACAATTCCATATATACTGAGGGTGTTCAGATGTCATTTTCAGTTCAATTACAGCTAATATTAAAAGAGATCATTTTGACCACAAAAAACTTTTAGCATTTTTCCCCTACCATTTTTCTGGTGCTGTTGAGATCTCACAATGAAAATGAAGGAGCTCTGAGCAACTTAAATATAAATGAAACCAATGAGTATAAAAGAGCAACTTGGAGCTTCTCGTAGGCCATTTCAATGACTTATTTGATTTATATGGGAAAGAACCTTCTTTTGAAATAGCTGAGGTTTTCTCTTTCAGTAACATCCAGATTTATGTCTGAATCTGTATCTTGAGGTTTGCAAAGAGCTTTACATAATATTACCTCATTTGATCTCCATAATATGTAAAGGAGGTGATATTATTTTCCTTATTTTACTGTTGGGGAAACTGAGGTGGAGAGATGAGAAATTAATTTGCCCAGGTTAACAAAGTTAAAAAGTATCTGAGGCAGTATTTAAACTCAGGTCTTCCTGATTCCAAGTCCACTAGTCTATATAGTTACAGAATGGTATTATTTAATAAGTTAAATAGTCATGTATTAAACATCCACTCTGGTCAAGGCAGGGAGGCAGTATGTGGTGGTGAATAAATAGCCTCCTTATCAGGAGGACCTACGTTCAGACACTTTTCAGGCACCTACTAACTGGGACACTCCAGTCAAGTCACTGAAGCTCTTAGTGCCTATGCGGCTTTCTAAGACTATAAGTTAGAGAGAACAGTGATATGTAGTCATAGAGGGAGGTTCTAATTGGGAAGTGCTATAATAATGAAAACACAGGTCTGAAAAAAGAAAAGAAAAAACATAAGGAACTATGCCCTAGTTCGCTGGAAATACACAGACAAAAATAAGATAGTCTGTGTCCCCAGGATGCTTATACTTTATTTGAAAGAAACAGAATGTATATGAATGAGGCTTCAATTTCCTTGACTTTAAAATGGGACATAAGATGTCATAGGTATAGGATAAGATCATAGATATAGAATAATCGCTCAAAGGGAAGCCATCTAAAGCAATCCCCGCATTTTCCAGACTCAGGCACAGAGACTTTCAAAATCCTTTCTGAGATTTTTTGACAATCAAATATATAAAAATTATTTCAAGGAGGACAGAACACTAGTAACATGAAGGATCAAGAAAGACTTCCTCTATAGGGGTTCTTAAACTGGGTCTTTTAACTTACTTTTCAGATAGGTTACTAACAGCATTTCCATATAATTTGATTCTTTTGCAATATTATGTGTTTTGGTTTTAAGCATTTAAAAGCATTTTTCTGAGAAGGGGTCCTTGGCTTTTACCAAACAGCCCAAGTGTTCATGACATGACAGAAGTTAAGAATCCCTCCTCTGGGAGGTGGCCCTGAAGCTGAGGAGTCTTGAATGAAACTAGGAATTCTAATATACAAAAGGGCAAGATGAGAGTACATTCCAGGAATGGGTATGGTTTTTGGGAAAGTCACAGAGATGCTTAAATCATGTTAAGATAATAGTCTCATGCAAAGGAAACCATATATGACAGTTGATGTGGCTTCTGGTTATGATGTTTATTACCTGTGTGATGAGGTCAAGTCACTTAACCTGCCTTATCTTTTGTTTCTTTATCTATACAATGATCAGGTTTCTTAGATGGCCTCTGAGGACCCTTCCTACTCTGGATTTGTTCATCCTATGAGAATGAGGGACATTTTGGGTTTTCAGTCTTAATGATCTGTGCATGTGTTGGTGTGTAGGCTCTATCCTCCAATACAAGTAGCCACTTCTACCTACCTTCACTATTGGGGTTTCTTTTCATATTTTCCCTAAATCCAGCAGTCAGTTAGGCATAATATGCTATAGAAAGGTGAGTTTCCTTTTCAGTAGGTTTAAAATAATTATATTTAGTTGACTGCTCAATTAAGGAAGAGATTGCTTAAACCAAAGATATTTCTGAACAAATTTATATTAAAAATTTTATTTCAAACAAAAGTAATAACTTTGAGACCTTTTTATTTTGCTTTACATTTATATTTGCATTTTCATTCTCAAATCCAAGAGATCAAATGTCTTTTATTTGATGGTTGAGTGACTGCTTGCATAGAAAGTTTTCCCTAGGAATAAATTTCTTACTAGTAGAATTTATATTTCATCTTCAAAGAGGCAGCATTGTAAAGTCAGTTTAGTACTGCTGTCAATTGACAAAATCCCTACTCAAACATTTACTAATTGGTTTATGTCGGGTAAGTTACTTAACTTTTCTGATGAAAATAACATTATTTTTGTTGTCCACCACAACAGCTTGCGGTGAGGAATAGAGTCTATGAGTTATAATAACATTTTAAGTCCTAAAACCAAACTATCATTTTAAGTCCTAAAACCAAACAGTATCAATCTTAAGCCCCATCATTGGATTTGCTCTCTTTAGGTAATGTCTTATGTATTGGACAGTTCTAAATAAACTTCTTAGTTCGATGAAATACTAATTTATTAAATGTTATAATGCAGGCAGGGTAGCTAGGTGGCACGGTAGATAGAGTGCCACGACTGAAGTTAAGAAAACTGATCTTCCTGAGTTCAAATCCGACCTCAGATACTTACTAGTCATGTAACCCTGGGCAAGTCACTTCACCCTGTTTGCCTCCATATACTCATCTGTAAAATGAGCTGGAAAAGGAAATGGCAAGTCACTCCAGTGTCTTTGCCAAGAAAACTTCAAACAGGGTCACAGAGAGTCAGATATACCTGAAAACAACTAAGCAACAACCGCAACGAAGGTGACAGAAAGTACTTAATTCTGCTTTCACAAATGCCTGATTTATCCCTATGGAAACTGATATTCTATTGACCAACTACTCAGTGATAGTCAGTGATGGGCCATTTGAATTATGTCTGACATTCACATTTATGTGGTGCTCTTTTCCTTGCCACAGGACACACTTGGATACCTCAACAGAGCTTCGGTATTCTGTAGGTTCACTTGTGGACAGCCAGCCTGACTACAGGTCAACTAAGGTCATAAGACGACCCAGGAGAGGCCGCATGGGAGTCCGAAGAGATGAAGCAAAGGTTAGTCTTTATACTTTTCAGCTTTTTGATGATAATCAGTACACTATCTTTTATGACTCTCTTAGCACTGAAAACATTAAATTCCAGTGGACAACATCATCATTGCTTTCATGTGTGATGCAGAAGGATGGTGGTATAGACTTGGAGTCTGAAGAAACTATTGCACTAGCTCCATTTTTATAGGTTAGAGGTGTTGAGTTCAACCCCCTTATTTGACAAATGAGGAAGGTAAGGCAACAGAATTTAAATGATTTACCTAGGGTCACACAACCACTAAGTATCTAAGTAGGATAGGGTGCCAGGTCTTCCAGATTCCAAATCAAGTAACCTATCCACTACACCAAATATCTTTCCAAAGTGCTGAGTATATGTCTTGGCAGTGTCCCTTATTAGCTGTATGACCTAGGGTAAGTCATTGTACCTCCTTTTTAGTCAGTTGTCTCAGGTATAAAATACAGAGGCTGAAATCAATGGTCTTGAAGGTCCCATTCATTTACAATATTATATGACTCTTAGCTTTATCAGAAGGAAACCTGGTGTAGTGGATAGAAAGCTGGACTCAAAGCCTTCTGAAGACGGGAGTTCATGGTCTGCCCTAACACTGATTGGCTGAGTGACAATGGATAAGTCCCTTAACTTTTCTGTTTTCTAAGCCAGAGGTGTCAAATACATGGCTCAAAACACTTTCAAGTGCTACCCAAGTCAGATGAAAATGTAATTGGGAAATATTTAGCAAAACCTAGGAAATATAGTAAAATATAAATAATACTGTATTTTAGAATTAAATCAATATTCGGCCCCTTATGCATGGATCAGGGATCCCTGTTTCCATTTGAGTTTGACACCACTGCTCTAAGCAACTCCCCCAAACATAAGCTGCAGAAGACCTTCTGACCTGTTTGGGAAATGTGAGTCCTCCCCCTCTGAGGTTTTCCATACTCATGAAATCACAAGTTGGAACTCTAGCCCTATTTCCACTGTTTTATAATGGAAGAGTGTAATTCAACAGATATATATATATGTTGAGAGTGTGTGTGTGTGTGTGTGTGTGTGTGTGTGTGTGTGTGTAGTATTTTGGAGGACATTGAGAAGTCACTAACTATTTTGACTGGAACTCCTGATGAGTCTGTATGTTAGATTATATAGCTGCTATAACGATCCATTCCATTCAGTATTACAGCTCATATATTGTGGGATTTTCCAAAACAGGGAGAGCAGTATTCCATGAGACTTTGCACATTAATCAGGGAACTCAGAAATCAGGAGGAAAATGCTGCTAAGCATCTGTTCTCCCTGAAACCAGAATCACACAGTTCTGACACCAGAGGCTAAGATTTTTGAAAGGGTATGGAAGTTCCTCCTATGAATGAGGTATTTTGTTTTGTTTTTTTTTAAAGAGCTGGCTTAAATTTAATTGTCCTATTCCCATTTTAAGCACAAGGATTCATCTATAAAAGGATTAAGGGAAAGCAGCAAATCTGGGATTAGAAGTGACTGCCCTGGTGTCCCTACTTGGATGCCAAGTGGTCTTATCCACACAACAGACCTAGTCTAGGAAATTAACTTACTTTATCCAAACAAATAAGCAAGCTCTTAGCTTAAGCAAATTAACAAGGGCAGGCTAGGAAAATCACAGGAACAACAGCTAAAAGAAATGAAATCAGCTCTGCACTTCTTCACTGAAATGTTCAGTCTCTTATCCAATGCTGGTTAAATTCTAAATTGTACTAGATATCATAAGAAAAAACTAAGTTTGGAATTTTCACTTATATTAAACAAATGGGATATAAATCTTGACAATCTGTTGTTAATTAGTTCTTAAAGGAATGATCATTGTTGTCTCCTTTACTTAGACTTCTACCATTTTATTTTTCTCTTTCCCAAATCATTAATAAAATCCTATTTCTCTGTGAAGCGGAAAACTGTTCAGTGTTTTGAATGATGCTTTATATGGATTGTACATTGTTTGCCTTGCTATTTAGGTGAAATCACTTGGGGACCATGAGTGGAACAGGACTCAGCAAATTGGAGTGCTGAGCAGCCACCATTTTGAAAGTGACACTGAAATGTCTGATATTGATGATGATGACAGAGAGACTATTTTTAGTTCAATGGATCTTCTGTCCCCAAGTGGCCATTCTGATGCCCAGACTCTAGCTATGATGCTTCAAGAACAGTTAGATGCCATCAATAAAGAAATCAGGTGAGTATTGACTGCTTTCATTTTGGTGTAGGCTATCTTCTAGATTAATGATATCAAGCTTGATCCTGAACAGGGTTTCAGCTAATAAGTCTATATCTTGTACTTTATATTTTGGAATATTTATAGGAAATATGGAGCCTTAGCATATAGAATTTTCCACTGGCACCTTTCTTATGTCAGCAAAGATCTCAATTGAGTGTCTCATTAGAAATTGAATAGTTTTATCTCTTAAATAGAAGTGTAATATAGTAGAATTTATCATGGGACAATTTTAAGAACTTAAGGAAACGTTACTAAGCATGTTGGTTTTATTGAGACAATCCTGGTTTTTGGCAACCTGTATTTATGTCCCAAGAAAATATTTCAGGGCAGATTTTCTGTTCTGTGTTCTTAGCTAGGGAATCTAGAAAATATTCTTGTTTACTTCTCTCCACTTTCATTTTTGTTTAGCTAGTGAAACTATAGTTATTTTGAAGAACCTAGAATGCTCAACATGTTTTGCAATTCCTTCTGTCTCTGAGAATTGGAAGATTGAATGGATGGATGGAAGGATAAATGAAAGGATGAAAATCAGTTCATTTCATTCTCTGTTTGGGCCAGAAACCTGGGGCAGAGGGGAAACAACCCACCAATTAGTAGCATTTGTTTGACCCTCAGGCTATTCCCATAGTCCCACTTTAGTGAGACTACAAATAGAACTACTCAATTTGTCTACTCGAAATTCTAAAATTTATAGTAGGGGAAATTAGTCACCATTAAATCTTGAATTTTAGAACTGTAGACTCCAATTAAAATATAGTATCATATATTCTCACATAACTGTTTTAGTTCTTTATAAAAATGAATTTTTTCCCTTAAAATATTTGGTAAAGACCTATTGCTGACAATATATTTATATTATCAAAATATATACTTTTGAATCACTGACCAGAAAGAGACAACATGTGTAATTCTGAAATATGCACCTCCGTTGAGTACAATATGTTCATAAAAATATATGCATCTTACATAGTAATAATTTTGTTGGGCCAAGGGAAATATATGATCTGTTTGATTATCAAGGTACCATTTAGAAGTAGCTTTTAGGATAGTATATTTTGTTTTGTAAAAGGATCTTTGGCTTGTAGATTTGCTACATGACTTCTTTGAGAAGTGGATATAGGAATATTATGAGTATGTTAGTGAAAGTAGAGGGATTGGCATTCATGACCCAGGATGTAGATGGGGTGTGATTCATAGGTTCAAGTATTTAGAACTAGAAGAAATTTTGGAGACCATCCCCATCATTTTATAAATAAGGTAAATAGAAGTTTACTTGTGTAAAGTAACTTGTGCAAAGCTGCAAATATTAAGAGTAGGATTTGAACCTAGGTTGTGTGACAAATACAGCATTCTACTCTATCACATTGCTTCAAGAGAGGTTGGTATGGAAGAATCAACCTTAGATAAAATATTGGTTCCCTTTAGTGGGAGACTACCACTTAATAATATGAGCATTCCTCTTCTTGGCGAGTATTATATTAGAGGCCATTTGGAATGAAATGAATAAATAAATGAAAATTATATTTTAATCCCTTATAGCTTGCCGAACACTGTACTAAGGACTAAACTCTCTGCAGGATCTTGACATTTATCTTTGGACCACTGTAATAGGTTCTGACACTTAGGTTAAAAAAGGAAGGGGTTAATTTAGGATGAGCAGGTAGATGGCACAATGCATAGAGTGCTGGGTCTGAATTCATCTTTGTGAGTTCAAATCTGGACTCAGACACTTACTAGCTCTGTGATTCTGAGCAGGTCACTTAACCCTGTTTGTCTCAGTTTCCTCATCTGTAAAATGGGAATAAAATGGTAAACCACTCCAGTATCTTTGCCAATAAAACACCAAGTGAGATCATGAAGAATCAAACATGACTGAAAATGACTGAACAACCGTAACAAGAAGTTAGAATTGTCTCACTGAAATCTAGCTTAAAACGATTGGACTGGTGGTTCGTCCTTTTGATTTCATTGGCCCCTATGAATTCTCTTCCTCTAGGGAATTCCTGGTGAAAGAAACTACTTCTTTAGTCAACAAGTGCTATGCCATTTAAAATCTTGAGAGTTACTTGGGGGAAGGGAAGGGCGAGATTGAGGTATTAAGTGATTTGCTCCAAATTATCACACAGCCCATATGTGTCAGATGTGATGCTCAAACTCAAGTCATCTTTCCTGATTTGCTCCCAACCTACTCCAGCTTCTCTAAACAACAAATGAATGCAGAAATTCATAAGGCAATACTAACTATTAACTCATAAAACTAAGAACATTTTATAAGGATGATTAAAAGAATATTAAAATCTATTTTTTTGTCCTAGTAGAATTCTCTGGTACTTAAGTGCTCAGTAAAGATACACTTAGAAGTGGTCCAAAAAGTAATTGTAATCAGATTTTGGTTTCCTTTTTAAGGAAATGACTTAAGCTCCATAAAAATGACTCATTTTTTTCTCATCACATCATTGTATCAAATGGTGAAGATTATTTAGAAATTCATCTGTGGTGTTTATAATGCTCATTATATGTGCAATAATGTATTTAAATATGAAAAATTAAAGCAACATTAGTTTTGAAAGGTCCCCGTTAATTCGGATGGTACTGAAAAAATCAAACTTCCCCAGTAACAAATTTCCTTTCAATAAATAAATATCGTGGTACTTAGGGTTAATTTTATTTTTCGTTCTCTAAATTTCATTTTTCAAATCCCTGCACCTCCATATTTCAAATTGTGCCATGATACCTTTCTGGAGATTCATTTGTTCTATAACTTACACAAATGAGTCTCTAAGCTCACTTGCCTCTTTTTTCCAATAGTAATTAATTAATGCCCTTTCCATCAGGAAAAAAAAAGAGAAGGATAATAAGGCTGTAAAACACAAGGATTTAAATTCATCATAATTTGCTAATCAGAAATTGCTTTGAAAGCCATGAAGTGATACGTAAATAGGAGTTATTCCTTTATCATCATCCGTGGAAAATTTCTGCCATTGTCCACAATGATGTCTATTCAGCTTACTTAAAGAATCAAATGAGATCTAAAATTAATTTTCATTTCTTAAAGAGGAAATTGGCAATGCTTGTATCAGAAAGCCACCATAATCTAATATGAGCGCCTACCAAATGCATTTATCACAAAATTCGCATTCCCATGGCAATCAAACATGTTGGCAAAGCATGCTAACTTGTAATGACTGATTTCTCTCCCATAGATAATGAAAAACTGTACCATTTCAAGAACATATCTAGCTAACAGATGGCTTCTTGATACAATATAGTACTCGGGAATTGAAATAGTTCTTCGCAAGTCATCATTTAAAACATTGAGAAATTCTGTTGTTATGACTATCTTAATTTTATCTTCAAACACTTTCCTATGTCTGAATGATTTGCAAAGTCTTCTCACGCTGCTTCTAACTTAGACGACATTAGTGAAACTGTCTGTCCCATCTGGGATGGCTTGAAATATTTTCTGTTCAACATTAGGAAACTGATATTGACATTTTTTTTTTATTTTTGCTGGTGAACAGATTTGTCCATTTCATGCAATGCTCTCATCTGTTGTTTCTGCCTCTAGCAAAATGTCCTGCTTTCCTCCTTTCTAAAATTATAATTGTTTTGTTCATGCACAAATGAAAGACGCCAAAAAGAGTTACCTCCCTAGTCCATTTCTATCTCTTCTGGTGTTTTTTTCGTTGGAAAGCATTGGGCCTATTATCACAACAAAATTCAAAAGAATTCTTAATTAACATTCTATAACCATACCTTGGTTTTCTATAGAAGGTTAGATAAATGACTTTTTATATGATATGATTTGTGTCCATGTCATTCATTAAGTGATCCCTATACTTGAAGAAAACCACAGTATTCAGATGTGATACCTTATTATTGTAATTGATTTATTTTGTATCTTGAGCCCATAAAATGACCTCTGAAGTCCACATAATTTCCTGCTTTGCTTTTTTATGGAGTTAATATAAAATGAAAAGTCAAGAGTTTTATCACAATCTAAATCCCAAATTAGGAAAATTGATAAAATTTAGGCAAAAATTTGGTTCTCTGTCATCAGATTTTCATCAATGTGAAACCAAAATTCAGGTTATCAGAAAAATTTGAGTAAAAAGTCAGCGAAGCATATTAATATGTATATTGGTAGACAGGCCCTGGGAATGAAAATTTGGAAAAGGGAAGACTTTTTTTGGATTTTCTCTCAATCTTTGAAGAATTCAGCATAGATCGTCTGCTCCAGTGGACTTGAATGTCCAGTGGCCATCATTTATTTCTTCCTTTTTTGTCACTTCTTTACCCTACATTTTTTTTTCCTCCTTTTGCTAGTTGCCCCCTTCCTGCCACTTCTCTCTAGATCAGTTCCTTACTTTGTTATCATAAACCCTAGAAATCTCTCTTTGATTCTGGTGAGCTCCTCAAGACCTGACCAAATTTATGTTGCACCTAATTTAAATTGGTTCAAAGGTGTGTCTGGAACGTGACTTGTTTACACTAAGTGAGCAATAAGGGTGAGTTTTCACCTTGTAAGCTTATTAAAGCTTAGTGATTGAAATGTTTATTACCTCATAAATGTATAAGGGATTAGCATCTTGACATTTGCTTTATAAAAAGATGAGACAGTAGACCTCACTCTTACACTCTTTTCCCATTTTTAATATTTGTTTTCCTCAGAAAACCTATTGCAGTGTGTTTGGCAAAGTCTATCATTCCAAATCCTGAATTGCTCCTTAAAGTCTTAGGGAAGTCCTAAATATTCACTTTTTATTGCTTATTTTGAACATTTTTTTTTTAAATTTGTGTTCCAAATTCTTCCTCTTCCTTCTGCTTCTCCCTCATTAATTGAGAGGGCAAGCAATATGTTAGCAATTATATATGTGAAATCATGCAAAATATATTTCCATATTAGCCATGTTGCCAAAGAAAAAGAAAAAAGCAAGGAATGTAAAGGAAGTGAAAAAAAGGATACTGTAGTCTCAGAGTTCACAGCATCTCTCATCATGGATCTGTGGAATTATCTTGGCTCATTGTACTGATTAAAGAAAGTAAGTTGCTGTTAAACGTGATTTCAGTATTGTTGTTACTGTGTATAATGCTCTCCTAGTTCAGCTCATTTCACCTTGTATGAGTTCATGTAAGTCTTCCAAAGGTTTTTCTGAAACTATCCTGATTATCATTTCTGATAGCACAATAATATTCTATCACCATCATATACCACAACTTGTTCATCTATTCCCCTTCCATCATGATATTTTCTGCAATGTTTTCAGATGCCTTCCACAATGACAAAAATGGCACAAATGCCACACTGATGTTAAACCCTTTATTTTCATTTCTTTGCCACCACAAGGTTCTTTTCTCTTTTCTTTGTCTTCTTTGGGTGACAGACCTACTAGGGTATGCACAGTTTTATTGCAAAGTTCCAAATTTTTCTCCAGAATATTTGGATCATTTCACAACTCCACCAACAGTGCATCAGCATATCTATTTTTCCACATCCTGCTCAACAGTTGTCATTTTCTTTTTCTGTCAAGTTAACCAATTTGATAGATATGAGGTGATAACTCAGAATTGTTTTGATTTGCATTTCTCTGCTCAATAATGACTTAGAGCATTTTTATGTGACTATTGATAGCTTTGATTTCTTCTTATGAAAATTGTCTGTTCATCTGTGATACCTATTTGGATGCAATACCTGCTGAATTCTCTCACAAGAGCATCCAAAGAGCATCCCTGAATGAAATAAGGCTGGCAAATGAAGACCAGTTTACCAAAGTCAGAGCTGGATACGTGTGGGAGGACCATGAAATTTGTATGGGTTTTGCAATCAAGATTAATCTTGTCATCAAGTGTGTGTGCTTACCAAAGGGAGCAAATGACAGACTCCAACAATGTAATTACTGCTTTCAGGAAAGTGTCATGAATGTGTATGCTTCCACCATTACTGATACAGTAAAAGAAAAATAGTTATAAAGACTTGGAGACCCTTATCATCAATGTGCCAAAAAAGGACAAGCTTATAATTCTGATTGACTTAAACACCAGAGTAGGAATGGACTATCAGACATATCAAGGAGTCCTTGGAAGGAATGGTGTAAGAAACAAGAACTGCAATGGTCACTTATGACTGAAAACTCATATTTCTCATGACCTTCTCATCGCTAACACTGTCTTCCATTTACTTAAATACAATAAAACTTTGTGGCATTTAAGAGACCCTATCATTGTAAGAAGAAGTAGGATATGAAAGTGACAAAGGTTATATGTGGTACCCAGTGCTGGACTCATCATAGACTTATCCTCTCTAAGCTAAACATTTGCCTTCAACAAAAGCAGCAGCCCCAAGGCAAGACAACTAGCAAAAACTTGATGTCAACAGATTAGAGCACTTCTCTAAGCAGGAACATTTCTTTGCTAATTTGGAGGGAAAGTTGGGCCAACACACAGTTGGCAATAGTAAAGCAGAAAAGGAGTGGGCAGCTTTCAGAGATTTGGTGTACAGCACCACATTTGTTCATCTGGGCCAGAACATTTATAAACGTTAAGATTGGATGACGAAAATGGTGGGGAAATTCAGAAGCTGATAAATGAAAAATGAGAACTCCAATGTGTTTACCAGCAGGATAGTTCATCTGTCTCTAAGAAGGAAGTGTTTAACTCTATCAAAAGTAAAGTGCAAATGAAACCTAAAGACATGCAGGATTCTTGATTTAGTAAGAAAGTAGATGAAATTCACTTTTATGTTGATAGTAACAATTCAAATCACTTTTATGATGCCCGGAAGGCTATTTATGATCCAAATAGGGTGCATCTCAAGTATTCAGTGCTAATGAAGTGATAAAGACACATGCCTGGAGAGATGGGTTAAACACTTCCATAGTGTTCTAAATAGACCATCATCAAACTGATGAAGCCATTAACCATGTCCTTTAGGTTGAAGTCAGTCCCTCTCCAGCAGAACTTCCATCTGAAGAAGAGGTTTTGAATGCCATTGTGACAAAGCTGATTGTATTTCTGCTTTATAAGACTTATACAAAAGCAGGTAGAAATTTTCAGGGTAATTTGGCAAGAAGAGTATGTCCTCCAGAGTTCAAGGATATCTTCATTTTCCATCTCTACCAAGGAAAGGGAAATAGATTGTCCTGTGACAATGGTGCCAGTGAAGGATAGGGATCTCTCCTAGTCACTGCTGACAACATTCTTGCAAGTCTTCCTTCCCAGGCTGATCCTTCATTTGGAAGATGATCTAGCCAAGAGCCAGGGTGACTTCAGAAAGAGACAAGGAATAGTTAATATGGTATTTCCTGCTCTATACCTCCAGGAAAAATGCCAGGAGCAGAACAGGTCTGTACACAATGTTCATTGATCTAATGAAGGCCTTTGACACTATCAGTCATAAGGGCATATGGAAAATTATGTAAAAATTTGTTTCCCAGAGAAGTTCATCAGTCTTGTATGTCAGTTTCATAGCACTGTGCTCATCCAGATTCTGGATAATGTGTGAAGTTCTCATTGTTTCCAGTCACCAGTGGAGTGAAACAAGGCTGTGTGCTTGTTCCCATGATGTTTTCTTCAGTCTTATCAAAAATGGCACAAATACTATACTGATGCTCAATTATTTAACTTGAAAGGGCTTCAAGTGAAAATTAAAGTGGAGGGAGTTAGTGCTCAAAGTGTTCAAAGATGATTGCACTCAGTGCAGCCTGTGAGGCTGAGATGCAATGAAGTATGGATCAGTTCTCTGATCCTTGTGATAATTTTGACATAACAATTAACACCCAGAAAAAAGGAGTTTTCCCTCAACCAGCCCAAGACCATCCCTACATAGAACCATCAGTTATAACAAATGGAGAAATTTTGAATTCTGTGGATAAATTCATTCATCTTGGCAATATATTTACCAGGGATGTACACACAGATGATGGGTTTGACACACATGTTGCTAGAGATAGCTCAGTGTTAGGGAGGCTCTGAAGGAAAGTGTGGAAGAGAGGAGGTATGAGTCTGCCTACCAAACTGAAAGTGAACAGAGCTGTTGTGTCGACCTCATTGTTGTATGCCTATAAAACCTGAACACTATACCAACACCATGCCAGGAAACTGAATCACTTCCTTTTGAATTGTCTTAGGTAGATTCTGAAGATCACCTGGCAAGATAATATGCTAAAAACTTGGATTTTCTTGAGCTGGATTGTCAAGCATTCAAATTCTTTTACATAAAGTACGATTCTAATAGGCTAGTCACAGTGTTTGAATGCCAAAAATATGTTTGCTTAAAAGACTATTTTAGGAAGAACTTACACAAAGCAAGTGCTCACATGGAGGTCAGAAGAAGTGATACAAGGATACTTTCACGGTCTCCCTGAAAAACTTCAGAATCATTTCTGAGACATGGGAGTTCTGGCACAGGACCACCCAGCGGGATGGCCCTGCATCAAAGAAAGTGCTGTACTCTATGAGCAAAGCAGAATTGTAGCTCAAAAGAAATCTGAGATGCACAAATTTAGAGACATCTCTATTCCAAATGTTTATATGGACTATTTGTGCCAGGCCTTTTGAGAACATATTCATATCCTCTGACAATTTATCAGTTGGGGGGTAGTTCTTTTTATTTATAAATTTGGCTCAGTTCCCTAGTTATTTGATAAATGGAGCTTTTATCAGAAAAACTTGCTGTAAAACATTGTTTTCCAGTTTCCTGCTTTCCTTTTAATTTTGGCTATATTGATTTTGTGTAAAACCTTTTAATTTCATGTAATCAAAATTAACCCTTTCTATGATTATCTCTTGCTTGGTCATAAACTCATCCTTTATTTATAGATCTGGCAAGTAAAACTTTTCATGTTCCTGTAATTCAATTGTGATATACCCCTTTATGTCAAAATCATATATTCATTTTGAACTTATTGAAACATTGGTCTTTGCCTATTTTTTTCCAAACTGGTCTCCAGGTATGCCAGCAATTTTTCAAATGATAAGTTCTGACTCCAAAAGTGTAGAACTTTGGATTTATCAAATCCTAGATCACTACGGTCATTTACTCTGTATATTGGGTACTTATCTATTCTACTGAGCCATCATGCTATTTCTTAGCCATATTGATTATTGTTTTATAATATATTTTATTATATTATATTATTATAAATATATTATATATATAAATATATATTATAAATATATTATATATATATTTATTAGCCATGATGATTATTGTTTTATAATATATTTTGAAATCTGGTACTGCTAGGTAGCTAGATGACAGTTAATAGAGTGCCAGGTCTGGAGTCAGGAAAAGTCATCTTCCTCGGACACTTACTAACAATGTGACCCTCCGTAAGTCACTTAACTCTGTTGTAGTTTCCTCATATGTATAATGAGCTGGAAAGGAAATTGCAAACCATTTTAGTATATTTGCCAAGAAAATCCCAAAAGGGGTCACAAAGAGTTGGACACAATAGAAAACTTAACTGAACAACAACCTGTAGACCACCTTCTTTCATATTTTTGTTGATTTCCTTGAAATTCTTGACCTTTTGTTCTTCAAGGTGAATTTTATTATTTTTTCTAGCTCTGTAACATAACACTTTCTATGGTAGTTTGGTATGGAATTTTATAAATAAATTATTTTAGGTAGATTTGTCAATTTTATTATATTAGTTTGACCAATGACTGTTCATGAGAAATCAATATTTCTCCAGTTGTTTACATCTATCTTTATTTTTGTGAAAAATACTTTATAATTTTAATATAGTCAGTTCCTAGATTTGTCTTGGAAGGTAGATTCCCAATTTTTTAAATGTCTGAGGTTATTTTAAATGGAATTTCTTTTCATATCTTCCTGCTGAGTTGAGATACTGATGATTTTTGTGGGTTTATTTTATATCCTTCAACCTTTACTAAAGTTATTCAATGTTTCAAGTACTATTTTTAGTTGTTACTCGAGAGTTCTCTAAGTATACCATCATATCATCTGCAAAGAGTGATACTATTTTTTTCTCATTACTTATTTTTATTTCTTCAATTTCTTTTTTGTCTTATCATTGCTATAGCTAGCATTTCTAATACTGTGTTGCATAATATTAGGGAAAGGGGATGTCCTTGCTTCACCATTCATCTTACTGGGAAGACTTCTACCTTGTCCCCATTTCAGATAATGGTTGTTCTGACCAGCCATGTTAGGAGAAAGGATAATAAATGAGACACAGACTATTTTCCTCATTCTACAGTGGCCCCTAAGTTAGGAAAAATCCAAAAGGAACACAGTCCACCTCCCCCAATTGTGTACACACACACACACACACACACACACACACACACACACACAAAATATTAGCCCAATAGTGAATAAAAGGATGATAGGAATTGTGAGAGGGAGCCAGCATGGCTTCCCTAGACCTGAAAGGAAGTGATTTGGGAATTCAGCTGGTTCTAGTCCTGTGATCTCCTAGAAACTACTTGAAACCAGGATAGAAGTCAGTAAAAAGTAAACTCCCTCTCATGAGAGGATGGTAATGTCTAAGCCGGGGCAAAATCAGCTTAAAAGATAAACTCCCCACACCATGTTATTCTACATGTTTTGAGATAAATAAGCTTCACTGGTGTAAGATCATGAATGTCAGGCTCCATTGCAGTTCATTTAAAAATGTTTTACTTGTATTTACTTATATGTCACCAATGTGCTATGGCAATAGAAAAGCTCATGCTTTATCGAGTGACCAATCGTCCTGCTCTTGTCTCCTTGGTTAAACCACAGTTCAGAGTCCTCTATTTAGTTGTCAATGTCACGTTTTGGGACTAATCATGATAATCTAGAGTACCCAGAGGAGCTCAACCAAGAATGAGTTCCCTGAAATCATGTCAAAAAAGGAGGTGATGAAAGGATTTGTAATGACTTTTCCTGGAGAAGAGAAAACATTTTTGATAGAAAGACATAGCAATCTTCTGGTATTTCAGTTGTTTTTATGCCACAAAGCTATTATTAGGCTTGTTTTGCTTAGCCTCAGAAGGAAGAACTAGGAGAAATGGGTAGATGTTGCTGAAAAGCAGGTTTTGAATACATAGAAAAATTTCCAAACAATTAGAGCTGTTCAGAAGTGAAATGGGTTGCCTTTGGAGTCCTTCATTTCTTCTCAAAGATACTCAAGTCTCTTCTATCATCCCTCTCCTCAACCCTCTCAACTAAAGATCTCACCTCATACCAATTTACTGATAAATAGTATTATGCAGATCTTCCTGCCCTTTCCCCATTCTTTCCATTTCTCAACCACTTAATATCATCATTCATTGCCAACACTCCTCCTTCCTTTCAGAGATTCTTAGCCTGGCTGAGGGGAGGGGGCCATGACTTCATCTTATTTATTTTTTAACTTTGAAAATTGTATTTCAAATATGGTTTCCTTGGTCATACTATGGACTTTATTTTACACTTTTAAAAACGAATCCATGTTTGTCACTAGATTGTGAATGAGTCCTTGTTTGTAAGGTTAAGACACTCTGTTCTAGTCACTAATGGAGATGTCCCTGCACTCTTCACCAAAGCTAAACCTTCTCTTTGTATCCTTAATCACATTTCCTCTTTCATTCTTCAAAGATTATTTTATAACCTTTCTTCTCTTTTTCCTTTATCTTCAGTTTCTCCCTATCTACTGGTTTCTTCTCTGTTGCCTGCAAACTAATACAAATTTCCCTTTTAAAAAAAAAGGAAAGAAGGAAGGAAGGAGGCAAGAAAGGAAGGAGAGGGAAAGAAGGAGGAAAAGAAGAAGAGGAGGGAAAGAAACCAAACTCGTTGGAAGATGCCATCCTCACTAGCTAGCATCCTGTAGCTTTCCTCCTTTGCTCAGCTACGTTCCACAAGAAAGCTGTCAGTCCCTGTTGCTTCCACTACTCATTTCATTCTTTTTTTAAGCCTTCTGCAATACGATTTCCTACCTCCATCTACCAATGATCTAAATCTGCTTTGTGCAAAGTCAGCAAATATCTCTTAATTGTAAACCTCATGTCCTTTTCTCACTCCTCGTTCTTTATAAACTCTTGGTCACACTTGATGCTGTTGACGATTGTTATCCTCCTGGATACTCTGAGTTTTCATTACACCGCTCCCTATTGGTTTTCTTCCTAGCTGCCTGTCTTTTCATCAGTCTCTTTTGCAGGATCTTCATCCATTTCATGCCCCGTAACTGTGGGTACAAGGTCCTTTTGTGGGTTCTGTTATGCTTTTGTCTCCCTCTCTCACTTGGTGACTCAATAGATTCCCATGGAATCAGTTACCATGATGTATGAAAAGTTTGAGAGACATGGTTTCTGGGTAATTAATCGTTTTGTTATTTATGCTAGCAAGATGTCATGATTGTTGTTTATTATTTGTTCTTGAAGAGGACCATGACATAAGGAAGGTGATGGAATGCTAGTGAGTAATTAGTAAAAGGATGGTCATTTAACCAAATACCCCTCATGGAGCCCACTTAGTGCTTTTGCTATAAAAAGCAAGAATCAGATTGGGAAACAAGTCTTTAAAGGGGGTAAGGTAAAATAATTCTAGAAGAAGAAGGAAAAATAAATTCTCTGCAAGTGAAAATAATGGCTGTACTTTAGCCATGAAGCTACTCAAATTTCTTGAAAAAAATCTGTTGTTGCTGCTGTTGTTTACTACCACTACTACTACCACTACTACTACTACTACTGGTGATAATGATATCTATTGTACAGTGCTTTAAGGTTTACAAAATTGTTATAAAAATATTTTCTCATTTTATCCTTTCAGCAACTCTGGGAAATAGTTACTGTTATGTCCATTTTATTGATAAAGAAACAAAGACAGATAGACTTTGGGGCTTTCTCAGGGTTTTCAATTATTTAATGACTGAATCACAATTTAATCTGAAGTCTTCCAGACTTCTAGTCCAGGGCTCTTATCCACTGAATCACCCAGCTGCCTTTACAGCATATAGAAATATTCTCAAAATTCCCCACATCATACTAAAAAACAAAGCTGTTTTGCAAAAACTGTTTTATTTAAATGGTTGAAGACCTTGCAATTATCTCTCCAAGGCTGTTAATGCTTTCTTCTCCAAAATGCTTATTTTTCTTTTATTAACCTTTGTACAAGTTGTCCCTTTCCAGAAGAAAGTAAGCTTCTTGAGGACAGGGAATGTTTTGTTTTCATCCTTATGGCTTTGGTGCATAGTGAGGTCAATGCCTGGCACTTAATAGGCATTTAATTAATATGCATTGCAATTTATCATAATAATCTTTCAAGCTGCAGACAACACTGACCTAAATTCAAATGTACCTTTCAGGTTAATTCAGGAAGAGAAAGAGTCCACAGAGCTGCGTGCTGAAGAAATTGAGAACAGAGTGGCAAGCGTGAGCCTGGAAGGTTTGAATCTAGCTAGAGTTCATCCAGGCACTTCAATCACTGCCTCAGTAACAGCTTCATCGCTAGCAAGCTCATCTCCTCCCAGTGGCCACTCCACACCTAAGCTTACTCCCCGAAGCCCAGCCAGGGAGATGAATCGAATGGGAATCATGACTCTGGTGAGAGAATGAATCTGGATCATGTTACTTGAGAAATAAATACTATCGGAAAAATCCAATGGTTTATTAATATCAAGAATATTTTGTAGCTGATGACACTGGAACAAAGCTAATTATGCCCACTGAATTTCCTTTCTAGTAATAACTTAAATGCTCCCCACTGCTCTTAAGTTCACCCTCCTGGAAATAAAATGGGCGTGATTTCATGCTTTTTTTAATATTTACATTTAAAATTACATCATTGTGCCTCTGTTAATGATTCTCATAACTCATCCATGCCTTTGTGAGTTGTTGGGCCTAAAAAAGTACTCATCATGGCCTCTAAAACTAAAAAACAAGGTATAGACATTGCAACTAGACAAATTTAGGCATAAAGTGAGGATGCTTATCAATTCAAGATGGCCACAAATGGGATCAGTTTCCTTGGAAAATAAATAGGCTGCTCCTAATGTAAGGTCTTCAAGTAACCATTGCATACTTGTTGAATATGTTCTTGGGGGAGTTCTTTTTCAAGCATAAGTTACAGTAGGACTGCCAGATTGTCTTCCAGTTCTGAAATTCATTTTGTCTTTCTGTATGGTTCAGTATTCATCACAAGGTTGGCCACCAGGTTATTGATATTTTTTCAGCAAAGAACACATGAAGCAGCTGGAATCAACACCAGTTATAGGGGAAAACCTACACCAATGAAATTCTTAAAGTACAGAAATCAGTTTCCTTCCAGTTTAGTTCCAAATTATAAGATGCCCCCATCCACAAAATAAAATTATGATGAAGTATGGAACACTACCAACAAAGAAACAAAAAATGAGGCAGAAGACATTCTCATCTGACTGTGTTTCCATTGCCAGATAAATTTGTCCAAGATTTGAGGATAACTTGACTCTGAGAAACACTGAATACAATTTAAAAAGAAGTGACATCTTTACATTCCATTTATTGATTTATTTTTGGCTGTTAAAATACCCCCATGAAAAGTGTCAGCACTTCAGTTCATCAGTGCTCAAAAGGGAGTCGTTTTGGGATTCAATATTAATTGAAATGCAAATTAGTGAAATGGTCTTTATCATTTCAGACTGTAACAGAAGGGGTGTCAGAAGAAATTAAGGATCTTAGGAAAGGCACATAAAGCCGAGAAGGAATTAAGGACACCTTAAGCCTCGTGCACTGACATGGCTTTTCTAAAGTCCACATGGCAAAGCCAAACTAGATTGTCATACTAAAATTTACCTTAAAAAAGAAAATATTAGAGGACAGAAAAAAATGGGAAGACGTTTTGCATCTTGAATTTCTTGCTAAGAGAAAGAGTAAGGACAGAGATGGATAGCTCCTATCCAAATGCACCTTCTCCTGGACAAAAGGCTACTCTCTATACCCACTGACTTCTTTACACCAGTACAAATGGCAGGATATTCTGGGAAGGATGAAAGTTTATATTCATGTTGAGTTATTAAGAATACTCTTCATTTTACACCATTTCTGTCTCTCATCTCAAATTACACTTCCCCTCTCCTGTGTTTTCACCTTTTCTTTAAACTATTGGTCTGTTTTTTCTATTTTTATCTCCCTTCTATTTTACTGTTTCTTTTTTCACTGCCAACCTATGTTCTCTCCTTTTTTTCAAGTCAATGGCAACCTGAGGAAGGAGAGGAGGCCTGAGGAGTATCTCTCATGTGCATGATACATACTTTGGAGTGGGAGGAGAAAGTGAAGCACCTTATAATTTTTTTTATCTTGGAGACTAACAAATTTTAGACATATCCATTGTTCATGATTGTGTTCACCCTTCATTGTCAAAGAGGACCGAAGACATGAGCAGGGTGATGTCTTGCCTTGCAAGTGAATCTGGATTTAAGTGAGGCAGGGCTGTACAAAGTCATTAGCCTCACTCTCTCCTCCAGATCTTAGCATTTAAATTAAAATATTTTTAAATTAGCATTTAGACAGCATCTGTGTGATTTTTAACAGTGATAGGTAAATGTTCAATAATGTTTTCAACTAGCTGTCCCTAATTAATAAACTGCTACTTGGCTAGGCTCTGGTCCTAGATATAGCTTCAGATTGATCTCATGATTGGGGAAATATTGACATTTCACAGAAAGACCCAGGGACTTTAATATGTTTTCTTAAGCAGAGCATGCTTGGTAAATGTGATTTGATTGAATATTGGTAACACAATGCTGAAAGAAATGCATAAGCTTGAAAGCAATAGCTGTAAGATTGAAATGTCCCTAGGGTAGACAGCTTAACAACAGAGTAGATACAGGGCTTCTTTTTTTAAATAAGTTTTTATTTTTTTATTATTATTATATCACCTTAATTTCTCCTGAATCCATCCCACTCAGAGAGTCATACTGTATAACAAAGAAATTTTAAAAGGGAGAAAAAAGAGGAAATAAAAGAAAAAAATATATATAAAAAGCAATCTACAAAACCAATCAATCTGTTAAAACATCTGAAAAATCTAGGCAATGTTTCATAAGCATGGTCCTCTGAATTCTCCATGGGAATTGTGGCAGTTGTCATTCCATATCTTATGTTTGGGGTCATTCTTATTCTTTGCAGTTCATTTTCATTTGTTTTGTGATTATTATTCCTTCAATGCATATTGTTGTAATCGTTGTATATATTGTTTTATTGAAACCCTTTCTTCAGTTTTGCTCGGGTGATATTTTTCCATGCATTCATCATAGTCGTCTCTTACAGCAGAGTACCAAATTTAGCTGCATTCCTATATTACAATTGGTTTAGCCATGTACCAATTGACCAGTATCTATTTTGTTTCCAATTCTTTGCTATCTTTTCTATGTACACACACATACAAGAGTTCTTAACTATTTTGTAAAAAATACATATTTGTATAAATTAACTTTAAAATCAGTTGATTTCTTTTGTAATCATATGTATTTATCCTATATATATATATATATATATATATATATATATATATATATATGAAAGCATTCTTCTGAGAAGCGATCCATAGACCTCATCAGATTGCCAAAGAGGTCCATCACACACACACACACGCACGCACACACACACACATTAACTCTTGGGATAGGGGGACAGCCTTAAAGCCTGAAGACCCACCTCTGACACTGACCATAACTTGTCAGTGTCTCAGGCAAGTAACCGAGGCTTGTAGGGTAGTTGCCCACAATGATGGAATCACAAGGTTAGACTAAAACAACAGCAGCAGCAGAAAAATTAACTAGAACTAAGGAACCAGATTAAAAACAGCAACAGTAACTAGAGTTCAGTCAAACTGTTCAGTCAAAATGTTAACAAAATTTATTGGGGTTTTTTATTCACTAAAATTGAAATTTAAAAATTGGTTGTACAACTCCTGAGAAAAAAGAAATATCCAGTTAAGGTATAGGTTCTTAGTCTATTTTTGTGGCATGGAGCTATTTGGAGGAAAAAAGATTTTTAAGTATGTAAAATATATGATATGAAGGAAATCAATTTTGTAGAAATGCTGTTATTTTTTCTAAAAAATGGTTTATAGATCCCATATTTAAGAACCAC
>CM053770.1:211722100-211749475 GCA_028658325.1 Potorous gilbertii
TAAAATACATATTATAATTTTTATTAGACTAGTTAAATTTACATTGCCATTAAAGGAAAGGTAGAGACACTAAATTATGGTACACCTCCCTAAATTGTGTAAATATGAACATTTGATCTCTCAAGACTTCAGGTTCTTTATGTAGATTTCATTTGACTTAAATTTGCACACACTATTCTTCTCAGAAAAATCTAGCTTTATAATTTCTGAAAGTAATAAGGAAGGCTAATAAATCACTGAATATCCTGAGAAGAAACTAACATGGAGCCTGATTCTAAATAGCAAAACTAAGCAAATAATCTAGAAAAATGTATGTGTAAAATCCAAAGTCGGTTTAAGAATTAATATTCAAAAGGAATGATAGTTTCATACTAATAACTGGTAACCCAGATGTAAATTTTACATTTGTAATAAAATTTACAGAAATGTGAGAGATTGGTCAAACCATCCACACTGGAAATACGAAGTGGATCAAAAAATACGTATTGCTATAGTATGCCATGCAACTTAAGAGGCAACCAGTTAAGTTATTAAATCAGTACACATCTATTGTATTTCAAACCTTTACTTCCAATCCTTATGCACAGACAAAAAAGTAGCTAGATCTAAAAGTATTTCCCCCCACAATTAAATTCATTTCATATGCTCCCTAGACTCCCAGAGTTTCCTAAAAGTGTAATTATTATTTCAGATTATTCAGCAATAATACTCAGGCTATAATGTTTATTTCTTTTTTATCAAAGGATAATTCACAGAATATAAAAAAGATAAGTTTATCCAGGGCTTTCCATACAACTTGACACCAAAATATTTACATTCAATTTCTTAATGTTGAAGTCCTATTTATCTTATCTTATAACACATTTAACTGAGCTCTTATTTTACAATATGTTTCTGCTACATTAAGAAGAAATGATCATTTGCCTGTAGCAGCCTCTATCTGCGTAGTATAAGAAAAAATATGTAATAACAGCACAAAAATTTATTCCTCCATGATTGATGCAAGATCATTGGTAAATTCTCCTTGAATATAGTCCTCTGTTCCCTTATACCAAGTAATATAGTCTTTCCAAACAACCTATATTTAATTGACTTGTTCCTGGCAAATCTTTCTGCCCATCTCCTTGTAAACTTTATTTCAGTGAATCTCCTAATAACAAAAGCAACCCATCTATCCTTTCCAGGATTGTTCTGCCAAATTTCTTTTCCTTGTACTAAAAACAGTATTTTTTCCCAATTCTTTAGCAATTCTTATAAAATTTGTGTTATAACTGTGTTGGACTGGCTGATTTTAAAATATTTAGTTCTTTCAAGTTCTTCCCCATCCCTTTCCTCTCCAGTTTTATCTTCTTCAAACTTTTTTTCCTACTCTACTAAAGATGATGGAAATAATCCACTATGACCATTGGATTATAGGTACCTATTGTATTGTTTCTCCTGTCTTCAGTTCCATGAACTGGAACAAAGTTCTTTTCATAGGACCAATTAAAATTTTGGTCTGAGGAGTAAAGAATGACCCTGTCTGCAAGTTTCCATTGCAGAGTGGCCCAAAACCTCAGAAGCAGTGACATAGAACCATGAAAGTTGATGTTCTAGGGATATCCAGAACAGAAAGAGCAGGTGCAACTAGAAACAAGAATAATGTGAGAAAGGAGTGAATATATGTGGTCCAGACATCAGGTCAAAAGATGCAACATCGCCATCGCAATGAGAGTATTTCGGATTTCCAAGATTCTCACCGTTTTCTACATTCACTTTCCTCAAGAAGTGTGCATCCATTACGTGCCTCCCCTTCCCATCCCATCATCTCCCTTGAAGTTGGCTGCAGAGTGATAGGACTCTGTCAGCATTGCTCTCTAATATGCAAGTGACCATCTCTCAGAGGCAGCAGATTCCTTGTCTGGCAATGAGTTGGACCAAATACGTCAGTTACTTAACTGCTTATATGAACTTTTAAGGAATGACAGGAGGTGCTTAATAAAGGCTAGTAGACTAACAAATTTGAATTTGGGCTTTTTTATAGAAATGATGATATCAATAAAGTTGTCATACACACATTTCTCATATATATATGTATATATACATATATAATGTGTGTATATTTTTATATAATTTGGATACTACTGTTCAATGATTTTTTTAAAAAAATTGTAGTATATTTCTCATGTTAATTTCTAGGGAAGTTTTTGGAGAATAAAAACAATGCCTAGTTTGATTGGGTATCTCCTTCAGAGGCTTCTATCTCCAGAACTTAGCACAGTGTTGGCACATAGTAGGCACTTAATGAATGTTTATTGTTTGATTGATGTTCAAGACCTCATAGTTGTTTCTTAAATAAGTAAAATAAATAAATAATAAACAAATTAATTGAATACATTTCATATCTTCTGCACTAGCATGAGACATACCTTCCTTTTTGCCACCATTCAGGTATTTATATGAGTGGAAATGGGTAGACTGGGATGGAATGAAGTGGAGCACAATGAAATGGAAGCTAGATAGGCTCAGTTTAGGTGGACCCTATATAGGTTCAAAGGTAGATCTGTGTGTATTTTGCGATTATTTAAATGTCTTCATGCCTATGGGAAGATTTTTATCTCATCTCTCAATTTTGACCTTAGATCGCAGTGGTTGACGAAGATGGTCGTGAAGATAAAGCAACGATAAAATGTGAGACATCTCCTCCTCCAACACCAAGAGCAATCAGAATGACACATACCCTTCCTTCGTCCTATCACAATGATGCCCGGAGGTAAGAGTTTTTTCACCCACAAATCTATTCTTTTGTAATCCTTACTATATGTAGTTCAGGCATGTCACTGTAAAGAACATCTGATAATAAATTCTTCTTGAGGAAATGAATCTCTTTGTAATAATAGGAAGTTGTACTTCTCCAAATAAGCTGTATGTGTTGACAAAGAAGTGAAGATGGACCAAACATTTGGAAGACACCCCTCCTTCCCCCAAGACATTAGGAATCAGGTGTCAGTTTTCTTTTTTACACCTGAATTGGCATTTCATTAGTGTAGGAAACTCTTGTTAGGGAATCTCCTTTATCTGTTCAGATCACTTGCTCTGCAGCCCATAATGGCAGACAGTTGTCTGTAACTTTGAGAGGTGATCATAAGATCAGTATCAGGTCAAAGTACAATTTGAATCTGACCTTTTCCAACTCTAAGGCAGCTGGGTGTTTCAATAGATAGAGCACTACAACTGAAGTCAGGAAAACCTGACTTTAGATCCAGCTGCACTTACTACTTGTGACTCGGAGAAAGTCACACACACTCTCTCTCTCTCTCTGGCTCAGTTTCCCCCTCTGTAAAATGAGGAGGGTCATACCTTACTCCACAAGTGCAAGGATACACTGAGATATTTATAATGTGCTTAACACAGGGCCTGGCATACAGAAAATGCTTAATAAATGCTTGTTCCCTCTGCAACCCTTCCAGTACCTCTATGTTGTCTCTCAAAACAGTCACTATTAATAAAGTACAGTTAAACCATTTCATGTCCTGCTTGTGATTTAATAGTTTAAAATTATATTTTTTAAGGACTGAGACAGTAAAGTCATAGAAAAAATATACTTAATATTCTGTAGAAAACATAGTTGGAATACTAGCTTCAACTTTGGCACTGCTTGTTAAGTCACTTTCATAGACACATGAATGGTAGAGTACAAAAGAATCTTAAAGCTTATCCATAATTGTTTTCTTTATAGATTAGGAAAATTCGAATTTGGAGATATTGTTATTTCAAATTGTAAGATCACAAGAGCTAAACTCCCTGCAAAGCTATCCCTAGACTGCTTTAGAACTGATGACTTTCTAAATTAGATGTCAGCTCCAGGTCACTTAATTTAGTCACTTGATGCTATAAAGTCACTTAACTACCTAAAGTTTTACATTTAGTAAATGGAATATCCAGCATTCAGACTCAGGTCTTTCAGACTTCGAATCAATGTACTTACCATTAATAGTGAGATCACAAGTATACACCAAACAAGGTGGGAGCAGAGGGAGTGAAAGAATTTAGGGAAGAGAGGAAAACAGAAAAGGAGTCTTTGCTTCCCTTCTGCACAATTTACACTTAAAAAAAAGAATCATATATCATATGGCTATAGCTTCAAAATGATTTTCTCACTGTTTAATGTTTTTCAGTAGTTTGCCAGTATCCTTGGAACCAGACAGCATTGGTCTTGGCAGTGCCAATAGCAGCCAAGATTCCCTCCACAAAGCCCCCAAAAAGAAAGGGATCAAGTCTTCAATAGGACGCTTGTTTGGTAAAAAAGAGAAGGCCCGGCTTGGACAACTCAGTAAGGAACTGTGCTTTATTACCTTCCCGATCTCATATTCAGGCATTATGGTGATCTCTGTATCCACACTGCAGGTTTTCTTTTTTTAGACATTTTTGTATTAGTGCATTTAAAATCTTTTCACTCTACAAAGTTGTGTTGATGACCATACTTGGCCAACATTTGCTCTGCTATGATGTTTTCATTTTTTTAAACAAAAGATCTGACAAGTGTTACATGAAGAGAATTTTTGTAGTGTTCTCTATTTCACTTTTTTCTTCTGTAATGGTTTTATAAATCATTTTGCTTTGTGATCAGCCTTTCTTTTAAACAAAAGAAATGAAGCAATCAAAGCTGACTGAAAATCCCAGGGGGAAAAATGTGAATTTGTGAGACTTCAATAAAACAAAGCCCCAAGCAGGCGTGATATCTATTTAATTATCTAGTATTTTTTTAAATATCTGTTTTGTGCTGGGTGTTGTACTGGGTACTTTGAATGAAAAGAAAGAAAAGAGAGAAAGAAGGAAGAAGGAAGGAAGGAAGGGAGGGAGGGAGGGAGACAGGATTGGTTCTTCTCCTCAGGAAGCCTCCACTCTTTAGGGGGAAGCAATGTGTACACACATAACTACACATAGAATTTATACCGAATTAAAATAGGAACTGTTAAGGACAAGGTAGTTCATGGAGGTGAAAGGTGCCCACTCTAACAGCTAAGAAGATCATGTAAAACTGACATTTGGTAAGATCTATGAAAGAAACTAGAGATTCCAATCAATAAGCATTTATTAAGTACCAGTTATGTACCAGGCATTCTGTTAGTCTCTGGGATACGGATACAAAGAAAGGAGTCATCCTTACTCTCAAGAAATCTGCATTCTCATGGGGAGATAAGAACAAGTACATAGAAATATAAAGAGAATAAATGCTTGATAGTTGGATCAGGCAAGAGGAAAGGTCTTTGTAAGATCAAGAAGGGTAGAGTTCTGTGTGCAAGGAAGAGAAAGAATGTCATGCAGACTGGATTGTAGCATACTGGACAGGAAATAATATTCAGAGAGGTTGGAATAATAAATTAGGATAACAAAGAAGAGGGGGGAAAGGCTTTAAAACTTAAATGGAGGCATTTATATATTATATATATGTAAAATGTATATTATATAATCATATATATTATTTCGGAAGCAATAGGGAGTCACTGGAGTTTGTTATGTAGGAGAATGACATGGGCATAACTCTCCTTAGGGAAAATCACTTGGGTTGTTGTATGCAATATGAATTAGAATAGGAAACAATTGAGACAGAAAGACCAATGAGGAAGCTGTTGCAGTAATGTAGACAAGTTATAAGTAAAATTATTGCTGCGAGAGTGGAGAGAAGGGATTGCATACAAAACAAAATGTCATGGAGTCAGAAATGATAAGATTTAAAAACTAATTGAGATGTGGGATGAGGGGAGAGTGAGGATTGGAAAATAATGCCACACTTTGGATCATGAAAGACTGGTAAAAGATGGTGACATCTTCAATAGAAATAGGGAAGTCTGGAAAAGATATGAGTTTGACCTGCTTTGGATCTGTAGATTGGGAAATGTGTTTGGAATAGCGAACTGGAAATATCCAGTAGGTAGCTGGAGACACTGACCTGAAACTTGAAAGAAACACGGAGCCAGTTCTGTGGGTCTGGAAATCTTTTGTAGAGGTCATTTCACATGAAGGTGATAATTAAGCCCATGAGAGCAGATGAGTTCACTGAGAGAAGACAAGCGAGCCCATGAGAGAGCCTTAGGGAACACAATCTTGGGACATGTTATGGAGGATGAACCAGCAAGGAGATGGAGAAGGTCTTTATGCAATTAGGAGGAGTATCATGAGAGAAGGATATCATGAAAACTAAGGGAGAGAAGAGAATCCAAAAGAAGAAGGGAGATCAAGAAGGATGGAAGCTAAAATGAAAATCAGATTTGGAATTAGGGCATCACTAATAATTTTCAAGGGAGAAATTTCAGTTGAGAAATGAATCAAGTGGGCAGCCAGATTGCGTAGGATTGAGGAGGGAGAAAACAAAGACAGTGAGGACAGAGAGCTGTTTACCAAGAGTTTGAGTAAGAAAGGGAGGAGAGAGGGCATCTAAATGGCATAGTAGATATACCAACATTCCTGAAGTCAGGAGCACCTGAATTCAAAACTAGCTACTAGACCTTGGGCAAGTCACTTCATCCAATGGCATCCAAAAAAAGAAAGAAAGAAAAGCAAAGCAAAGCAAAGCAAAACAAAGGAGGAAGAGAGACGGTCAGGGTATTTAGGACCTAGAACAAGTTTTTCTAAGATGAGAAAGGTTTGGAAATTTTGAGGACAGTAGAGGAGGAATGAGTCAGTAGGTAGAGAAAAGGCTGACGAGATGAGAGAATTGATTTTTGAGAATTCATTTCTATGCATTGGAGACATTCTGTACAAAACCTCAAAGAAGAGTGGAGTATTTTTGGTGAAGAACATCAAGAAAGTTATGTTGACTGAAATAAAGAGTACATGAAGGGAAGTAATATATAATTTTTGGGAAAAAAGTGTAGGTTAGAACTAAGTAATGAGAGGCTGCAAAGGCCAAACTGGAAACTTGTGAGATTTTTTTTTAACCTTGTAATGACAGTTTCCAGACATTTTGTGAGGTTGACCAGTCTCAAATGAGATTGTTATACATTGTTATACAGCTGAACACAGACGTACAGGACAGTCTCTTTCATGTGACTATCTGGCAATATCATTTATCATTGGGCTCTCCATCCTACAAATTTTCTTAGCTATTACATTTCTCCAAATGCCTAGTTATATCATGTATCCTTTTTTTCTCAACTCCAATGTTGATAGAAGAGTGTTTTATTTTTTCAATGTTTATTTTTGTTATCTTCATATTTTCCTTGAGCTCTCTTGGGAGTATGGTGAGAGTCAACCTGACCTCTAGGACACAGTTTCACTCATAACCTACAACACTACAGAAAAAACATGGAGTGACTTGACTCAACAATACAGAGCCCTCATTGTCCTTTTTGTCTCCCAACCCAAGAAAATTCAGCTTTATCCAAAAGCCAGACTCCCCAGGCTTTAACTTCCTGACTTGATGCTGAGAGACTTTCTGAATATGTTATTTTTGGTTACCAATTTTGGCCTCAAATTTTTTTAAAATAAAACAATCTTTCCAGACTTTTCCACTTAGAGCATTAGAAGCTGTAGGAAACTATTCTATCAGTAGCTGAGTGATTTAAATGAGGAGTTGGACACAACTGAAAGACTGGACAACAAAAAAGAAGACAGGATCCATGGAAGGGAAAGTTATTAGCTCTCTTTTAATATTTTAAGAGCTATTATATTTTAATACCTTAAACATCTTCTGCATGATCTTAAAGGGCTAAACTAGAAGCAATGAATGGAATTAGCTGGAAACCATTTTTGATCCAAATATAATCACAGTCTAGCTCATGTACTGACAACCTACATTCCTTATAAGGAAAAACTCTTGTGTACCTATAGTTACACAGGAGGGGGATGAGCTGCCCTGAGAACCACTGGATGCCTATTCCCTTGGGGTCTTCAAGTAAAGGCTGGATAACTCCTTGTTGGGTATGTTGTAGAGAAGGTTCCTGTTTGGGTTGGACTAGATGAATTCTGGGTTCTGGACCTTCTACCCCTGATATTCTGTGATTGTGCATCAGTGTGTCAGTCAGGTTGGCTTCACGAAAGGGAAGAGTACAAGAGAATGCTGGAAACAGAATAAGGACATCATGAAAAGCCTTGACTGCTAAATCTTAGCATGGCCAAAGATGATTTCATCTTAAGGCTTTTGGGGAGTCCATAGTGACTTTCAAAAAGCAAAATGGCAAGGACAAACAACATATTTGGAAAATTTTCTCTAGTAACTATTTAAAAGATGAATTACAAGAGAGTAAGAAACTAGGTTTTATTGCATTTTTATTTCAGTGTTTTTAAAAGTGATCTTCCCTCATTATTCCTTGTTATAATTCCATATTTTTTATTATGAGGATAAAAAAAGAAAATAATTTGTGTTATAATTTTGCCTCAATATTGTAAAATATTTTAAATAAACCATCTTGTTTCTTTTAACCGTTTTGTGAGCTATTGGAAATTTTGTTATACCCATTTTACAGAGAAGAAAAGTATGTGTTAGAGAGGCTAGGTGATTTATCCAGGACTGCAGAACCAGGATTTAGTAGAGACAGAACTGGTACCCACCCTTACCAGAACTCTATATATTCAGAATATTTTGAAACATCTCATTTTTCTATTACTTGAGTTTTGTTTATAGAAACTAAATATCCTATAATTGTCATAGGATATGATTTACCATTTCTGCTCAGCAGAGCTTTCCTTATTTATATCTGTTCTCTTTCTCATCCCTTAAAACACTGTGTTCTTTAAAAAGAACTCACTTAAATGATACTATAGACCTTTCCTTGTTTTACTATGAAAGGAAGATTCATTTGACCACCTGGTAACTCAAAATGTTTCAGATTCTGCTACATAGCTTTCCATCTGGGCCGACTGAGAATTTTATAACTTTTGACTGAATTTGTTAATTTCCATTTAAATTCCAAAAGACCTTTTTTATTATCACTGGCAGACTACGTATAATAATTTATGAATATACAGTACCTCAAATGTGTGAAGGAGAGCAATAGAGTGAAAATCTTCACCATCTCTTCCATGGAAAATTCAAGTCTTAAACAATGATCGTTAAAGGATACTTTAGCCTAACAGTGGATTACCTTCCTAAAATAATAGAATTTGGTGCCTTGCTTAAGTATATGCTAAGATAAGTAACCTTAAGTTAGTTATAGGAACACCTTCTTATGGGTTTAAGGGGAATCAAAGAAATTAAAATTTTCCGTGATGAAAAAAATGTTTGGAAATGTTCGTGGAACTTTTGCATAATTGGTAAGAGACATTTGTGATCCCCAAAATTAAATTCATTAAATCACAGCAATGTGTTGACATTTCAAAAGGAAATCACTTACCCAGTATCTCTTGGTACTAAGAGCAAAGATATTAAGCTATGAGAAATTAAATTAGGACTTGTAATGCTCTCAAAGAGATTAAAAAAAAAAGAGGAACCATCTTACCCTATAACAGCATAATAAAAGGACTATATGCTATAAAGCAATGGGACTTTGTTTCACTCCCCTCCTCCCTACCTACCTCCATTGGCTAGCTCCCTAGTGCATCAAGGGCAAAATACTGTTGTATGAAATTTAAATGTTTACTAGTTAGGTCTTGTCTAGCTTTCATGCTTATATGTTGAACTACTACTTAGTGTTCCACATTATCTGTCTTTCATCTCAATAACAATATGGCCCATGATTTTTGATCAATTACTGTTATTCAGTCATGTCTGACTCCTCATGACCCCATTTGGTAAAGATACTGGAGTGGTTTACCAGTTCCTTCTCCAGCTCAATTTACAGATGAGGAAACTGAGGCAAACAAGGTGAAGTGACTTGTCCAGGGTCACACTACTAGTAAATGTCTGAGGCTAGATTTCAACATAGGAAGATGAGTCTTCCAGACTTCAAGCCCAGTGCTCTATCCATTGTTTTACCTAGCTGTCCAATCAAGCCCATAGGTGATTCATAACTTTGTATTCTCAGACCACCTTATGAACAGTGCATTTTCTTTTCACCCCCATCTCTTTAGAGACCCTGATTTCTTTCAAGATTCACTTCAAGTTCTACCTTCTGTTCCTTTCCACAGCTGGTATTCCCCTCCACATACTACCTTGTAGTGTCTGTGTTGTATGAGTATTTAGAATAACTAACATTTACATAACAAATTAAGGTTTGTAACTTTGCTTTACATATATTATCTCAGATGATATTTATCTATTTTTATCTTCTGATTAGACTGTCACACCTTGAGGGCAGAGACCTTTTCACTTTTGTCTTTGAATTCCTATCAAATAATTTAACCAACTAATTGATTAAAAAAACCGTCATCGGTGGGTTATTAGTTTGATTCGTGCTTCCTATACTCTTGAAACAGGAGGCAAGTTGCTGATTTTAGTAGGGGCTCCATTATTGTGGTAATATTTCAAAATTGTGGACTTTTTTTCTCTAAGCAATTTAGCATTGGCCAAACCTCTCTATCTAATCTTGACAATATCCACAGTTTGAACTTGAACTTTACAGCTAAATAAATGGCTTAATAAAATTATCAAATGATAATGGCTCCCTTTTTCCTTTAAGTTTTTTTTGTTTTGTTTTGTTTTGTTTTTTTGGTTCTGAGTCTAACCAATATGGACAAGAAAGAATACAGAAGAAAATGCTCATTTTCATAGTTCAATAGATAATTTGTGACTTAATTATTCACTTAAGAACCCTGAAAGAAATAATTGCATTGTAAATTGCAATAGTTTTACTGTTAGTGCCCAGCATGTTTTTATTTCTCCCTTTTTCTACCCTGAGGCTGTGTATGTTCTATGAACCAATAACAGTGGCATTAAACCAAGTGTTTTCAGATCTGCTGGGGAAGGACACTGTACCCACCAGGGGTTTTTGATGAAAGTTTTTAGAATTTTCAAAACACTTGTAAAAGATGAAAATAATTAGACTGAGTATAAGAACCATTGTTCTTTAGGAAGGAAAAAAAAAACACTTGGCTTCTGAAAGTCAGCACACAATTTTTCCACCAGTGTTTTAGCATAATTGTAAGTTAACATATCAAGTTTTATACTTCTTGGAATAGCGTATATTTGTATACTTATGTAACATTACAAATGTGCAAGTTTTAAAAATGGAAGAGAGGAAGGTAAGGACACATGGGTAGAACCATGGATAGAGTGCTGTGCCTACAGTCAGGAAGACTCCTGTTCTTGAGTTCAAATGTGGCCTCAGGTACTTACAGTAAGCCATGTGACCCTGAGCAAATCACTTCACTTTCCTCATCTGTAAAGTGAGCTGGAGAGGGAAATGGCAAACCACTCCAGTCTCTTTGCCAAGAAAATCCCAAAATCACAAAGATTCAAAAACAGCTGAAATGACTGAATAACTACAATAACAAGGGGAAAAGGTGGAGTCTGAGAAAGGAGAAAAGGGGAATGAAAGGAGAGAGAGAGAGAAAGAGAGAAATTATTGACCAAATTATTGACCATTTTGTTAAAGAAAAAAAACTTTTGATATACTTTTTCCTTTACTCCCAACTTAATCTCCTTGTGAAAATATTTACCTGCCAACCTGCCAGAAGTATGTGCCTAGAATTTATTAGTAAAAAAAAAACAACAGGGGTAGTTATCATGACCTCAGACAAAAGTAAAGCTAAAATAGATTTAAACAAAAGAGAAAAATAGGGAAACTACACTATATATCAACCACATTAATATTGTTTGACTATTGAAAATAACTAGACAGTGCAAAGTTGGAATATTGCTATGGGTGTAGGAAATGATGAATTTGTGGACTTAGAAAATGCTCAAATTTATGAAGGAATATGTTACCCTTAGAGAAACAGAGGACAAACAAGTTAATTACATAGATGCATATGAATGTATATGTCTATATATAAGTATGATTATAGATATCTAAGTATATGCATGTATATATTTTTGTGTGTATATATGTGTATATATTTGTGTGTATATTGTATATATACATACATATATATGTGTATGTACACATATGCATACATACATAGATAGATATTGATATCTATCTCCATGTTTAACTGTAGCCTTCTTTGGGAGAGTGGGGAGGAAGGAGTTAAAAAGAACAGAATAAAAAGTCCACATCAGAAAACAAAAGAAAACTTTCAAGGAAACACAGATGGAAAGTGCTGAACACAATGTGTAGTATTTATTATTTAGTCTTTCTTGAAATGGAAATTTATTGCTATATATTTTGAATCCTCTCTTACATTCTAGTGTACACATACTTTTTTCTTTATTGTATATTTAAGTTTGATTATTTAAGTTTAAAATAAATTATTTTTAAAAATATATTCCTATTTATAATTCAATACAATTCAACAAATGTAGTATGCTAGACATTTGGTATACAAATATGTGACTTACAGTTTAATTGTGGGAGGGGTGATGAAAAGTTTAACAGCTTGTTCATTTTTAAGTACTTAATAGATTCCACATACCCATATTAATATGGTCTAATCTAAAATATTTCTCAATAGGAGGCTTTATGGAGACGGAAGCTGCAGCACAGGAGTCTCTAGGGTTAGGCAAACTTGGAACGCAAGCTGAGAAGGACCGGCGACTAAAGAAAAAGTAGGTGTAATCATTTCTTCTCCCTTACACAATATTGATGTAAAATGTTAGCATTTTCATTTTTTTGAGTCAAAAACAGTCAGATTTGAAAGCTGGAAAAGCAAAATAATGATTCCATGTTTCTTTTTTATTATTGTTATAAATTCTCAATTCATATTTCCCTGATGTATCGGACACAAATTTGAAATGCTTTGTATAAAGTAATCAGTTGTAGTGGTAACAAATAATTTTTTCAGGAGAGGATTAAGGGATGGAGACAGGACTTGGGATATTATTAATACACAGATGGGGTTACTTCCTCCACTGATAAGAGTCCCTTTCCCTATAGTTTATACCATCTACACCTCACCCCCCAAAATCATAGAAATTCAAAAAAAGGAAATTTATAGTAAACACACCCAGATATATGGATTCAGCTTGGAGGTTTTAAGAACTCCAGGATTTGAACTGGGTTAGGATGAGACAGCATTTTTTTTCTGTCCACAATGGGATCAGGTATGTCACTTAATAGTTTCTCTAATTGGAAGAATTAATTACACCCCAATCACCTACTTCCTTGTTTTCTTACACTCAAAATTCTGGTTAGTCATTCTTTGCATCTACCTCTGCAAGAAGGAAAACCTTTTTTTGCATCTTTTAAAAAAGATTTAAAAAATAGAAGACAGGAGTATTTTTGTTATCTAGTGAATGTATAATTATTTCAGAATCCCAACAGACCAGTGACTTCTTGTTTCACATCTATCAGGAAACTGACAGTATATCTTTTCACTCACATAAAGTGGGCAATAGTTAAATGCCTTGTGAAAGTGATATATTGTGAATCACAGCAGCTTCTAGAAAATAAAGTTGTCTCATAAAGAGAGAAGGAAACAGAACACACACATGTAGGATGCTTCCAATGTCATCTCACACATCTGTGAGGAAAAAAGAGGAGAATTAGAGGAGGTACTTTGAAAGCAAAGATTTTCCCCCTTCCTCATAATTTGTTCTTTTGTTTTTGCCTTATTTTTTCCTGAGATTCATTCTCAGTTTTTACATCCACAACATTTCTTTCCACCCTTCATTTCTAAGAGTTGAATGATATTTGAATGATATTCAGATCCATATTCATCTCTCTTTGCCTGGAGCAATCTTATCATGAGAATCTGAACATTCAGTAAAGAAGTGTTCCTAATGTATCTTTGTCATAGAATTTCAAAGAAATGAGAATGAGATGGTAGAGATTTTCTTAATATGTCTAAGCCAAGAGGGATTTCAACAAAATGACCCTTGAAATGTTTTGGAACTTTGGATATTTTTGATCTATGATATTGATTGTAAAACAATCAATGAAAGCATCCGTGATTAGAAATATTAATTAAATTTTGCTTTTAATGATTATTTCTATATAAAAAGAAGCATATTTTAAGAATATTTATTATGTATTAGAATTTATCATGAGAGCTATGCATTATGTCATTTTATATATTTGAATTTTATAAATTTATAAATATCAGTTTTATAATTTGATTTCTTAGCAGTTCCTAAATGCCTCAAATAAAAGTATTAACTGAGTCTCATACCACTTGCTAGCTTAAGAGCAGATTGCGATATACTCTAGATCCTGCCCACACATACTTAGTGTTACTGTATACTAAAATTTGTCTTCAAGCCTAAGTGGTGATAAAGTGATATATGTCACTGACAGGGCTTTACAAGTAGTCAGAAATGAAAGTTGCCTTATATTTATTGTTGAAGTATCAATGAAACCAATAAGAATAAGTATGACAGTGAAATTTGGATAATAGGAGTAAATATCACTTATACTTGAAATATCAGATCTACAATATTACACTTTTTCAGTTGTTGGTTTCCAGTTTTTAGCAGAAAATGTCTATTAGATGGTTCTTTTTCCAATTTATAGAGAACTAGAGGTAACTCATGGTGTGTGTTTGTGTGTGTGTATGTGTGTGTGTGTGTACATACATTTGCATGGTAGCTATTAAGCTTCTATTTGTTTTTGGATGCTTACAGACTTAGCCAAGTCAAGTTATATTCTGCTCCTAAACTATTTTCCCCAGCTAAGATTATATTTTTGAAAAAGTTAAACACAATAGCATTTTATTCAAAAATCATTTTTAAAAATTTTAGCTTAAAGCTTTAGAAAAACAGGTAGAGCTAGATTTGGCCCACTGGCTGTACTTTGCCTTAAAGTGTTGGCCTTCCTAAAAAGTAAATCTTAGTCCCAAGATCCATGATTGCCTGAACACTTGACAGTTTCCTTCCTGTCAAAAATCTCTGTCCTTTCATGTTATCACAATAACCAGCCCTTTCACTTCTCTTCTTATCCTTCTCTCATTCCTTCATCTATGCATTTTCTTCCTTTCATTATCTTGATTTTGTAGTTGACCAGTCCATCCAAGTATAAACTGTCATTTATCCTTCAATATTTCCCCTTTTGCTCTGTTGGTGTTCACACCTTGACAAACTCCAGACTTTTTACCCCCACTGTCATCCTCGGGTCGTATTCCTATGATCTTGAATATTACTAGAGGTAGTTGTAAAACAGGCAAAAAAAAAAAAATCTTATCATCCTATCTCAACTGAGCCTTCCCTGTTGCATAGTAATCCTTTATTTCCCTGACTGAGGCCACCACATTCCCCACAACATCTATGCCAAACCTCTCTCCTCATGCCGTGCTTGCCATTATCCACTGCTTCTTTTTCAGCAAATGATATTTTCTACTTTACTGAGAAAAGTGATGGAAAACCATTTCCTGAGATCTCCCTTGTCTTTTCTATTCCTTACCTCAAAACATAGTACATCATCTCCCATTTTTTCTTTGCTCAATTCAATGCAATTAAATTCAGTAGACATTTTGTGCATGTCATGTATAATCATTCAGAAAGCATATACAGTCATGTCACTGGCCTATATTCTACAGATATGCAAAAAAAAAAGATCGAGAAATTTAATCTTCTCCAAATGCATAAATAGACTAATAATAAAACAAGAACAGTTGCTCAGTTTGTGTAGCACTTAAAGATTCGCAAAGCACTTTGCATACATTATCCTATTTGTATCAAAGTAAAATATGAAATGTTTTCAAAAGAGAGAGAAAACGTGCAGTAGTGGAATGATGGAGAGAAGGGTCTTGTGTAGATGGCATCTGAGGTGAACTTGAAGAAAGCTCAGAAGTATGTGAGGTAGATGTAATACGTGGGGTGTTTTCCATACTTCCCACACTATGGAAAAAGCATAGATGCAAAGATACCATTTCTGAGGAAAAGTAGATCAGTGTGATTAGGATGTAGAATACCCATTTCTGAAAAAAGAAATGTCTTTTCTTGCCAAGACCAACTCTTCTACCTGTGTCCTCGATCCCTTGAACTGAGGCTGGTAGGTGGCAGAGTGAGAGTGTATTGGACTTGGAGTCAAGAAAGATCTGAGTTCAAAGTATGCCTCATGCAGTTACTAGTTGTTTGATCCTGGGTAAGTCATTTGAGCTCTACTAATGTAGCTTCAGTTTGGCTGTGAAAATAGAGATAAAAATTGCTATAATGGTAAAATGAGAGAGCACGTAAAGTGCTTTGTAAACCTAAAAGCCTTATATAAATGCTAGCAATTAATTACTATTAACATCTCATCCCCCTTCATTCTTCTTCGGGAGGCTGCCCTCTCAATTATTCCCTTTCTCTCTCAACTCAAATTTCTCCTTATGTTTCCCTGATAACCGTATGTTAAATTCAGTTTTTCATCATTGCCCCTGACCTTCCTACCACTTTTGACATTGTGTATTACCCCTAGGCTTTCAGGATACTGACCTGTCCTGCTTATTTTTCTATGTTTGTTCCTGCTCAGTCTCGTTAGCTGTACACTATCCTGTTCCCTAAACATGCGCACCTTTATTTGTCATTTTTTCTTTCCATAATTAGTGATTAAGTTTACATGGGTTCATGTAATAGATCTTCACAGACTCCTGAATATGTCTTGCTTTGCATGCTTCCTTCCTTCTTTCCTTCCTTCCTTTCTTTTCCTTCCTTCCTTTTTTGTTTTTTTCCTATTTCTCCTTTTCTTTATTTCTTTCTCTTTTTGTCTCTTTATAGAGATCAACTGACCTTTCTAGCTATATCTATAGAAAGATTGATAGATCTCCTAATTTTCTCTCCTGAAATCCAGTCCCATATGGCAGACTACATGCTAGTAAACTCTACTTGTATATATCAGTAGGTTCAAAAGGAAACTGGTTATCTTCTCCCCTAACCTGACCCTTTAGAAACTAAATTTTCTGTCAAGAAAATTCGCTCACCATCTGAAGATTACCTTAGTTATACCTTTTATTAACCCTCACATATCTACCACCATAGTTCAGACCCAAAACC
The DNA here is from genome assembly GCA_028658325.1 of Potorous gilbertii. Lineage (NCBI taxonomy): Eukaryota > Metazoa > Chordata > Mammalia > Diprotodontia > Potoroidae > Potorous > Potorous gilbertii. The sequence continues at coordinate 211,739,028 of CM053770.1, forward strand.
TATCAGCTGGACTTTTGAAATAGCCTGGCATTTGATGTCCTGTCTTAAATCCTCTACCCACTCCAGTCTATCCTCCATACCACTACCAAAGAGATTTTTCCAAGTACAAGTTCTACTGTGTTACTTTGCTATTCAGTAAATTGTTTCCGAGATCAAATAATCTTCTATCTAGTGCTTAGATTTCATTACAACCCAGGCTTTCCTTCCCTATCCAGTATTCCTACATTCTGCTGTCTTTCATGAAAAATGCATTTCAGTCATACTGTTCTACCCATGTGAATGTCATCTCTCATCTTCATACTTTTGCCCTGGCTGACCCCACCCCTAACGATGCACTCCCTTCCCACCTCTGCCATTCAGAATCCCTGGTTTTCTTCAAAACTCAAGTGCCACCTTCTCTGTGAAGCCTTTTCATTTTTTCGTTCATGTAGATCATCCCCAACTCTTTATCTATGACCCTGTGATCCCACATCTCCCTCATGGGGATATAAGGTCCTTGAGGGAAGGGGTTTTTCTGTTTTACTCTTTGTATCCCCACTGTCTGTCGTATTGTAGACTCTCAGATATCTGTGGATTGATTATATCTTTCTTACCCTACATATCCATTCAGATGAAAGTCCTATTGAGGTTGCCTGCATGCCTTTCATGTTCAGCTCATTTTGTCCAATCACAAGGTCTATTCTCTAGTTCAGGGTTTCATTACCGTTTAGCTGGTCATTCTAAGAACAAGCTAACTCTCTCCAAACCCCCTTCTTGTCCTGGTTTTTCCATTCTACAGTCATCCTCCATAAAGCTACCAAAAATCATAAATCTAAAATTTTCATTAAGTCTCTGTCAACTCTATCATGAGAAAAATATAAAGTCCAGAGCTTGACATATGAAGCCACCCCAAATGCAGTTCTAAGCTGCCTTTGTACATATTACCTTCATTCATATTCTTTGTTTAGGAACTGGTTATTCCCTCTGCAATTCCTCTACTGTTGTATAATAGCTAGGGTAGATCCTTATGTCTCCATGTCAAAATCTTTGTCTTCATTGCAGGTTCAGCCACTTCCTGGAGGAAGTCTTCCCAGTCCTTGGTGTGTGTGTGTGTGTGTGTGTGTCTGTGTGTCTGTGTGTGTCTCTGTACTCTCCCTTCCCAAATTATATTAACCTACCTGTGTGTTTTCTTAGCCATTTAAAATAATTACAGACAGTATAAAATTCTTGTAAGGCTACCTGCCAAGACACACTCAGGGACAATAAGAACATAATTACAAACACTTTTCATACAAATAAAGGCATATCTAAACAATTGGAGAAATAGTCATTGCTCATGGGCAGGCCAAGCCAACATAATAAAAATGAAAATTTTGCCTAAGTTAATGTACTTATTCAATGCCATATCAATCAAAGTGCCAAAGACTTATTTATAGCACTAGAAAAAAAAAGATGACAAAATTCATCTAAAACTAAAGTTCAAGAATATCAAGGGAATCAATGGGAAAAATATGAAGCTTAGCAGTACCTGACTTCAAACTATAATCAGTCTGATATTGATTAAGAAACAGTGTGGCAGATCAATGAAATAAGTTACGTATAAAATACACAGAAGTAAATGACCATAGTAATCTAATGTTTGATAAACCCAAAGATCTACAATTTAGGGGCAAGAATTCATCATAACTAAAATTTTGGGAAAAATTGGAATTGTTTAGCAGAAACTAGGCATAAATTAACATTTCACAGAATATGCCAAAATAAAGTCAAAATGGATAAAATGATTTAGACATAAAGGGTGATATCATGAGTAAATTTGGGGAGCATAGAAAATTTTACTGTCAGATATTTGAATACAAGGAAAGTTTATGAACAAATAAGACATAGTGAAGATCACAGAAGGAAAATGAATAATTCTGATTACATGAAATTAAAAAGACTTTACACGAACAAAATCATTTCAGTCAAAATTAGAAGGAAAACAGGAAATTGGGAGGAAATTCTACAGCATGCTTATCTGATAAGGACCTCATTTCTCAAACATACAGAGAACTGAGTCAAATTTATGAAATATTTTTAAAAAGGCATAAATCTTGCCTAGAGTATAACATGAACTTCTTGAAGGCAAGGGCTCTTGATTTTCTTTCTTTGTAGCCTGATTGGCTAGCAGCATTATAGTAAGCAATTAGTTATTAAACATATATTGTATTGAAATGAATTCATCCCATCTGTCAAGATAGTACAAGATCAAGTACCTTGATCTTGTATTAGGAATCTATTATAGTATTTTAAGTGATCTTTTAGAAATAATTGCGGGGAGGGAAGTCACTAAAAAGATTATGAACTCTCAGTGGAGAAAAATTATTTTTCAAGAAATTCTCAGAGTTGACTAGAAAGCTCCTGAATTAGGGATCTCTTTGTTGGTCTACAAACTCTTTCACTTTCTAGCGCTCATCACATGCCACCTTCTCTGGCACAGTAGTAACCAGTTCAAACTGCCAACAGATTTTAAAAATTGTTGTCAAAGTGGCCAATATGAACCTCTAGGAAAAATGGTCTCCTTGTTACTTTTTATATTCATTTATATTTGCCCCACCTCTTCACCTTCCTTCTCATCTCAGATATGCTCAAAATTCAAAACTTAACATTCCAGATCCATTATGACCACCCCCTTTCTCTGAGGGAATTCAGGGATTATGAGTCTTTAAAATACATTGAGTGTGTAGTACATTAATTCCTACAGCTATTATGATCATGTTAATTACCTGTAGTAATCCAGAGTTTACTGTAGAATTAACAATGTCTGCTCATAAATTACAAGATGACTTTAGAATTTGAAGCAACTTAATATAATTTCTTTCCAACCAAACACACAAAGTCAGCATTTAATGAACATTATAAATAAATTCCCTTTGGGGGCGGGGAAGAGGGGGTGAATAGTAAATTAAAATCCTTTGGAAATTTGTATCTACATAATTATTGTCTTTTTCTGTTTTCCAGAAAGAATTCTGCCCATTCATTTGTACAAGTGCAGAAATTTTATGTTATTTTTCTGAATTAAATTATGTAGTTCCTTTTAAATAGTTCTGTTTTATGTCTAGAAGTTTAATGAGTCATACAGGATTATAGAGCAAATGTTGAAAGGGACCATTTTAATCCAGTTGATCTAATAGATAAAGAAACCTGAGGCTGGGGAAATTAACTGAGTTGCCCAGTCATACAGCTAGTATATGTCTGAGTCAACATTTGAACTCAGGTCTTCCTGATTCCATATCCAGCATTCTATCCACCATAATACCTAGCTGCCTCAGATGAAGAGCCCATAGGTTATGTGCCAAAAATTACTTAGGTGATGAATGTCAGAAGTGGTTTTAAATTCAGGTTTGCTTATTTCGGAGCTAGTGTTTTTTTCCACAGTACCACTATGTCTCCAAAGTCATGTTGTTCTCTTTTTTGCTAAGGAAAACAATAATTGTCTATATTCAGTTTAATTAGCATCACCTTACCCAAAGTGTAACTTACTGTTTTTAAGTATTTGCAGCAAAGTCTCTCTGATTCAGAATATACTGAATCATAACTAGTGACTCTGACAAGATTGGCTAAAATTTCCAGTTATAAAGTAGCATCTGTTCTACTACTTAATAACAAAAAGATACTGTCTTTCTGATTTGCCCTGTATTATATATACTCCCCTACCCCCAACCAAGTAGAATATAAGCTATTTGAGGGCAAGGACTGAACTATTTTGTATCTTTCTATCTCAGGGCCAAACAGTAGGAGGAATTTAAAAAGTATTTATCAGAATTGAATGTTATTCTTACGATAACTTAAGATAACACTTAAGATAACACAAAAGCAGTCTCAGAAGCTGCCTTAAAGTCATTTACATAAAATCCTTATGCTAATTTAAATTATTACAATTTTTATTCTTGTATACCTCCAACACCCAGCTAGACTGAATTCTCTTCCCCCCTAAAAAAAACTTTTGAAAGCAATAAACATGCATTTCCTTACTTTTTTTACTGTGACATCTAAAAAGTTCAAGAGATGTGATTTCTGGGTAATTAGTCATTTTATTCATAAGGCTAGTATTTTAATAAAAGAGGTCATTGACAATCTCAAATGCCAAAGACCCTTCCTGGAAGTGGGCTCACTGTTTATGTGCCTTTGGAAGACTTTATGTTCCTGAGGGCAGCAATCAGCTCTGATTGATTAACGATCAATGAGAGAATGAATATTACAGTTAATTTTGATTATGTCATCTATGTCTAAATTATCCTCAGCCCCGGGGAAATCTAGACAAATAATCTGTATCCTCCACCCAAGCCTGAGTAAAAGACAATGGGCTGGGAGTTTCTCCTTAGACTAAATTCTTTGGAAAATTAGGAGGGGTCTGACCAAATTGAGGAGGGTTAGTTTCATCTCATCAGTAATATCTTTCAAGAGACTGAGTTTTGAAATGAGGACTATAGAAAAATGGGGAACTCTGGATCTCCCCAAATCAGTGATTATTAAGCATTTATCTAAGTAAAACTTTTCACAAGTATAAATATGATAATTATATGATTTTATACTTGGGAAAAAAAGGGTTTAAAGGTCCTTTATTTCATCCTTGGCCCTTTCCTAATTCATCTGAGTCAATGAGGTTTTACTACATGCTCATTCTAAATTTGGGGATCCTGAAATTTTTAAATTTTTTTTTCTATTCAAACAAAATTCTTCATTATTATTAACTTAAAGTGAAAATAGTCACTCATAATATATTTCTGAAATTAATGTAAGCACTTGAAGTGACTAGCAAAAAATTTCATCTTTGATTAACAGCTCAACCAAGGAAGAGCAATTAACAAATCCTTGAGTTGTACTTTCCTTTATGCTTCATGTTCCACCTGGCTATTTGTTCTTAATAGCTTCATAGTAGAAGAATTAAGGAGTTTAAAATTTCCTGACATTTACTTAGAAACCTATTTATCATGCTTATGTAACCTTTTTTTTTTTAGATATAGAAAAGTAATTTTAACGATTCTTCAGTCACTGCTTCTCCTGGCTCATAAAATGTCATGACAATTATGTCAAAGACTTTATGATTCATAATGAAAATTTTAAATGTCTAATATAAATATTTAATAATAAATTATGTCCAAATATAAACACACAATTTATAGCTATCTCATAGTTTGAAAAGACCTAGAATTGGGGAGGAGAAAATGATAGGATTTGGATCTCAAAACAATAAAAAAAAATGAAAGTTAAAAATTGTTTTTGTATGTAATAGGAGAAAATATTATTTTTAAAAAGAGAAAGACTTGGAGAAAAAATAATTTATTGATCTTTTAAAGGTTATTAATATCTATATTCCAAAATTGCGAGAGAAAAACTTATTTTTTAAATGTGCTTAACATTTTTATAAAAGAATTTTCCCTTATAGAGCTATCCTCCCATTTCTTTTTGTTCTTTTGAATATGTCTCAAGTTTCTTTGAAGTCATCATATGTGACTTAAGTTAGGAGTCTAAGTAGCTCAAGGTAGCTGAGATATAGATAACAGTAGCAATTAAAAAGAACTGCCAAAGGGAATGTTATCATTAAGCTCATTTATCTCCTTAATTGCTAGATATTAGTCTCACAGTCTTGAAAGTGATGAATGTAGCCAATCATAAATATTTTCAAAACACTTCCTTTCTATGCTGTACTCTTGAGTTTGCTTCTCCATTTTTTGTTTATCAAATTGTAGCTTAAGCAAATGTCAAGAATCTGAAATGTATTTGTCTATATGTATGTATTTTGTGTGTACACCTATATGCAAATGTATGCACCCCCTATAAGGAAATGTCATATGAAATGATGGTATACACAATTGTATAGCAGTTGGTTGTGCAAAACACATAATAGTTTTTGTGGGTTATTTCTGAGAGTAGAAGTATTGGTTGTTGTTGAAACTGTAAAGCAAGCTCTTGGTCTTTTGAGTCATTGGTATCCTTGGAATGCTGAGACAAAATGGATATATTCTCATTCCCCATTTTTTAAGAAAAAGAAAGATGAAGAATAGATATTTCCAAAGAGTGATGCTCATGTATGAAATTTTTTTCCTGTACAATTATCAGAGCCAAAGTTGATTCGATTAGGAAAAGGAAAGAGTCCATTTTTGAGTAGGGCTTTGAGTCAGTGAGGTAAAATAAGACTTCCATTTTGAAAATCTAAAATCTTTGATATGCATTTACATTTGCATTTCATTTTTGTAGTGCACTTGAAGGACATATTTGTATTCCTTACAAGACTTCAAATAATAAATTATGATACTTTTTTCTCATTTAATACTTGTTCATACCATGTAATTTCAATTAAATGTAGCTCTCCATTGACATAGTTTGACTTCCTCATGTTCCAGTAAAAAGACATTAGAATAAAGTAGCTCATTATTCTTCAAATAGTTCTAACTGATTAGGAATGCAGTTTTTATTTTTTCTATTCGTTTCAACACTGAATCAATGACAAAAGTCACTTTGCAACAGGTAATTATAATATGTTCCATAGCGCTAAGTTAACACTTCATGAATATTCTATCCGGTCCTATGCAGAGATAGGAAATGCTCTTTAAAATTCATTTGGCAAACTAAAAATTGCTACCATGTATTCTTAAATTGAAGTTTTCAGTTCATTCTCACTCTGAAATTTGAGCTGAGTAATTCAGATATAAAGGGAAGAAATGTAATTGAAAAATACCACCAAATTTGGGAGAGTTCTCCACCAAGCTACTTTTGGTGTGTTTATGTCTTAATTATCTTATTTTTTTTGCTTACATTTTCTATTTTGACACATTTTCCCCTTTTCCTCTTTCCCCAACACATGTCAATTGCTTATATAAAGTTTTGGACTAGCAAATATAGAGGTTAGGAGGACTATATTGCTTTGCTGTGGCTGAATTTCTTTCATCCACTCTCATGGGAAAATAATTTCTCAATGCATCCGGTAAGCTATGCAAGACACATTGTTGGTGGTGGCATCTGGCAAATGATACCTTGGACAGTTCTGTTGTTAGCTCTTCTCTGCCTCTGGGCTCATTCACATGGATATGAGGTTGATTGGCTGGTGAGCTGGTTCACCCACCTGGAAACAATTTTCTTTGGACTAACTATTACCTCTGTTGGATTTGTTTGTTGATGTATTATCAAAGTGAAAACAAATTTAAAAGTGATTTCTTAGGATCCCAGGATGTGAATTCTTCTATGACATTACTCAGGACATATATGGGAGTCTGAAAAGCTTTCCATAGTAATTTTAGAGCTCTGCCTAGAATTTTCAAAAATGCAGATTTACCATAAGGTAAAAACAAAATCAATATGTTCTTTGAATGAATGCCTTTAGAAGAGAAATGTGTGTTCATTTCACTTTTACTTTTGCCCTTTTCCTGAGTGACAAATACGGAAAACAGAAAAATCTAACCCAAGCAATTTCTGAAAGTTATAAAAATAGGTGGCCCACTTTGTTAATAAGTTAAAAAAAAATAATATATCTTAGGAGTTTTTGTAGCTAACTTGGAAATGCAGCAGTGAAGTGAATTTCTTACCACCTCATGTGAAAATTTTATAAAATGTCCACGATTCGTTGTAATTTTAAAAAAATAACACTTTGAACCAATTTCAGTCACATTTTCTCAGCCCTCTACTACATCCAGGGAGCTAAGGTGGTACTTGAAATCGTATAACAATTAGAGGATTTTAAAGGCAAAAGGAACCACAGAGATCATTGGATTTGACCCTTTTATTTGACACATGAGAAAACAGTCTCAGAGAGGTTTGTTGAGTTTCTTAAAGTCACACAACTTGTGAGTTTTAGTCAGACCTAAAACCCTTGCCTTTTCATTTCTAATCCAGTGTTGTTTCCTCTAACGCAAACAACCTCTCTATATCACCTGTACTTTTTTGAAAACTGATACTGTAACTTGTTAAAAGTACTGTGAGATCCTGGGCTCTCTTAATTTCTTTGGATTGTTAAATCAACCAATCAGTAAACATTTATTAAATACCTACTGTGTGCCTGGTACTGTTCTGAGGATATAAAAACAAACAAAAGATAATCCTTGCCTTCCAAAAGCTTATACTCTGATGTGTTGGAGTGGCTGTAAGGAGTTAACATAATTTCCAAAAGAGCCTTACTTCCTCTCAGGGTGTAGCAGGTGCTGGAAAAATATGGTTCTGCATGTTTCTGACTGGCTAACAGTATGCATATGGCAAACTAGCTGATTTGTCAGATATGAGAACTGGCACCCAGACTAATCTGAGGCAAAACAATTGTGGTGGATGTCAGAGAAAAATAGAGACCTGTCAACCACAGGGTGTTCTCATATCTGAAATGATGCTCTTATTTTTATCACTTGGCTTTCTCTGGATTGAAATGTATCCATTAACATTTGTGTGCTTTTTTTTTCATCCATCCTTCTCCATCCCATGAAAAGCACATCTGGGTAAGTTCAAACCACAATGACTGCTGAACATGCTTACTTTCAGCACCATGCTTGTTTTCTTTCTTTCTTTTTTTTTTCTAAGTTTGTTTTTCCTTTCAGTTACAGCACCAGAAATACCACCACACACCTACAGTAAAAACGGGAAGGATTCATTCTCAAGCTAAAAAGGGAAATCCCTGGTCTCAGGAATGTTTGAACAAAAAACATTAACAAAAAGATGTTTGCTTTTAGGTCATCTTTTCTATCATGTTAGCCTCACATAAGATTTATTCTTCTTAACCAAGTCACTGACTGTTTAGATAGCAACTGGGAAACCTGACTGCAATTTCTAGCCATGATGTGTTTGAATATATTTGTGATAGCATCTAGCTATGGTAATAAAGGATTTCCAAACTCCTCCTTCTTCTCCCTTTCCCTGCCCTCCCCTCCCACTGTTACTGCTAGTTCCCTGGAAGGGTTAAAAGCTTAGTTTCTTAGAATCCTAACTTCACTCCTGGGGAGTCGGAGTTTGACTGAATGTGTATATCCTCTACTATTTTTGACAAGATCAGACAACTTCAAGAATTTGGTTATTTCTCTTGCAGTTTCAGAGTCTTGCATTCTGCTTTTTGATCAGAGATCAACAATATCAGATCAGAAGATCTGAATATTGTGATAAGATCAGAATATTTTGCTGGGATTCATGGAGCAAATTGCTTTAGAGTAGAACAAAGAAAAAGAAATTTAAAATACTTGAAAAACTTAACATTCTTGTAATCTTTAACATTGATAAGATAATGAAGGGGGGGAGGAAATCTTTTGGGGGAGAAAGATAAGTTTTTCCTTTTAGATTTAATTCAATGCTTTTTATATATTAACTAAGATGAACTGATTTGGGCATATCTAATCAAAGAGATTAAATTGAACTTTAAGTTTATGGGTAGGGTGGGAAGAAAGAGGGTGGGTAGCATACTAATAATGTCTAGTCACCATTTATTCTAAGTGCTTTGAAAAATTAATTGGCTCATTGCTGTATCTTGACCTTCTGTAAATTACCCACAAACACACACACACACACACAGACACACACCAACTTAGAGTAGAAGTCAGCATTTACAAAAATAATTTAACAGTTCAGAACTACTAGGAAAAGCAATCCCTGTCCTTGGTACTGCAGAGCAATAAATTTGACATGCTGTTGTCTGAAAATATGGAAGGTGCTAGATTTAGATTAAGACAAGCTGGATTCAAATCCTGGTTTTTACATTTGTTTATTTGCATGGTTCTAGGTAAGTGACTTCAGTGTCCTCTTCAATAAAATGAGGGGGTGGAGCTATTTTAATTCTCAATGCTTGCCTACTGAGTAGTACAAAGCCGGCATCAAGTTAAGTAAATAAATGTTTGTTAGGTATTTTCTTTAAAGAATGATTCCTAATTGAGTGATTGATATAAAGTCCTTCCAGCACTAAATCTGTAATCCTTTGGCTGTTTTTTTTCTCCTTTAAGTTACATTAATAGGTTTAAGGAATTAATAGGAACAAAAATTTAAATCTGGAAGGAACTTTAAAAGTCCAGAAATATTTCCTAGCTCTCACAGAAAAGGAAACTGAGGCTGAGAGGTGAAGTCACTTGCCAAGGGTCACAGATATAGAAATTGTAAAGTCACAAAATTGTGCAGTGGATAGAGTTAGGAAGACTCATCTTCCTAAGTTCAAATCTGACTTCAGGCATCTAATAACTATGTCACCATGGGAAAGTTACTTAACTTGTTTGCCTCAGTTCCCTCATCAGTAAAATGAGCCGGATAAGGAAATGGCAAATCACTCCAGTATTTTTGCTAAGAAAACCCTAAAAGGGAACCCCAGAGGGTTAGATAAAACTGAAAAGACTGAACACCATCAACAACCACCACCTTCAGTTGCATTGCTGCCACCCATCAGATACCTCCATCTGTGCATATGTAGGTTTCTGAATTTGAAGACAGAGAATCTTAAGTTCAAATCTCAGGTTTTCCACTTACTACCTTTT
>CM053770.1:211749975-211797495 GCA_028658325.1 Potorous gilbertii
AAGGTACATTCATAGCCTTTTGAAGTGTTCTTATCAATAACAACCATGATTTCCTACAAAATTTCTCTTAGCATCAGTATGGGCAGGCCGAATACTTAACACGCAAAGCCTCAGTCTATGATATGCTTGATTTTGTCCTTGTTCAAAAGATGTCTATTTGTATATGTGAATATACACATATATATTTTTTATTTTAAAATCATCATTACCCCCTCTATACGTCTTCCCTCATTTGCTAGTCATCTCTTAACATATTTTAAATTATTTAAATTTAAATATGTTAAATTATTTAAATGCTTTAAATAACAAAGTATTTTTAAGTAAAAATATGAGAAAAAGAAAAAAATTCACAACCAATCTATATATCGGAAAGAAATCTGATGTTATATAAAACTTTCTAAATATTTCATTTTCTTGAAAACAAAACCAAAAAAAACCTTTTCATAATGTCTTCAGCCAAATCTTCTCTTACGATGTCAGTTTTCAGTGCCCATAACCTCAGTGTTTCCTAATACATTTGTTTGGGGATGGAATGAATATAAAATCCTAGAAGGGATTATTAAATCACAATTTATTTTCTTATCTAACCATTTTTAAGAGTGAGTACTTCTTTGGAGGGATTAGCTAAGGGGATAGACAAGCTTATTTATCAAGGTAGTTCATATCTAATCCTCTAAGAACAAATCATATGTCATTTAAAAAATATATGAATTGCATAATACATAGGTAGCTCCAGTTTAATGACCACAAAATCAGAAATGTAACAGGCATGTAAGCTGGGCATTTACATTGATGGCCTATGAATTCCTTCAATGAATTGACATGATTCTAAGAGGAATGAGCAGCAATCTTTCTTTAAATGTCATAAATTTTTTCATTTGGAAAAGCTCAAATGGACCTGAATGTAAAATGCTGTCACTCATTTACACAGGAGCTGAAACAGAAGCTGTCTTTTCATTTGCTCTACTTACAACTAGTAGCAAATGGTTTTAAAAGTCTAAACTTGCCAGGGATACGAGTGCCTGAGTTGAGAGAAGAGGGGGATCAGAGTCAGGAATCCCTTGGAGGCTTACTGGCTGTATGACCCTGGACAACTCACTTCCCCTCAGTGAGCCCCCATACAACTCTGAAGAAGAATTCTTAACCATTAGTATAAAGAGTTTCCTAACAAGTGAGACCCTTTTATCCAGGGGGGCAAAAGTCCCAAAAAAACAAAACAAAACTCGCCAAATCTATACAAAGATTCAGACAGGATGAAAAAAGTCCAAAAACAATCAACAATATTATGTTACTACTATGTTAAGTCACCGGGAACACCTATTTTATATTTTAGGCTAAAGACAGATATACATTTTATATATGCATTTGATATAATTAAATATAATTGAATTCTTTCATCAAAGTCACATGATACAGAATCCCTGATACACAAGGACAGCAAATTGCAGTTCCATCCACAAATAAAAAAAAATACACATACAATCTGTAGTTTTAGGAAAAAAATACCGCAAATGAATATAGCATTAATTTGTTAATGTTCCTGGTTTCTTTTCAACTTCACAGATTCTTCTCCTAACATTTTGTAGGAGGCTCTTACAAAGTTATATTATACTTTTGGAAGGATGTGCTTTTGGAAAGTTGCATGTAGACCAAGCATCTGTAAATGATGTTACAGCTTGGTATTAGTAGCGATGGCATAGATTCTGAAGTCAGAGGATCTGGATTCAAAGCCCTGTTCTGATGCTTACTACATGTGTCATAATAGACAAGGCATTTAACCTTCCTGGACTCAGTTTCCTCATGTGTAAGAAAGAGGGGGTTGGGCAAGATGTCCTCATAGATTCCTTCCACCTCTAGGTCTTTTTGTTGTTCAATTGCTTTATAATAGGTTCCAATTCTTTATGACCCTATTCCCAGTTTTTTTGGCAGAGATACTGCAATGGTTTGTAGTTTCGCTCTTTAGCTCGTTTTACAGATGAGGAAACTGAGATCAACCTGGTTAAGCGACATGCCTAGAGTCACACACCTGGTAAGTGTCAGAGGCTGGATTTGAACACAGGTCTTCCTGACTTGAGGTTGGGTGCTCTATCCACTGCCACCTACCTGACCACCTCTAGATCCAGCATTCTAGAAATTATATATTAGAAATTAAATCATCTTAAACACACTCTAGAGTTGGGGGGGGTGTTTTTCTGTCATGGACCCTTTTTGAGTTTTTTTAATTAATGTTCTTTTAATTAGTCTTGTGAAGTTTATGGGCTTCTCCTTGGAACAATTTTTTAAATGCATAAACTACTTAGGATTACAAAGGACACCTTTGTAACACTGAAATAGTTTCTTTTTTTAAAGTCACAGATCCCAAATAAAGAACACTTGCAAAAGAGGAAGCCTAAAGAAGTTTTGAAGTGCCTCATGTTGCCAAGAAAAGAACACTTGTTTATAGTATTCTTGTAAAACATAACTAGGCTGTAGCATTTAATTCGCTTCAGAGAAAACAAGAATATTCTTCCCAATTGCTTTACCCTTGGTCCCTTTATCCATTTCTTTCTTTTCTCCTCCCCTCCTCTAGAGGGGAACAAAAATAGTAGTTCCTCCTATAGGAATTCTCAAGGTTCTCCAAAGCCCCAGTTGAAGCTACCTATATCTAGTTTCAACTACCTAGCAAAAGCATCAGGGCTCATAGGAATACTCAGCTAGGATTGTACAAACATGGTCAATAATAGCTGCATGAGTGGTTCAGAAGTATGTGATCAATAATTTTTTAATACTTTAACTTGTTTCTATGGCTCAAACTTCCCAAATGCCAAACACAGGAATATTAAGAACAACTCAAATAACAGAAATTTTAAAAAGTTATCGAACATTACTTCAAAGCTTTGAAATAATGCCAGTCTACTGAGTTACAGCCCACAGGCTAGAAAAATAAAACATAATCACCCACTTTCACTCCTACCCTCCAGCTTGACTCAAATATTTTCATTCCACAATTATCCACACAAAAATTAATTTGTACCCAATGCAATTTTTTTCTCCTTATAATAGCAGGAATACACAATTTATGGTTAAAGAAGGAACTGTAGGGGCAGAGTCAAGATGGTGGAGTAGTAGAGACCTGCTACAGCTCTCCCCTCAAAGTATTCAATAAACCTGTAAAAAATGACTCTAAACAAATCATAGAACATCAAAAGTCACAAAACGATAGACTGAAGCAAATTTCCAGGCCAAGACAGTCCAGAAGGTCAAAGGAAATGGTCTATTATACCTGTCTGGGAGTGGAGCACAGTTCAGCCACACAGGCCCAGACTGAGTGGGAACAGGCTATAGGGACAAAATCACAGGTGGCTGCTGTGGATTCCAGACTTCTCAACCCATAAACACTAAAGATAGCTTCTAAGGTCAGTGGGAAGGGACTCTTAGCTGACTGAGAAGGGAGCATGATAAACTGCAGCCTTATGCTGCAGCCAATGCTGAGGAAGAAGCTGCTTCTGGAGCCCTCCACTTAACAAAGTTCAAAAGTCAAGTGATTGACTAGGAAAATAAACAAATGGGGGAAAGAGAAACAGGCTATAGACTCTTACTTTCTCGGTGATGAAATATATTCTTCCCTTATTGCGGATGAGAAAGGCCAAAACATAAGGTAGATGAAGATTACAAAGCCAAACCTCCAGGATCCAAAGCCACTAAGAAAAGTATGAATTGGTCTCAGGCCATGGAAGAGCTCAAAAAGAATTTTGAAAGTCAAATAAAAGTGAGGAAAAAATGTAAAGAAAAATGAGAGCGATGCAAGAAAATCATAAAAAATGAGTCAACAGCTTGCTAAAGGAAACCCAAAAAAAGCTGAAAAAAATAACACCTTTAAAATTAGATTAACCCACATGACAAAAGAGATCCAAAAAGGCAATGAGGAGAGGAATGCCTTAAAAAGCAGAATGGGCAAAATGGAAAAAGAGGTCTAAAAGCTCACTGAAGCAAATATTTCTTTGAAAATTAGAATGGAGCAGATGGAAGCTAATGACTTTATGAGAAATCAAGAAATTATAAAACAAAACTAAGAGAATGAAATAAATAGAAGACAATTTTAAGTATCTCACTGGAACACAACTGACCTAGAAAATGGATCCAGGAAAAATAATTTAAAAATTATTGGACTACCTGAAAGTCATGATCACAAAAAGAGCCTAGCCATCATCTTACAAAAAATTATCAAGGAAAACTGCCCTGATTTTCCAGAACCAGAGGGTAAAACAGAAATGGAAAGAATTCACTGATCACCTCCTGAAAGCGATCCCTAAAGGAAAACTCCTAGGAATATTGTAGCCAAATTTCAGAACTCCAAGGTCAAGGAGAAAATATTAGAAGCAGCCAGTGGAAACACAATCAAGATAAGACAGTAGTTAGTAGCTACTCCACTAAGGAATCAAAGGGCTTGAAATTTGATATTCCAGAGGTCAAAGGAGATACAATTAAAACTAAGAATCACCTACCTAGCAAAACTGACAATACTATTTCAGGGGGGAAAAATGGAACTTCAATGCAATGGAGGACTTCAAAGCATTCCTGCAGAAAAGACCAAAATAAAACATCTGACTTTCAAATACAAGAATCAAGAGAAGCATGAAAAGGCAAATAGGAAAGAGAAACCATAAGGAACTTACTAAAGTTGAACTGTCTACATTCCTACATGGAAAGATGATATTTGTAACTCGTAAGAGCTTTCTCAGTATCAGGATAGTTGGAGGTAATAATGTATGTATGTACATATATATGCATATGTGTATACTTACACATGTACATGTGTGTATATGAACATGTATATGTGTACACACATGTGTGTATACATATATGTATTTGTGCATACTATATACATGTGTATGTGTGTATACACATACAGAGAGAGAGCAAGCACAAGGTGAGCTGAATATGAAGGGATTATACCTAAAAAAAGAAAATTAAGTGTTGAGAGTAATGTACTAGGAGAAAGAAAAAAGGAGAGGCACAATGTAATAGATCATCTCACACAAAAGAGTCAAGAAACAGTTTTTACAATGGAAGAGAAGAGGAAGGTGAGAGGGAATAAGTGAAACTTCCTTCCATCTAATTTGGCTTCAGGAGAGAAATTGGTTATGGAAGTTTATCTTACCCTGCAGGAAAGCGGGAGGGTGGGGGGGAGTGGTGGTGGAAGGTGATAAGAGAGGAGGTATAACAGAAGGGACAGCAGATTGGGGGAAGGGATAATCAGAAACAAACACTTTGGTCAAAGGACAGGTCAAAGGAGAGAATTGAATAAATGGAGGATAGAGGGAAATATAATTAGTCTTTCATAGCATCATCGTTATGGAGGTGTTTTGCATGACCACACATGTATAATCTTAATCAAATTGCTTGCCTTCTCAAAGAGGGTGGGTAGGGATTGGAAAAGGGAGACAATGTGGAACTCAAAACTTCAAAAATTAATGTTAGAGGTTGTTTTTACATGCAACCAGGAAATAAGATAGATAAGCAATGGGGTATAAAAATTTATCTTACCCTACAGAAAAACAGAAGGGAAAGGAATAAGGGGGGCAGGGAGACGGTGGAAGGGAGGGCAGATTGGAGGAAAGAGCAATCAGAATATATGCTACCCTAGGGTTGGGGAAGGGGGGAGATGGGGAGAAAATATGAAATTCAAAATTTTGTGATAATGAATGTTGAAACCTGGAAACAAACAAATCTATCTATCTATCTATTATTTACCTATCTACCTACCTACCTATCTATCTATAAACAAAAAAAAGAAGGAACTGCAAAACCATGAGGAATATCTTCCTGAATACAAGGGAAGAAGACTAATAAACTAATTTGGGTTATAAAATATTCTTCTAAATGCTAAAGTGGGTTGTGGTTTTCTGCAAAATGCTTATATATAATACACACACACATATATATATACATACATATATATGCATATATGTATATATACACATATATGCTTATATATGTGAATAATTTAGTAATATATCATTCTTTCCTTTCAATGAGTAAGCCACTTAGAGGCAAAAAAAATAAAATAAAAGAGAAAAAGTAAAAGTGGTTCAGCAAACTAAACTGGATAAATCAGTGAGTATTTATTATGTACTTATTATATACCAGGCATTGAGTAAAAGGGGACAATATATCCAATCCTCTACACCCACCATCTTGGGATCATAGGATCATTGATCTAGAAGTAAAATGGACCTCAGCAACTATCTGGTCCAACCAATGCTCCTATTTTGCCGATGGGGAAACTGAAGTCCATGGTGTTTAAGTGACTTGTCCAAGGTCACTCACATAGGAAATACTACAGTAGGGATTTGAACTCAAGTTCTCTGTTGTCAGGTCTAAAAATTTCCCTTAGAATGGCTAGGTGCCTTTGTGGATAGAGCAGCACTGGACTTCTTCCCCACACTACCTTGTTCCAGCTCTATGTTTGTATACTTCTAAATTACACATTCTCATCTTCTTCCCTCCCCTTTTCAATTTGTGCTCCATTCTTCCATTTATCTCCTTGGGGCATCCATTAATGGCCTACCTTTCACCAGACTTAAATTGAGATAGATTATCTATGATCACTTGGAAGACCAAATAGTTAAAAGGCAGCTGGAATGAGTAAAATCTTCATTTCTCAATCTATTTATGCCATCCTTATAACCACTGGCAAAGAAAGACCTTAATGATTAGCACCATGTAACTAATTAATGGAACAAAGTGGAAACATTAACCCAAATCTTCTTGCAAATCAAGGAATATTAGAATTTTGCCTCCAGTTGTTCTTGTGGCTTCTTTCACTTAATGAGAGAACAAAGATAAGGAAGGAAAAGCTTAGTTGCATATATGAGAAGGAGACTGGAGAGAAAAGTGCTTCCAGCCTCCCCGTGAGAAATGAAAACAAGTCACCACTGTATCTCTAGATACAGCGACAACCCATCTCTCCCCCACCCCCACCCAAAATCTGTTTTCTATCTAGTTTAAATGGATGTGTTTATTTTCCTTCATATTGCATTTTCACTCAGTTTCCATTCTGATTCTTTTTGAGATGGGTCATCCTGGGTTCTCGGAAGATCTGTTTTCTTTCTTTTTCTTTTTTTTTTTAAAGCAAGTCCCATCAAAGTTGAGAGCTCTCAAATCACGAGTCAGTTTTACAAAGCCCAGTCTAGGTAAGTGCTGTAATTCATAACCAGAAGCCTCGTCAAAGGGTGATAAATTGTTTTTAGTCACAGTAAGTCATAGAGGTGACAAACCACTAAGATGCAGAAGGGTTGCACTACATTTGCAGATGGGGGCCAGGCTGACAAATTGAAAAGGCCTTAGAAAGTATTTTGACAAATATAGGTGATGGTGGAAAGCTTAAAAAAAAAATAAAAGACAGGCTAGTCATCTTTTCCTAGTGCATTCACTCATAGGCAAATCTGATCATCTAGGACAAGTGTAGCATACTGACTTTACATTTGTTATCCTGAATTAGGATACTTATTTTCTCACAACGACTCACATTACACCTGCTTGTGTTCAGGCATTTTTCAGTTGTATCTGACTCCTTATGACCTCATTTAGGGTTTTCATGGCAAAGATACTGGAGTTGTTTGCCATTTCCTTCTCCAGCTCATTTTACAGATGAGGAAATTGAAGCCAAGAGGGTTAAGTAATTTGCCCAGGGTCACACAGCTACTAAGTATCAAAGGCCAGATTTGAACTCAGGAACATAAGTCTCCTTGTCTTCAAACCTGGAACTCTATCTGCTGTACCACCAATGTCCTTTAGAGACTTGCTATCATTTTAAAGAGGGAGTTTAGTGAAGTGGGAGAATTTGGACACAATATTTAGAGTCTCTCTGGGCCACATTTTCCTCATCTGTAAAACATGAGGGGCTTTGAAATCTATCGCTAGTTCTTGTCCTTCATTCTCAAAGAGGACCAAAATGACAACACCATGGTGGAATCAAGGTACAGTGTGTCTGATGGTGGCTCATCAGACTAACAGGAACTTAGAAGGCTCTACCACAGGTTAGGCACAAATAGTCCACATGAATATGACAGCAATAAATGAATATTGAAATATACCTAAGTGGCAGAGTTCCAGGCCTGGAGTCAGGAAGACCTGAGTTCAATCTGGCCTCAGACACCGATTGTAACTCAAGGCAAGGCAATAACGCCCCCCTCCAAAAAAAAAGAAACAAAACAAAACCTCTGCCTCAGTTTCTCCAACTGTAAAATGGAGATAATAACAGTACTTACCTCTCAGGGTTGTTGTAAGGAGCAAATCTGATAATATTTGTAAAGCATTTAGCATTTCCCTGGCAAACAGCAAGAATTATATAAATATTACCTACTGTTACTATTATTAATGTTATAGCTGTTATTGTTATTTTAAATAGGGGGTAACATTGATTAGTAGATAAAAAGTCAGCATCAGTGTCAGGACAACCTGGGTTTACGGTATCCTGACACATAACAGCTACATGACCCTTGGCAAGAAGCTTCAATTTCTCAGCATCCCCCAGGCAACTTTCCGAGACTATCTGTTTCAGAGAAGTTGTTGATCCGAATTGGTAGAGATACAATATTCTCAGCAGGGACCTCCCCAACCCTTGTGAAATCACAGGTATGGAACAAAAAACAATGCATAGCTAACAATATCTTTACCATTTCACAATTAACTGAAACAAGTACAAACATAACATCTTGTTGAATTTTATTTTCATTTTTTTAAAACACTTGTTTGGATAGATCAAAATTCTGCCTTACAGGTTCGTTATTTTTATTTAAATTATATCTAATTTTTAATTATAAGTTTGACAAACATCCATGAAAATAGCTATTTTCTTTCAATTTACATTCTCTTTGCTTCATTGACATTTTCTTATTTCTTTTTTTTTTTTTTGAGAGAGAGAGTGGTAGGTCAATCACTTCTCACCCTATTTGCATACCAAAAAACACAAACAACTAAATAAGGAAATAAAGAACCTCCTTTGTTACAAATAAGTGGAAAGGGACTGGACTTGGGAATGTACTGGCATGGGAAAATTCCTTGATGAGAAAAAGTATCTCTACCAAGCTGTTCTATTAACCACAGTCATGAGGAGAGGTGTCTAAACAGGAGGAATACAGGGTTCCTTTGTCCTTGCTTTATAACAGTGGGTTCATTGAACCATGCTCACCCATGGTAGGTACAGTGGAGGAAGAATTCAATCCCAGACCAGCGTCTAGCTTATGCCTTCCAAGGGGAAGGTAGAAGGTAGATTGGGTCAGGTAGAAAGAATCTGTTTCTTTAAATCACACTGGTGACATGTAGAGAATCATGCATCAATCACACTTTAATAAGCACAGAGGAAGATGCTGGGGGACTGGACTGGGAAGGGGAAGTAGTGGGGAGTGGAAGAAGGGCACAGAGAATCACTTATGTAACTGCTGGATGAGTATCTAATTTTGGATGCAGTTTTTTTTCCCCAAGTGGCTTTTATGTTCCTCCTTAAACTCTTAGTTCTGAATTGTTATTTATTGTTACCGGACATCATCTACTCACATACTTACTTAATAACATTGTAGGAACAAGATACATTTTCAATGCACTAGGAAGGTCAGTACCTTCGGTTTATAGTCAGAGGCAAGACACAAAAACTGGTCTTCCTGACTCCCAGACATGTTCTTAATCTCTGGTGCCATGCTTTCGCTCTAATAAATAAAGTCAAGCATAACAAGTCCATGCATTTGCTACGTCTGATTGCAACCCTATTCCGTCATCTCTTTAGGACAGACGGCACAGATAGACAATGAACTGGGTCCAAAGTTGAACAGAAAGAGGACAGCAGTGTGCCCTGCTTTTGGTAAATTGAAAAGCTCATTGCTTCCAGGAGAATCAGCTTTTACTTTAAGGGAAGAGAAACTGCATGTTATGATATAACTAAGTGATATAACTATCGCAAGGTACCTGGGTGAAGGCACCCTGACTTCTTCCTCTAGCAGAGACTCTTCTCGCATCATCAGAACTTGTTGGCGACTGACAAGGATGCTAACAGATATGGTCAATGAATCCTTCAGTCCCTATCATGACAGATGTGCAGTGGAGTATTCACAAATGCCTTTTCTTCATCAAAAGTCTAAATTCTGTGATTAAAATTATTCCTTACTAGATTGGCACTGCTTTTAAAAAAGTCTAACCAAAAAAAAAAGAATAAATAGAATGAACTTTTCCCCCCCAAAATGATCATTCTATTTTATACTCATTCATTATAAAACAAACAAAATAAAAAGAGATTAATACATTAAAATTTTTCCTCAGATTTTATCTTAGTAGGAATGCCTTCCAATCAATATGAGTTGGCTTCATAAGCAGGCTCCTTCCTACTTTTGCATTCTCCTTACATCTTAATCTCCTCCATGATCTAATGATATTGAATTCTCGGTATCACAAAAGATACTTCATTTCCCATTTTCATTAGCTGTCCTCCTCATCTCTGGCTCCTGGCTTTTTCTAAGTCTCAGCTGAAATTCTAGTTTCTGAAAAAAAATCTTTTCTGGCATGCCTTTATGCTATTCCTTAATGCTATTGCCTTCTCTCTGACAACATCTTCAGTTCATCCTGCGTATGTTTTGTTTGTTCATAGTGATTTGTGTGTTTTCTCCCCAGTGAAATGTAAGCTTGCTGAGGACAGGGATTCTTTTCACCTTTTTTCCCCTAGAGCTTAGGAGAGTACCTGAAACATATAAGGTATGTAAGAAACGCTTGTAGTCTGAGCAATCGCCTTTAAGTTTCCTACCTACATTTTGCTTTACTTGATTTGTAGTCCCTCCTCCCAAGGTCCAGCACATAGTAGGTGCTTAACAAATGAAAAAAGGAATTCAATTAAATGATAGTTTTAGATGGATTGTACTATATATATTTTGAAAATTAATTATTTACTTTTTACATCCCTGCATTTTCTTAAATTAAGATGGTAAAATTGGCTATTTCCACAAGGTGGTGCTATTTCTTTAGAAATGACCAAAATTTTTTACATTTTTAATTCGAATGTTCTAATATTTTTATTGTGTTTCTCTTAGCTAGGACACCGGTTTCAATGTACCATAAACAATGTAGTGAACAGTAGAAAATTCATATTTTAACCACATAACATGGACTCACAGACAAGGTTCACCCATGTTACTGAATTTGATTCTCACTTTTCAATATTAAATTTAAATGCATGACTTATTTATAGTTTTAAGAATGATTACTAATAATAATCAACTATTTAATATAAGGAAAAATACTTTACATTTGTAAAGTATTTTACCTATTTTTTACATCTAATTATCATTTAAAAATTTAATTTTTTTAAAGATCTCTTAAAACGTGAATTTCCCTTACTGAATGGATCTCCCTTAGTAATCTCAGGTAGAATGAGTCCTAAGCCATCTGGTTTTTCATATGATCAGAACCTCGCATTATGTTTGACACAGCAATGAATTTTGATTTGGGGGATTTTTCTTAAAGTGGGTTCACCGGCTTACATGTATAAATAGTTCAATAATAGTCCAATAAAATGAACATGTACTGTGTACATGGAACTATTTTAGGGACAAAATATATTTTATAAAATATTACGTGTATTTCTTCAGATGAGGAAAATGCAAGCATTAAAATTGTTGATAAACATCAAAGAAAATTAACAAATAATAACATTTCAAAAAAAGGAAATTTTTTGCCACTAGGTTGTGCTGAGAGAATAAACTTCTATACCCTGCTGTTTTAAAATTTCTTAAAGAATAGTGAGATAGCAAATGAAGAAAGGATTTTGTGAGAAACAAATCACCTATTAATTTCTAAATCTTACCTAAAAAATGTCCTAGATTTAAGCCAGCTAGTTGGAACCCAGAATGCATTGTTTTCTGGGGTGGGTAGGAAAATGTTAGAAATCATCTCTGGGTTTAGTTAGCTCATAAATCCTTATTTAAAACATAATTTGCCAAGAGTACAGTGGCTAATATACCATAACTCAATTTCTTTTGCAAAACATATTTTACTGAAATAATTTTTACCTTACCAAAATGATTTCCCTAGTATTCTTTCCCCTTTCACCTTCCTGAGAGTGTATGTCTCTCTATATAAATACAGACATATAAAGATGTTTAAAAGAAAAAAACTAAAAAGGGAAAAATAGTAAAAATAATAAATAAATTAAAAAACTATGAAAATATTTGTGATATAATATGCCCATGGACCTTCCCTCACATGCCTGTGCAGTAAAGGAGTGGGAGTATCTTCACATAATCCATTCTTTAGAGACATTCTTGGGGATGCAGTTAGGTCTAGTATAGGAATATCTCAGTTTTATACAATTTAGTTTAATCATTCTCAAGTTTTTTACTTTTTTTGGTGGGGGGAGGATGGTGATGGGAAAAAAAACCAGTCACCTGCAGCTGATGTCCATTCTCACATATAGGCAATTTTCTCCTTTGTCAGCAGTTCTTCCAGAAGAACTGGATTTCAGTAAACTCCAAATCACATTACTAAATGCTTGGGGTATAATGGGAGTGGAGAGGGGTACGACCAATAGCGTCTCATTCAAAACAAGATCCTGTGTTTAACAGATTTAGTTATTCGCATTATTTTCTACTACAAAAGGAAGGAGAGGAGTGGGATATTTTATGTGGACCAGGTCAAGCGAAGGAACATTCTACACTTAATTTCTTGGCCATGCTTGAAAATGCAAGTGTCATAGTTGATGAAATGGTTTAAAATTCGAAAGGCAGTGGGAGATAAAAGAAAAAAAGGGAGAAATTTTAAAATATGGCTAATTACATGGTGGAGAGGGGATTGAGGGGAGGTGAATGATGCCATAAAGACACAAAGCAGATATGACTTCTGACCTTCCCTGACTTTCACCCTCTTACCTAGAATGCAGTGTGGAGTAGTGGATAGAGAGATTGTCTCACAAACCCTAAGGCCCAAGTTCAAGTTTGCTTCTTCCACATACAGACTAGATAATCCTGGAAATAATTTTGTTTAATTTCTCAATGCTCCTGGCAACTCTCTAAAATCACAAATTGCAAAAAAGAAACAGATCTTTCTTGGTAACAAGTTTCTCAGCAGGTCCTCTCTATGTGAATGAAATTACTGGTCAAAAATAAATATAAAACGAACATATCTTATTTCAAAGCTAGAATGTCAGCATTTAGTTCAAATATCAAATACCTGCTTTTTGCCTTGCCACCCTCATTTTGAAGATGAAAAAAGTGAAGCCAAAAGAAATTAAATGTCTTTTCCATGGTCAATTTAATTTGATTCAATACAGATTAAATACCTGCTGTGTGTAGGTGTTGCACTAGACCAGGAGTGGGGAACCTATAGTCTCAAGGCCATACATGACCTCATGAAGTTTGTATTCAATCAAAGGGCTGCACTTGAGGACCTAGAGGGACACATGTGACCTCAGGGCCACAAGTTACCCACTCCTGTACTAGAACCTGAGAGTAAGAAGACAAAAATGAACAAGTCCCTGACCTTGAGTAGCTTATTATGTTCTACTGACTATGGCTATGGCAGATCAAAGACAAAAGCCCACCTATTACAGCTTATCCTTCACTACTCTTTTCACCAAACCACATAGTTCCTGACCATCTTTAAAGTTATTTTTCAGAAGGACTTTGTTAAAATATGCACCTGCCTGTAGAAGACCTAGCTTGGCTGGAGGCTGATGACTTTGCAAAGCTCTGCCTCATTGCCTGCAAGTCAAGTCACCACCCTAAGGATGGCACTGATCCTCTTCAAGAGGGAAGGAGGAACAACACCACTGCCTTCAAAAGTGGCCAGGGTAGAGACTGTCCTTTACCTTCCTCACACCAGCAGTCATTACAATGGGTTGGAATGTAGGCCCAGGTAGTGAGCAAACAGGTAGAGGTCTCGTCGGATAGATTTTTGTCTAGCAGAGAAAGAATGAGGTAAGAGGAAAATAAAACAAAACAACACGATGTGATTCTGGGCATGTTTACTCAAGTACATCGAGGACCAGCTTTTGTTGGCCTTCAAAAACCATTTACTGGGCAAAAGAGCACGTTGCAGTCCAAACACAACTAACCTTTAGTTTGTCTCAAACTTCTCTTCCTACTCATTCTTTTATTTTTCTTTTCTTTTCTTTTTGGTCTTCCCATATGCAACAGATATGGGGGATGAAGGGAGGGAAGAGAAATATTTTTGCTTTGACTCTGTCTCATTTTCAATCTATCTTTCTCCTACCTTTCATAATCACTGTCTCAAATCAAAAGTCAATCTATTCTTACTATTTTCAATTCCCTTCTACCATCTCTCTCTCTCTCTCTCTCTCTCTCTCTCTCTCTCTCTCTCTCCCTATTTTTGAGTTGTTTTTCAGTCGTATCTGACACTTCATGACCCCATATAGGGTTTTCTTGGCAAAGATACTGGAGTGGTTTGCTATTTCCTTCTCTGGCTCATTTTATAGATAAGGAAACTGAGGCCAACAGGGTTAAGTGACTTGCCCAGGGTCACACAGCTAGTAAGTGGCTGAAAACACATTTGAACTCATGAAGATGAGTCTTTCTGGTTCCAGTCTTCATGTCTATCCACTCCATCATCTAGCGGCACAGGTAACCGCCTATAATATGGCTTAAAATACTTCAGTAATTATATGAAAATAGCATTCTGGAAGATAGATGACCAATGATAATTTGTATAGTCAATATCTTCTCAGAAAACATTCTCTTTGACTTCACAGTATCTGATGCCTGTAATCCTTGCTACTAGGGAAGACTGAGGGGGTTTTGAGCTGCAAGCAGAATTAAAGCTGATTGGAGACTTGTGTTAAGTCAAGTGTCAATCCAGTGAACCCCGAATAAGGACAGTTATAAGAATGTTTAAGGAGGAGAGAACCAGATTAAGTTGAAAATCAAGTCGATTAAAGGTTCCAATTAGGGATGGCATTGGATCATGAATGGCTACTGTACTTCCATTATCAGGGAGATGACAATGATGATGATCTTATATGTTTCCTACAATACCTAGCTTAGTGTCTTGCAAATAGCAGGTTCCTGATTGTTGATTATCTGAACAGGAAACAATTGAGCAAGGGGATAAGATCATTGACGAGTTTTCCAGATCTTCTCCAGTCCAGGCTTCTAACAATGATGAAGGTATATTAAAGACTGAATTCTTGACAAACTACCTTCACATATGAATCCACATTGAAATTCCCATACCAAAGACCATTCCTATGTAAGTGGATTTTGAATAATTTATAAAACAGTTCTTTGGGCAAATCCTCTTATTTCTGTGGGTCGCATTTCCTTCAATTAGGATGTAATGGGAGGGGCAGTCTATAGAACATATCTTATTAGGTCTCTTTCAGATATAATATTTTATAATTTTATACAGAGTGGATGATATATAAGTTTTGGATAATTATATTAAACTGTCTCTGTCATGTCCTGTAGCTGAAAGAACCAGTAACCAGCAACCAATGTGACCTCTTCCTCCCTCACTGGCCTCGGCAATGACCCATTACTACAGACATAAGATAGACAGTGGCTTATTATGTTTTGTTCTGTTTTGTTTTTTCCGTCAGAGAGATTTCCCCTAGAAGTTCTCTAGATGCAAATGAAAACAAAATCTTCTAATGGTAGAATTTCATGTACGAAGATGGATGGAAGATATTTTTTAAAAGATACCTTATCTGTTATCCCTCAAATCATGTTATATAAGCAACTACCTACTCAGAAATGAAAAAAAAGCAGCTAACCCTTAAAATTAAAAGATATAGTTCCCTTGTTCATTAATTTCAAAGATAAGGTTAAGCCTGTCACTCTGAAGTGAACAAAGGGAATAAAAGTTATCAGCTTGCCTCAAATGAGAATCTATTTAATTGGTTTCTGATAGCAACAATCCATAGTGGAATATAGAAAGAAAGCTAACATCATTTCTATAAAAGACTTTGACCATGGAAAATGAGCAGCTACAAGGTGCCTGATATCCTATCCACTCTGATTACAAATGAGATTAAGAGCAGAATGAAATCTTGAGATTCCATATTAAAATAAGAGTTTTTATTGGCTATTTTAGGATTGCACTTAAAATATGTCTTCCTCCTTAATATATGTGAAACATTTTCCTCTGAGTATGTGTGGTAAGGATTTTCTTGGATATTAAATCTAGAAAACTGGCATCCCTTTGTGTTCCAATAAATATTTAAAATCTATTAAATAGTCTTAGAAAGATTTGTGTTGATGTTAACATCACTACAACTTGAGAATTTAAACTCCACCTGGCAAATTTTACATCCTCTACACAGCATCTAACAGACTATAATTGAAGGGCTGCCAAATTTGGTGGAGTCAAGAAAAAATCAGACAAATAAGAATTCATATGGAGGTGATATGTTGGGGGGGATCAAAACAAAATAAAACATTATAGTTTGTCATCAGATCCCTTTAGGAGACTGATACTCATTAATAGTAGTATCACAAGAACATTACAGAACATAGTAAAAATGTTGTGCTTTGATTTTTGAGGCTAACAATTAATAATGCTTAAGAAATGTCAATAACTATGGGTAAAAACTATATGCTGAGATTTTTATATATGAAATGTATTGTACATTAAAATAAGCTGTAATAGTCTAGTAACAGTAGCTTAAATTTCTATAGCACTTCAAAGTTTGCAAAATGCTTTACATGTGTTATTTCATTTGATTTTTTAACAACCCTAGGAGACAAGTGTTACTATTCTCCCACTTCACAGAGGAAAAAACTGAGGCTGAGAGAGATCTAAGTGAAGTGACTTGCCCAGAGTCACAAAGATGTTTATAAAGCACCTAATAAATTCCAGGTACTGTTAGGTATAGGAATTGATGATGATGATGATAGCAGTCTCTGAACTGCAAGAGCTTATATTTGACTGACAAACAACAACACTCTAATTTAAGAGATTTTTGTTCCAGCAATGACTAGCTATGTGATTCTGGGCAAACTTTTTACCTATTTCAACCTTAATCTTCCCACCAGAAAAATAGACATAAAAATTCCCTCCCTATCTATACTAGGGTTCAGACATTCAGTTTTGTTTTTTTTTTGTTTAAGGAAGAAGTGAGATTATAGGTCATCTACTCATGGGGTCTTAGATCTAGAGGTGGGAGGAACCTCAGAGATCATGAAGTTCAACCCTTTCATTTTACAGATAAGGAAACTAAGGTATGAGAAGTTAAACGATCTACCCAAGATCATATTAAATGAGGGATGATGGAGATTTGAGCCCAGGGCTTCTGACTTCCTATCAAGCACTCCTTCCGTTGAACTGAGGAGTTCTCATCAACCGTTTCTGGTGGAGCATGTCAGAAGTCTTTGTCAGTCCTCTAAGAAGATGCCCCAGTGTGGCCTGCATGGTTGTGCTGTAAACCTTAATGTGACAGAAGAACGTGAGTTTCTGTTTGCCTAATACGAGCTAGACCCTGTGCTGAATAAATGCAAAGCTCTTAGCTCATAATCAATAACAGGGAAATCTTAATGTGTCAAATGCTCCTTTTCATGACGTGATGAGAGCAAGAAGGTTCTATAGGGAGAAGAAAGGTCTCCATGGGAAGTTCAATGGTTATTTCAGGGTTCTTCTGCCTCTCCATCTACATAAGGTTACTGTGATTTTTCTGCCTTGCTGCTACCAATAGTCTTAACAAAGCTAAATCTTTTTGGGTTTTACAAAGTTGTCATGATCCTTGAGCTTATGGAGGTGTGAAGGATTACACTGCCTACTAATAATAATCCCCTGGGATAAACAGCCCCTGCACTTTATTTTAGGAAATTTGCACATCACCCCAACCCCTGAAGGGCAAAGTCCTATTTCACAGCGCAGGTTAAGTCACTTGCCCAGGATCACATAGCTAGTAAATGTCTGAGACAGCATTCTTTCCACTGAACCTGCCTCATGTGTGAGTTTCTGTGTTTTACACACATATGTGTGAGTTTCTATGTTTACACACATGTATATATATACAAATACTTAAAATATACACACAAATATGCATGTGTATACATATGCATAAGTTTACATATAGAAGATGTACATGTGCACATTCATTTGCTTTTGTATATGTGTGAGTATACATTGCAGATGTGAATATATATGTATGCACATATTATAGACACATATACTTAGATACAGCCTTCAGTCCAACCAGAGAGCTCTTATTTTACAAATTTATGGAAATGCTCTCCATTTAGCAGTCTGCAAATATACAGAAGCTGCTTTCATTAAAGAGAGATGCAGAGAGAACAGATACATTGGGATAAGATAACTGTGAAAGAAGGAAGAGTTTAAAAAAAAGAAATCCATAATACCCCTCTCCCCCAATTATTGTTAGGTAATAGTGGCTTTGAAGCAATGAAGAATGCCATGGGTCATATAAAAATATTTTTAAAAAGCATTTGTTTAGCAAGCAGCTAATCTGTGACTCACACTTGGCAAGCTATTATTGATGAGAAAAAAGCAGGCGGGGGTGGTGGAAATATGACATTGACCTGGTATCAGAGGACAACATTTTATAAAAATCACAGCATGGTAAAGCCAGAGAAGGTCTGAGAACTCATCCAATCTAACTTTTCCATCCTCCAACCAAGAAAACGGAGACCAAACAAGTTATTGATGAACCAGAATCCAGATCTCCCAACAACCAGTTCAGGGCTGTTTCCTAGGTCAGGGGTGGAACTCAACCAGCATGGTGGAGAGTAAAGGACCATTTTTATTCCTAAATTCTCTGTCATTTAATTTTAATTTCTTAACACCTAAGGCCAAATAAGGAGTTTTTTTTCATTTAATAACAAATCAATTAATCTAACACTGAAAAGAACTATTTTTAATTTTGAATGTAATTAAATGAAAGATGGTAATTTTCTATCTACAATATGACTTCAAAGCCATCATATAGACTCATTCTCAGAATAATATTTTTTAAATAGCTGAAGGGAGTACTAAATTGCAGTTAGAGCTTAGTGAAAATGAAGATATATTATTTTTTCCATTGAACTTTACAGAGTCCCCCATAGAAACCTTAGGGTTCTGGGGATCCTAGGCTAAGAACCTAGATTAGATGTTCACTAAATTCCCCTTCACCTCTAGATTCTGTAACCCTAAAGTGAATGTGCATTACCAGAGCCCATGATGAACATGGCTACACATGGTAACTAACTAGAAGGTCCAAACCATATTCCCACATCCCAAGAAGGCCCAAGTAATATTTTGTCAACATCTCATGTTACAAGACTAGACCAAAGGTGGATCTAAGAATGCTTTTGTGGTTCTCCTTCAGGAGAAGATCAGATTAGTGAATCTATGAGTATGGAAGTTATCTCAGTGCTAATAATGAATCCCTCACTGGATGCTATTAAGGGCCTTACAGTCTTATATCTATCAGACTATAAGGTCTTTAAGTACAGGGACCATGACACAATCTTTTATTTTGGGAAGGGGGGGGCAATACCCTACAGCACCTACTAAGTACTTATTGACTAAATTGCTGAATTTTATGAATTTCCACCTCTTAATTGGCCCAATGGCTTTACCAGTTTTAAAAAAAACCAACTCAAGCGTTCTCCCCAGCATCATTACCTCAGTATGTCACAATTCACTGTCATTTGTCTAGATTTTTGAATGAGGGAGTTTAAGGTCTTCCATTGAAACAATGCTCACTTGTCTGCTTTCCTATGACTGTAGGTGTTTAAGTTACCAAAGAACTAAGAAATCATCTAGTTCAGGGGTGGGAAACCTGTGGTCTCAAGGCCACATGTGGCCCTCTCGGTCCTCAAGTGTGGCCCTTTGACCGAATCCAAACTTCATCCTTGGAATTTGTTCTGTGAAGTCTGGATTTATTCAAAGGACTGCACTTGAGGACATAGAGAGCCACATATGACTTCAAGGGCATAATTTCCCCATCCCTGATCAAATACAACCCCCTTTTTTCTTACAGATGAGGAAACTGAGGCTCAGGGTAGTCAAATGACTTACCTGAGGAAGTACAAGAAATATAAGTAGGAAAGCAGGGATGAAACTCAGACCCCTAACTCCATATTCAGCTTTCTTTCCCTTACATCAAATTGCAGCTTAAGAAAATGGCAGTGATAGAAATTTCTAACCCATAAAACACTGCCTGTACCTGAATGGAATGTGATATTTTCCTCACTCGAGCAATTTTTATTTTTGAATATAAAAGAAAGATTATAGAAATACACACCCCATATAAATATGTAAGTTTACACATGGTCTAATTCATATGCTTCCAAACAACTAAAGGCAATCCCTAAACATGGAGCTTTTTGTCAAGTAGATAATAGCTCTGTTTCTCAAGTATGATTGCTGGAAACTGGAGTATTAAAAGGGCACTGAGTGGAAAAGACTAGATAAACACAACTGAGTGGCAATCAAACACAGCAGGCCAGTGTTCAACCACCTAAAGAACACAAAGTTCTTGGGGAGGAAAAGAGGGAGGAAAAGAGGGGGGAAGGACTCCCTGTTCTGTAAGAATTGCTGGAAAAAACTGGCAAGGGGCTGGGGAGCGAAGCGAGAACTAGGAAAGTAACATGCTACAAATCTACACAATTTATTAATTGTGTAGCAATAAGCAAACAGAAACAACCCAAAAAGACCACCACTAGATATTCACTAATTATAATGACAAATCCTGGTTCCATGGGACAGAAAGAAGGACATTAAGCTCTTCTTGCAGGAGAAGAAGAGGCCAGGGATACAGCATCCGTTGGTTCTCTTAGCTGTTTCTTTATGTAAACCAAGGAGGATTCTGGACAGCGGCATCTTGGTAAATATTTAAAAACAAACTCTGAGAGACAGATAGGACAAAATATATCCACAACAGACTTTTAAGTTTAATCGGAATTATTAGCATTTGATCTATTCCTTTCTTAAGTCCACAAATCAAGGCCTCATTGGTAATATTTGCCGATTTGAGGTTCTAAATACTCACACATTTGATTTAAGAACCTTACTGACTCCAGCACAGTCAGGGGTGTGTCATCACAGGAAACGATTATGAGGAGTCACTAGGAATCAGTGGAAAAAACATTGGTTCTGATGTCATTAGACCCAAGTTTACATCTTCTCTCTTTTATTTACTCTGTGTACTAATCTTGGGCAAGTCATTCAATTTCCTCATCTGTAAAAATTAGAGGGCTGGGACTGATGCTCTGAAATGTCCTTTTTAGTCTTATAACTATGACCCCAGGATGGGAAAAAAATAAAAATTCAATAAAACCTTTTCACCCTTTAAGTTAAGCTAGCACAGTAAAGCAGAGAAAACTCTAGGTTTGAAGTCAGAAGATGATACTTACTACCTCAGGGATCTTTTTCAAGTCTTTAAATTTTCTGGCCCTCAGTTTTCTGACTTGTTAACAAAGAAGTTTGGATTGATTATCTTTAAATTCCCTTCTAAGTTTGTGAGCCTATGTCATTTTAAAGTTGAAATGGAAGAGATGAAAAGATAAGGTAAAGCAGAGCATCCAAGAAATATAAAAGACAAAAGATTGAATGAAAATGCCACTTCTTAGTTATTTGGCTGTAGAATCATTGTTAAGTCATTTCTCAGTTGTAGCTGATTCTTCATGACCCCATTTGGGGTTTTCTTGGCAGAGATACTGGAGTGGTTTGCCATTTCCTTCTCCAGCTCATTTTACAGATGAGGAAATCAAGGCAAATAGGGTTAAGTGACTTGCCCAGGGTCACAAAGCTAGTAAGAATTTGAGGCTGGATTTGAACTCATGAAAATGACTGTTCCTGACTCCAGGCTGGGCACTCTATCCACTGTGCCACCTAGTGCCTAAGTATAAAATTAAGTCTATTTTAACTCAAAGTATTTTACTAGGAGACTTCATATCCCAACTCACCCCAAGTCGGGAAACTGGACAAGAGGAAGATACATCAATACTCCGGTCAGAAAACATGAGGAAAATGAACAACTGGCATTTATAAACATGACTACTTGATCAAAGCTTCCATGCCCGGCTATGCATTCCTTACCACCCTCTCTGCAACAGTTATCATTACAGTCTTTCCTAGTCACACATCTCATTTTATTTCTCCCTCTAACCATGAATCTCATTACACTTCCAACTTTTTTTCTCATTTCCCATAGATGACATCTACTACTGTACATATTTGATGCTTTCTCCCTTAGCAAACTTAATCGTTACATTTCACAGCTCTTAAAAAAGATATAGAAATATACACTAAGCAAAATTTTCTTGTTGTATAAACATATATGAACCCTCTGTTACCCACTTCCAGCTGTCATCCCATCTGTCTCTCAACTCCTTATTGCCAAACTTACTGGAAAAAAGTCATCAACAATGGATTCGCCTTCATTCTTTCCCTAAGCCTTGTCAATCTGACTCTCATTAAGCAATTATCAAACATTAATAAGTGTCTACTATGTGCCAGGTACTGTGCTAGGCAGTAAGGAAACAAATAAAAATGTTCCTTTCCTCAAGTACCTTACATTCTAATAGGAGGGTCCAATAAATATGGATGAGAAATTTTAATTGTAGCAGTCACAGTGTTTGTGAGAGAAAATGCAAGGTAGTCCTACATCATTTCCTTTTCAGTTGTAAAGACAGTATTAATCACTGTGGCAAGAGATGAAAAATGGTGGAAGGGAGTTGGGAGCAGAGGGGAGGAAGTATGCTCTGGATTTGGAATTCTTGTTCAAATATGGGCTGAACTAAATAGTATCACAGATTCTGATCCAGAAATTCTGATTCTATCTGTAGGGGGTAGGGTGAGGAGGCTTCCTGGGGAAGGTGCGATTTATAAGTGGACTTTAAAGAGCAGGTGAAAAATTCCACAGGTAACAAGCAAAGAGAAAACACAAGTAAGGAAAAGGGTAGAAAATATTGGTTGGACAGATGAAGTAGCCCAACTAATGTTGAGAGACACGTTAGAGAATATGAGAAGATGTACATGTACATATAGGACATATTCTTATTTAGATTAATTAATTCAGATGAGTTCTTGTATACATAAGAAGATATACATATAATATATATATATATATATATATATATATACTATGTATATATATATATATGCATCATATAGCAGTAGATAATATCAGCCTATGTGTATATATGAATATATGGTTAATGTCCAACTAATTTTTATCTGAAGTCTTCCAGTGACAGCCCACTTTGCTCCTGACAAGGATTTCCTTCCTCACCACCATCATCAGGCCCTAGTTTTCTTCTTTATATCTTCCAATAACTGCTCATGAAATAGTTTGTTCTGAGCCTATTTCATGGAATTTTCATACATGCTTCTGTTTTATATGTTCCATGATTATGTGATATTGTCCCCAGAGAATGTGAAATCCACAAAAGAAAGAAATATCACTTATTTTCTATTTTCCAGTTCTTAGTATAGCATTGTGCACACAGCAGTTGCTTAATAAATGCCTGTAGAATTTAATTAATTGGAAAAAATAATAAGATATCTCTTATTTCCTGGTTTACTCATTAAACCCAAAGGGGGGAAAACACTGTCTGAAAAATTATTTTAATTGTTTTTTAAATTTACTGTATTAGTAAATGTACATTGACAACATAGGGTGGGAATGAGCATGTTGTAAAGAAAATGGAGTCTTTGGAGAGAGGTAATGTTTTAATTCATATTTCTTATTTTTAAAAACATTTTCCTTGATTAAATATTTCCCAAACTACATACTGTAAATGTATTTCTAAGATTTCCAGTGTTGCTTCAGGGCCACTGATTAGTGTTAAGAAACATGACTGAACATGAGCTGTTAAGTTAATTGATAATATATATGCTGATTACCAGCAAAATATAATCTGTAGTAGATACTTGCTCTGGCGATGTTAGATAATTTCAATGGTTGTCATCTTTAATGTTTTCAACATTAATTTATTCCTTATGGAAACGGATAAATTCAGAGACAAGAATTTAATCAGAACAAATGTCACAATCAACCTTTCATCATAGTCCTTGAACACTGATTTCTCTCTTGGACCTAAATAAAATTTGTTTCTTTTGCTTCTGAAGCATTTATTAAAACTGAATATAAAATGGTGACAGGTGCTAACAAATATGGCCCAAAGGGCAGCTCCCTGGGCCAGTTACTCACAGGTATGCTGATGGTCAATGACTACATTTCATAGAGGTATCTGGACCTGGAGAAAAAAAAAGAGCCTGAAATTGAATTTTTTCCTCAGGTACTCACTAGCTGTGTCACCCTGGTCAAATTCCTCAACTACTCATATGTAAAATGAGGAAATTCAAATCATTGATCTAAGTTCCTTTCCAGCACTTAACCTTTCCCATGAAATGTTTAGCAACTAACATAAAATTATCCAATGCCTAATAATGTTCCAATGAAGATACACTTCTAAGACCAGTACTTCAAGGAACATCACATTCATATATACATTTAATATATGTATTAATATATGTATTAATATTATTTTATTATATTATATACATTCTATATAATACATGTATTATATACATATTAATATATGTATTAATACAATACACTAATATGGAAACATTTTACATGATTACCCCCATATAAACTATATTGAATTGTTTACCATCTTGGGGTAGAGGGAGGTAAGATGGGGGAAGGTGAGAATTTGGAACTTGAAACATGAAAAAGATGTTAAAAATTGTTTTTAGAAGAATTGGGTAAAATAAAATATAAATAAATCTTCAATGAAAAGGTGAATCAGATTACAAA
Organism: Potorous gilbertii; assembly: GCA_028658325.1. Classification (NCBI taxonomy): domain Eukaryota; kingdom Metazoa; phylum Chordata; class Mammalia; order Diprotodontia; family Potoroidae; genus Potorous; species Potorous gilbertii. The sequence goes on from CM053770.1 coordinate 211,774,724, forward strand.
ACTTGGAAAGAAGGTGAATTTTATTTATGGCAGAATTTAAGATCTGAGAGGGGTGTCCCAGGTCTTCTAGTCTATTCCATATCTGAAAGGAATCTCCATTGTCACATAGCCCATCAAGGTGTTCATCAGAATAAATGTCATAAGCAATCCTGATATGTCCTTTTTTTTCCCCTATCCATTCCTTGAAGTCTTCCAGTGGTAAATAACACTACCTACCTCCCAGGATAGCCCAATTCTTTTTACTGATAGCTTTATAAATTCACGGAATCTTTTTTTTATTTCTTGGTATTAAACTTGACCCTGTCACTCTACATTATTTCTGTTTCAGGCCACTGAGAAAGTCAGTGCATTACCTCTGCTATATGACAGTCTTACAGAGAGCTATCACATCCACCCTAGAGTCTTCTCTTCTACAGACAATTTCCCACTCCATTTCTTTTGATCATCATAAAACAGATTCAAGGCACTTTACGTTTTTGGCTATCCTCCCCCGGAAACTCACTTGACATATCAATGGTCTCCTTAAAACTATGACTCCCAGATCTAAACTCAATATTGCAGTTATGTCTAGATCAGGAAAGATAAAAAAGAGACATGTCTTTATCCAGTGTAGTTATTCCTCTCCTCATTCAATACCAGATTACGGTGTCTGAAAAGTCAAAGTAGGGCTCCATATCATGCTGTGGAAAAACATTAACTTTGGAGTCTTCTAAAACCCCCAGATCTTGTTCAGGAAAAATGAAGTCTAATACATATTTTCCATTTATTTTTTCATGAAAGGTTGATTTTTTTTACTCCAAGTATAAGACTTTATATTTCATCTTATTCAATTCATTTCAAAACTCTAGCCCAGGGGACAGCAACCTACATGGAGCCTGTGGGCCAAATTCTATCTACTACCTGTTTTACTGTTGTTTTTTTTTCAAATGATCCACAAGCTCAGAATGTTTTCCTGTAAAACCATTCTGAGCTCAAGGGCTAAAGAAAGATAAAAATATAAACACTATTCTGAGCTCACAGGCACACAAAAATATACAGTTGTGGCCCAGGGATATAGTTTGCCAACTCCTGTTCTAGAGAACTGTGATTGTTTTCAATTTATCATTTAGTATGTTAACAAGTCTTCTCAGCTCTGGGCATCAGCAAATTCAATAGCCATACCATCTGAACCTTTATCCATCATTGATAAAAATTTTTAAACAGCACAGGGCAAAGTAGAAAACCCTGAAGCAGTCTACTGGGGTTTTTCTGACAAGGTAGTGAAAAATTATTAACAAGTATTCTGAGTCTGGTCATTCAACCAGTCCCAAATCTGTTTAATTGTACTCAGATCTACACATATTTGCACAAGAATATCAAGTGCTTGGCTCAAAATGTCGACAAATTCTATTTATATATGTATATATGTACGTGTGTATATTATATATATGTGTAGATATATACACACGTGCTCGCACACACACACACACACACACACACACACACACACACACATATATATATATATATATATGGAGAGAGAGAGAGAGAGAGAGAGAGAGAGGAAGAGAGTACAAATGAGAGACAGAATTTTTCTTGATCTACCAGTTTGACAGGAAATAGCTTAATCTTTATAAGCTGAATTGGTGAAGTAATGCCATAGTTTCCCATCGTAGTTTCCCTCATTATCTCTTTAAATTAGATCTATTTTTTCTTTTTTCTTTATCTGAGATAATGATTGCAACTCCTGTCATTTTTATTTCGACTAATACAAAAAAGATTTGGCTCCAACTTATTTTAACTAGGTGTATGTACTTCTGTTTCGTGTGTGTTTTGTAAACAACATATTGTTTTCAATTATTTCATCAATACACTTCCATTTTATAAATGAGTTTATCCCATTCAAATTTACATTTATGATTCTTGTGTTGTTTCCTTCCATCCTCTTGTCTCCTGTTTATCCTTTTCTCTCTTTTTATCCTGTCCCTCCTCAAAAGTCTATTTTTCTCCTCCCTTAGTCTGCCCTTCATTTTATCATCCCCTACCCCTATCCTATAGCTCTTACCCTCTGCCCTCCTCTTTCCACATTGGACAGGACAGATTTCTATGCCACTTTGCCCACTGAGTGTGTATGCATATACATACACAATGACATACATGCATACATGAATATATATATATATGTATGTATGTATGTATTCTTCCCTCTTTGAACTGATTCCTATGAGAGTAAGGTTTAAACATGGCCCCCATCCCCTCATTTTTCCCTCTATTATAAAAGCTTTTCCTCACATGTCTATTTTATGTGAGGAAAATTTCCCCATTCTACATCTCCCTTCCCCCTTCTCCCAGTCCACCACTCCTTTCCTCCTCTTTCTCTTTCATCTTTTGTTGGACATCATCCCAACAAAACTAACTCCATTTCATGCCCTATGTCTATCTAGATGCATTCTAACAGTCTTAACAATGATAAAACTCTTAGGAGTTACATGTATACTCTTCCCATATAGGAATACAAACGGTTTGCCATTATTGAGTCCCTTATTGTTACTCTTTCCTCTTTACTTTTATATGTTTCTCTTAAGTCTTGAGTTTGAATGTCACATTTTCTATTCAACCTTGGCCTTTTCATCATGAATACCTGGAAGTCCTCTATTTTATATATATATATAGATATATATATATAGATATATATAGATATATTCATTTTTCCCCACTGAAGGATTTTACTCAGCTTTTTCTGAGTAGGTTATTCTGGTTATAATCATACCTTCCCTGTCTTCCAGAATATATTCCAAGACTTGTGCTCCTTTAATGTAGCAACTGTTAAATCTTGTGTAATCCCAACTAGGGTTCCACGATAATTGATTTGTTTCTTTCCGACTTTAAGCAATAACTTCTCCTTAACCTAGAAGTTCTAGTTTTGATTTTCAGATATTTTTTTCAGGAAGTCATTGATAGAATTTTTCAATTTCTATCTTACCCTATATCGGATCTAAGATATTGGGGCAATTTCCTAGATAATTTCTTGAAATATGACATCTAGGGTCTTTCTTTGATCATAACTTTCAAGTAGTCCAATAATTCTAAAATTTTCTTTCTTCAATATGTCATCCAGGTGACTTGTTTGTCCAATGAAGTTTTTAACATTTTCTTTTATTTTTTTTCATTCTTTTGACTGTTTTTTCCCTTTTTTTTCCTGAAGTCTCATGGAATCATCACTTCCATTTGTCCAATTTTAATTTTAGGGAACTATTTTCTTCAGTGAGCTCTATTCGATTTGGCCAATTTTATTTTGTTAAGAAGTTCATTTCTTTAAAATGACAAAACAGGAAAATGATAAATGTTGGAGAAGATATGGGAGAGTTGGAACACTAATTCATTGGTAGTAGAGCTGTGAACTGATCCAATCATTCTGGAGACTAATTTGGAATTATACTCAAAGGGCTATAAAAATGTGCATACCCTTTGACCTAGCAATACTTCTTCTAAGACTGTATCCCAAAGAAATCACAAAAATGAGAAAAGATATACATATATACATAAAAGATATACAAAAATATTTATTGCAGCTCTTTCTGTGGTGGCCAAGAACTGGAAATCAAGGAGATGCCCATCAATTAGGAAATGGCTGAGCATGTTGTAGTATTGGTTGGTTGTTGTCTTTTATTCTCGAAGAGGACCAAAATGACATCACCATGATAAAGTGAAATTTCAGTGTGTCCAACTTAGCCCTTCACAGCAATGCAAGGACTTAAAACATTTCCAAAGAACTCATGATGCAAAATGCAATCCACATTCGGAGAAAGAACTATGAAATCAGAACAAAAAATGAAGCAGACTATTTTCTCCTTTGCTATTCTGTTTTGTTTTTTCTCTTGGTTTCTCCCATTCATTTTAATTCATCTGTGCAACATGACTAATGTGAAAATGTCTCTAATAGGAATATATGCATAGAGCCCATATAAGATTGCAAGTCATCCTGGGGATGGAGAGGGAAGGGAAGGGGAGATTTGAAGAACTTATGGAAGTGATTATTGAAAACCAAAAGCAAATAAATTAATAATTTGGGGACAAAAAGTTCTGCTCTTCCATTAGTTTTTGTCCTTTTCCATTTGGCCAATTCTGTTTTTTATCAGTACTTTTTTTGGTCTCTTTTATAAAACTGTTAATTCTCTTTTCATAATTTTCTTGTATCACTCATTTATTCCTCCAACTTTTCCTTTACCATTCTTGTCTCTTTCTTTGACTCACTGAAGAATTCTGGTTAGGCTTGGGTTCAATTAGCATTCTTTCCCTTGATGCTTTTTTGTTTTTACATTGTTGTCTTCTGAATTTGCCTTGGTCTTCCCTGACACCTTAGTAGTTGTTATGGTCAAATTAATTTTATTTGTTCATTTTTCCCAGTTTTCTTCTTGACTTTCAACTTGATATTAAAGTTGGGCTCTGCTCACCTGGGGTTAGGTGGCACTGTCACAAGCTGCAGGGTCTTTTTGTACTACTGATTTCAAAGCTACTTCGGGAATCTGAAAGATTATATGAACAAAGGAGAGGTGTGGTCACTGCTGTCCTGGTTTGAGTTCTGGACTTTACCCAGGAAGAGTCCTGATTCATTGAAGCCAAAAACACTAGAGCTCCTCTTTGTCCTGAACCTGCAAATCAGAACTGTGTGTAGAAGTAATAGAGTTGCCAATCAGTGCCAGTTATACTCAACACCAAGATGGCAATACCGCAATCTCTTTTTTGGCCCCTCAACCCCACTTACGGTCTTTTGGTTGAGAGCTCCCAAATCAGCTGCTGCAACTAGTGCTGTGGCCACACACATTCAAAACCAGGGGTGTCAAAGACCTCTCCTGCTGACCTTCTAAGTTGTTTTAGGCCAGAAAAAATGACTCATCGTGACTTTTTGTTGGCTCTGTTGCTCCACAATTTGATTTGAGGAATTATTGTTATTTGGAAAGAAATGCCAAAAGAGTTTGGTTGAGTTGCTACCTGTACTACTCTACCTTGGCTCCCTGGGTCTAAGATCATTTACAGGTACTTCAGATAGTAATTATGTGAGGTGGGAAAAGTTTGAGGGGAGGAGAGGGAGCTATTCCATTTCAGCAGACCTGCATAACATGTGACCCACGAAAGATTTTGGGAGGCTGTCATATGACCCATGGCAAAAAACCATCATCAGTCTGTCTCTAGTATAATCTACCTGCAGCCCCAAAGAAATTTACATGTTTTGCAGGTTTACATTACAGTTATCCCTTCCATGTCACAACTTGCCAAAATTTTGACATATTATGTGTTGGCATAAGAAATTAAATAGGAATTTTGGGGGAGTCTTGTGGAAGCTGCAGACACCATGCAAAGGCCAGCAAATGACACAGAAAAAGTTTGGAAACTTGTAAATATGTGTATAGAATTGTATAATATTGACATATTTTACCTTTCAGTACCATAAAATTTACACTTTTTCTTTAATACAAAAGGAAGGCCAAAAAAATTTTATATAGATTTTTTTTAGATTGCCCCCATGATGTGGAAGAGATAATTGTGTTATAATGGGAAAAAAATATAGGAACAATATTCTGCCCCACTCCCATTTCAAAAGATTGGTATTTAAAAGAATTTACAAGGTAAACAGAGGATTGTTTGCTAGAGAATCTTTCATAATTTTTTAGATCACCAATTTTCTTCCATCCTCTTCATAGCATCTGCAATTTCCTCAACTGATTACCTAATGGAGTAAAATTTATTTTAAAATCATCACATATTTAACAGAACAATGTAAAAACTTTTCAGGCATAATCTTTAAACATGGTCATCTTCAATCAAAACACACATGCTATTTCAGTAAGGAGATGAATGACTTGCAAAATTTAGAAATTTATATGATACATACATAATTCAATTCATTTGAAAGCACTTGGAATCCCTATTAATTAATATTTGATAAGAAGAAAGAGAACCATATCTAATTTTAACTACTTAAGATTTCATTGAAAAAATCATGCACAAATTTCACATTACTTCTAAAACAATATATCTATAACCACTGAATATTCCCTCTGCAGTATCCAAGCTCTGCAAGATATACAAAGTCTCTATTCTGAGATCTTTACTTAATAAGGGATATATCTATTTTTATTTTTCTTACAATAATTTAAAATCTTGAGACAATCTAAATATTCAACGTCAGTCATATATAGAGTGCAAGATATGAATTAAGGAAAATGGAAAATTTGTATTCTCCTAATTATCTCCTTTCTTATATTTATAGAATAGCAATAATGCTAATATCTGACCTTTATATGTTTTAAGTTTTGCAAAATGTTTTACAAATTCGATCTCCTTTTCTTCTCTCCATAGCCCTGGAGATAGGTGCTATTGCCATTCCCATTTTACAGATTAGAAAACTAAGATGGACAGAGAGTAAGGGCTTTGACCATGGGCAAGTCCCTTAAAGAAAATTCAGCTAAATATATGAGTCTGTACCTGAACTCAGAACCTCCTGATTCCATCACTCTATCCACAATGTCACTTTGTTGCTTAAGATCATAGCTTTAAGGCTAGAAAGAACATCAAAGGACACTGAGTCTGACCCTTTCATTTTGCACATGAAGAAACTATAGCCTCTGGAGATTAAGTGACTTGCTCAGGGTCACGTCATGCTCTTAGTGTCTAAAATGGAATTGGCACAAAGGTCTTCCAGGCCAGTCCAGCATTCTTTTCACTGTACCATGATGCCTCTCATTGGCTTAGGAGGATGTTTACATTATTACCAACAGAGAAATTCTCCTCAGATTTCAAGCATTATCTCCTAAAAGTCTCAGCTGAAAGGTAAATTATTTTCATCATTACAGTAGTACGAAAGGAAAACAAGCTGCATCAGACCCTCCTTGGAGGTTTTCAAGAAAAGCTTAAGTAACCAATTTTTAGGAATGATATAGTGAGACATTCTTTTGGGGTATAGACTATATAGATGATCACTGATGTCCCCTCCAGTTGTAAAATTCTGTGATTCTACTCGTTTATCTACAAAATTAAATATTATTCATAAAATTAGAAGATCATAGATTTAGAATAGGAAAAAATCTTAGCGGTCATAAAATCCATTTTACAGATGAGCAAACTGGGGCCCAGAGAGGTTAAGTGACGTACTGGCAGTCTCATGTATAGTAAAAAGCATAGCATTGATTTATAATGAAGGTTCATTTTCACTCCAAAACCAAAGCACTATTCACAGCACCATTCTACATTAATAGCCAACTGCGCACAAGCATCAAAATTTTTTTTTCAGACAGTGGGAAATGAAACACAGATGGATAAATCAAAAACATAGAACATTGAGTACTGCCCCTAAAATATTGGAAGGAAGCAGGGAACCTTGGGTACCCACAAGAAAATAGAAAGCAACTGGTAAAAAAAAGAGAAATAAAGGGGAATAGCATAGGAAAATTTAATGTTTTCAAGGGTCAGCCACATCAGCAAAAAACCATGTCAATAACATACATTATTTACTTTGTGGCAGGCTTTCACCATTGTTTCTCTATTACTCCGTATTAAAATAGAATTCTTATTTTCATCACACATAAGGTTGACAACAGAAAGACATCTGCCCCTACTTTATCCATTTGGCGCAAATTCTTTAAAAATGTGTGTACGTGCTTGTACTTCTGAGGGTTTTAGTGAGGGGAAGACAAGGGAATCAAATCTTTTCCTTTGCACAGGAAGAGGGGAGATGGTAGACTCTCTGGGGCTAGAATGCTTCTCCTTCTCACATCCACTCCTTGGAATTACTGACTCCATGTAATACTTCAACTCAAATGACAACTTATACAGGAGGTCTTTTTTAAAGATCCCTTCCCCCATGTCACAGGAATATAGAATCATAGATTTAGACATAAAAGGGTCTTAGATCTCAGTTAGTTCAGTTGTATCATTTTACAGAGAGGAACATAAGTTGAGAGAGAGTTGATGAATTTTCCCATGTGGTAGGCCGCAGAGCTATAATTTGCCATCATTCTAAATACAATGATCTTTCCATCAGAACTTGTTGCAGTCTATTTCCAAACCCTGTACTTGGTACATTTTATATTGAATTCTTAGATGTTCATGCTTTTTGAAGAATGTATGCTCCTTTGAGCAGAAAAGGCTTTCATTTTTATGTTTGCATTCCTAGGTCCTAAAATTGTGTCTGGCAAACAGTAGGGGCTTAATAATTGCTCACTGTATTAAACTGAACTGAACCCCAGTGAATTAATTTTCAAAATTATTTTTTATGCCAAATCAACACTCTTTTACCACAATGCTTGTCAATATCTCCGACAAGTAATTTTCCCCTCTCTGCTCTACTGATTGGGAATTCATCAGCTCAACCACAGTTCATTCTACTTACAGAAGTTTCTACTATTTCATTTGCATTAAGTTTATAGTTTCGCTGATTTAGAAATAAGAGAGAAACTTTACAGATTACTGAAGCCAACCTCATAATACTTTTTGCAGATGAGGAAACTGAGACCGAGTTTAAGCAATGACTTGCCTGCGGTATTATGGTTATGATGAAACTTGAACCAAGGTATTCTTTAATCCACATCCAGTACCCTGACTGCCTCCTTGTAATTTCTGTTTACTTTTTTTTCTAACCTCAGGAGCCACTCTAGAGTTTCATCTCTATTCTACCATACGCCTTCCAAACATGTGAATTCAAATATCTGCTATTATATCAAGCAGTATGGCACAGACGATTGAGCACTGGATTTGGAATCAGAGGGCTTGGGTTCAAACTCTCTATCAGTGACCACTTGAGTAACCTTGGGCGGTTCGCTTCACCACTATGAACCATAGTTGTTTGATCTGTAGAAAGTTGAACAAGATGAGCTCCCAGGTCCTCTCCACTTCTAAATCTAAATCTAAATCTAAATCCAGTTCTCTTTCTCCAGTCACTCTTTTCTTTCTCAGGATAATGAAACAACCATAGTTTATTCAGCCATTGCCCATAATTCATGTTTTCCAAGATGTTCCCATCCTAGTCATGCTTTTCTGTATAAGCTCAAGTTCAACAATGTCCCTCTTCAATATTATATTATGATATATTATGATTATAATTTCTATTGTAGAACTGAACACCACATTCCAGACGTTGTCTGGTCTTTACAGAGTCAAAAGAATGATTGTCCTTGTTCTGGACACTGTAATTCTATTATGATGTTGCTTAAAATTCGATTACCCCTGCTTGACAACCATATCATACTATTACCAAGTATTTACTCAACAAGGTAGGACTATAACTTTTTGAGGGAGGGGAGGGGTTAACCTGTCAAGTCTCCCTAATCCTATATGGGTGCATTTGGTTAAGCCACCAGAAAACATATTTACTCTTGTCTCCAATTATATAAACTTTATAGATCTTGAGCTATCTTGTAAACCATCTTCCTTTGGCGGACATGCTGTAGTGAGGCATTCTTCATAAATATATTATTTTTAGCTACCAACACTCCTGCTGTAGAAAGGATGGGGAAACAGCTTTCGAACTGTAAGCAAAATCTCATCCTTCCTTGTAACTGAAGTATAGACATGACCTAATTACAAGCTTGTAATCACAGTCACTTCCTGCATTTTGGTCTCATATCATTCTCTTTTACTTTGGTCTAGCTTCAATGTATAATCATATAGAGGCACTTCCCAATCATGCCTTAGAGATGAAGACAGCATTGTCCTTGACATTTCTTTCAATACAAACTGTTCTCCCATAAGAAGCAACCAATACTAAGTTACTTTATCACTAACTGAGATAAGGTATTCTAAAGCGCTGGCAAGTCTAAGGATGTTTTCCAGAACATCAAAGAGTCATTGACTTCTGATTTTGTGCTAGTACATTATAATGAACATTAGCTCATCACTGATGCTTTGTTGTAAAGTACCAACAACTGTGGTTAGCCCCAAATACAAGATGGCATTGAGGCATCTATTGATTACTATTCTGAAAAAATAATGCCACCTACACAGTGTAAATACACATATATTTCCAAAGAGGCTTTTGCTGTTTCCATGGAATTCAAGATGACTCATAATTGCCTTGAGAGCTGTAGCTTTACAATTGTAATGACTTATTTTGTATATATTTCTTTATATGCATTGTCTCCCATGAAAGAATATAAGTTCCTTGAGGAAAAGGACCATTTCATTTTTATTTTTGAATCTCTAAGGCCTGACTCAGTGCTAGGCATAGAGCAAGTACTTATATGTTTATTGATTTATTAATAGTCTTGAATGCTGAGGTGCCACCAGGAATTCTGAAATTAATTCAGTTTAGTTAAGGAGCTACAGACAGTCTGCCTTGGTCAGGTAAAGTTGTACCCTGCCTGAGTCCCTGCAATATGGCTGACAATCCCTACCTGCCTTATTCTCAAGAGAAGACAAGGTGTGAGTAAGGGGGAGGTAGAAGTCAGGAATGTGTAGGAGTGGAAGTGGGTAGGTAGATCCTTGGAAAGGGGCCCCATAGTTATAGGACACTTGCAAAAGGTGTCATAGGGACTAGGCAAGGTAAAGGTGGTGGTTGCCTAAAACTCAGGGGATCAGTAGGAAAGATGTGCCACAATCTTCCCCAAGATATCAGCTACCCTAAATGTCTTAGGGCAAGCCATCAATCACTCTACTTTAGGAACAGCTCTAATTTTGGGAAGAATTTTTTGAAAGATAAATCTGTATATCCTAATCTGTTTCCAAGGAGCCTTGTGCTCTTTGCTTATGAATACATATTTGATTATATGCAAAGTCAAATGTTGTTGTCCCAAGTTCATTGCCACTAGAAATTTCCTATCTCCGTTAGAAGTTTGATATTATAAGATCTCCTTTGTACCTTTTCTTCAGCCATATAGATTATTTAAAGGGATCCCTATCTGCCTTATCTCTTTATACTGAGCATAGCAGGGATAGTCAACAGAGAAATTCTATAAGAAAAACAGATTTATCTATAGGCCATCAACCTAAGTTATATGTCCACAAAAGCTAACTTCAATGGGTAAGTCATATTGCTTTTCCTGAAGGCAATCATCTCATTTCAATAGTTGTATTATCATGGTATACATGGGGATTGCCTGCATACACACACACACACACACACACACACACACACACACACACACAGGCTAGAACTATAGTAGCTATTCTAGAATTGAGTGATATTTAAAAGACTCACCATTCTTACTAGGCATCTGTCCTTCCATGAGAACTCAACAGGAAGGAGTAGTCAGAGAATCATGGATGGATTTTATGAGTGCATTTTTTAGGGGAAGAAGTTACTGAATATTTTCAAAATCTATCATGATATTCTGGGTTATATCTCAAAACTTGGCTAAAATGTATTTTGCATGTTGGCATTTTGTTTCAGAATGGGTAGATAAATGCTACAAAAATCCCAGCTCAACACAAGTGATTTGCAGCACATGAATTAGCAGATATTATCTCGTCCAACATTAAGTTTACATTTATCTCTAAATGCCTTTGTTGACAGGAACCTTATAGATGCTGCCAGAACCCTATATCTTCTTCAACAACATCAAGCAAGTAAAGACAGGGAAGACCCTTTAAGAGACAAAGGGGTCTATTGGGAGGGCTTTGGTGAACAAAACTATTCAGGTTTCTTATTCCTCAGCATGTCACACCACATTCAATTACAGGAGCCTTTTAGGATTAATTACCATTAGTACAAAATTTCAAAGTTTAGTTTGATTTCCTTTATCCAGATGCACTCAAAGAATTCTAACTGTGGCTAGGGGGTGCAGGGAATAGAGCACTGGTCCTGAAGTCAGGAAGCACCAAGTTCAAATATAGCCTCATGAATCCAATTAGCTGTGAGACCCTGGGCATATCACATAATCTCCATTTGTCTCAGTTTTCTCCTTTGTAAAAGGGGTTAATGATAGCCCTTCCCTCCCAAGGTTACAGTGATTCTAAAATGTGATATTGTAAAGCACTTTGAAAACTTTTAAACACCTATAAATGTCATCACTATTGCTATTGTTAAGGTAGCTATGTGGTGCAATGCATAGGACCTGGAGTCAGGAAGACCTGTGTTCAAATTTAGCTCCAAACACTTATTAGCTATGTGATGTTGGACAAGTCACTTAACTTCTACCTGTTTCAGTTTCATCAGCTGCAAAATGAAGAAAATAATGGTGCCTACTTCCCAGGGTTGTTGTGAGGATATATTAATACAATATTTGTAAAGCACTAAACACAGTGTCTCACATATAGTAGGTGACTCTCTTTAAACATTTGTTTATATATGTAATATAATATATTATATAACTAGCATGTATGTAATATGATATATATTGCATATGTATATACACACACATACAGACATATATGGGGGTGTGTGACATGTGGGAGTATGGTGTGTGTATACATATCTATGTATGTATTTCTTGAAGTTCCTTAAATATTATCCTTAAATTCAGTTAAACTATTAACAAGTGTTTTGTGAAAACAAGAAAAAAATGTTCTCTTGTGTTCTCTCTCTCATGTATACACACCTATACATGCAGATGTGTATATGCATACACATATATTAGATAACAGCTAGCTATTAGAGTATGTGCTTCTTGCGGGCAAAGGCTGTCTTTTGCCTTTTTTTGTATCCTCAGTCCTTAGCACAATAACTGGCACATGGTCGGTGCCAGCTTTTATTAATATAATTGTTATCAGTATTACTATTAAGTATATTTCATGGCCCTTCCCTTCACATACACTGCAACTCCACTGAAGCTGGATTTCATGACCATTCCTGATGTCACACTGATCTTTGCCATTTTGGACTCCATCCCTCACCTCACAGAACTGACTTTTCCCTCCCTTCTCTGCCTTTTCCAAAACTTTCCTCCATCAAGATATGGTTTCGATGTCACATTCCTAACAAAACACTCTCTAATGTGATCTTCAATTCTTGACTCAGGTCATTTTGACCTCTTCCATATGCATAAATCATTTTTTTTAAAATTGTATTTTAGTTATTTATCTTTCTGTCACCTCCTGCTACCAAACTGTGAGCTCCTTATGAAAAAGACTATTTTCCTTCTTCATAGTAACCCCAAAGTCTAGAAAAGTATCTTGAAACATAATAGATCTTTAATAAATGCTTTTTTTGACTTGAAATGAATTTGAATGGAATTCTTGAAACCATTTTAGGTGGTTACTGGTGTTTGCTGAAAATATAATTTCAAGTCTGGAATGCTGAAATAATCAAAGAATGGGAAAAATGGGAAAATAATCAAAGAATTGGGAAAATCAAAAGAATGGGAAGTTTAGAAATCACCTACTCACCCAGGAAAGGTATAAAAATCCCTTTCTGCAGCAGCCCTAACAAGAGTTCACCTTCCCTTTGTTTGTAGACCTCACATTAAGGGGAATTCACTAGATAGTTCTTAAGTAACAGGAAGCTTTTTTTTTTCCTATTGCCATCAAGGCTAAATTTATTTCTTTTCAACATCTAGCCAAGGCTACTGGTTATGCACTTTTGAACCAAGAAGAAATTAATTTCTTCTTCAAATGATGGTCTTTCAAACACATTAAGACAGCTACCAAGTACCCCATAAAAGGTGAGAAACCCATCTTTAAACTTCTAACTGGAATAGCCCTGTTTTTATATAACTTAATTTCACATAAAAATAAATGTGATTTTCCTAGATGACAAAGACACACTCTGGGACTTTGGAAAATTATTCCAGAAACAAAAACATTTTTCTTCAATCTTTTAAAAAATCCTTTGCTTCCTTTCTGGACTGTTTTTGTTAAACACCCGACAGCATTCTTCAGGCTATCAGGTAGTTTTTGATTGTGTTGGTTGGATTTAGGCATCTGCTAACTGTCAGGCAGTGAGAATTACAGGTCTTTTTTTTTATTTCAAGCACTGAAACCTGAAGATGTTTTCATATTCTGACTTTATGGGTTTCCTGGCTATCATGCCTAAAATAAATACATTTCATTGCTCATTGATTTTCCTAATAACTTGCAGTCAAAGTATAGTGGGATGACTTACTTGACACTTCTCAATGTCACCATCATTTATATGTTTATGTTACTCTCCTAGAACTTTTTTTCATGGACCAGAAATTTAACTAACAAAAAACAGTCTTATGTTTGGTTTTCTGTTGCTGAGAAAGTACAGAATAAGAAAGTCACCTCGTAACTTAAGAATGCCATTAGGACTTACTTGTTGTTTGCTTAGTTCTCGAACACCATGGCACCAGTAAGGGGATGCCGTAATTGGTAAATGAATTGGATTTAAGTGAGAGAGTGATGGGCAAAGTGAACAGCCTCACTTTCTCTTCCGGAGCCATCAGGTTCGGTGGCAAGATACAGAAAAGGACAACTGGAGATGCCCTCCCCCTACCCCAGGACTTAACTGCGCACTAGACACGTACAGCATTTAAAGTGAGCAACTTTATGTTATCACTCTGTAAGAAGCAGTGAGGTGGTACTGTGCAGAAAGCTCTGAGACTAGATTCAGGGAAATGAGTTCAAATTCAGCCTCAGGAACTTAACTAGCTATGTGATCTTAGACAAGTAACAATTTTTGTCTGCCTCAGATTCCTCATAAGCAAAATGGGGACAGTAATAGGTTTTATCTCTCAGGTTGTGAGAATCAAATGAGGAATTAATTGTAAAGTACTTGGCATAGTGACTGGCACATAAGTACTATATAAAACTGTTAGCTGCTGGCACTACTACTACTACTACTACTACTACTACCACTACTACCACCACCACCACCACCACCACCACCACCACCACCACCACTACTACTACTACTACTACTACTACTGCTACTACTACTATTCCTACTCCTCTAGCTCTGTGAGAGATATAGGTGAATGGTATAGTGGACAGAGCTCATATCCATAGTATATGAGGAACTGATTCAAATTTATAAGGCTAAGAGAACTTTCCCCACAGATAAATGGTCAAAGGATATGAACTGTCAGTTTTTAAAGGAAGAAATCTAAACGATCGGTAATGAAATGAAAAATGTGATCTAAATCATTAATAATTAAAAGAAATGCAAATTAAAACAACACTGAAATTCTACATTGTGTTCACTATACTAGCAAAGATGACCAAAGAGGAAACTATCAAATGTTGGAGGGGTGGTGTAAAACCAGTCATGCTAGTGTGCTTTTGGTGGAATTGTGATTTGCTCCAGTCATTCTGGAATCCAATTTGAAACTATACTAAAAATGTTACTAAGAAAAAAACCTCACTTGATCCATCCATGCCTACTATCATTCCATGTCTCCTTTCCCTTTTGTACTACATCATGGTGGGGTTGACTCTCAGATTTTTGAAGGCTGCTATAACTCACAAGTCTAAGATCTGAAAGATAAAATAATGCTAGCAAACTTTTAAGTATGAGCTATTTCTTGATGTGTCTATCTGATACTCAATACCTACACTAGCTAATTTTGAAAAGGTTCATCACCAAAAAGCTTGACAATTGGGTAATGGGTATTTGGTTACCGCAATTTTGAAGGAAAAAAACAAAACTTCCTTCAAAGGCAATGAGCATTTGTGACCTGTCTCAGTGAAAGAACTATCCATTTTAATAAAATCACAAATCCTTTAAAGAAATGAAAAAACTTTAGTGTGCATTTTTCAGACATTCATCTATTCCAAGATAATAGTAAAGACTGATAGCAATATAGTACATTAATGTTTGCATAAGATTTCCCAAACACTAACTCATTTAATCCTCAACCTGTGAGGATGCTATTATTTTCCCCATTTTACAAGTGAAAAACTGAGACTTAAAGTGATGAAGTGACTTCGTCATTGTTATATATCTTTTAAGTATTGTACTCAGAATTTGAATCAAGATGCTCCTCTCTCCCAGTCCAGTCCTGTTTCTATTTCACCATATCCCTTCCAATCAGTGAAATACTTTGATGTGTAACAACAATGCTCCAATCCTAAAATGTTCTTTAAGAATCATCTCAAGCATTTAATCTCTTTTCTCTCCAATAATAAAAAAAATTAGCATTTGGTTTCTAAAATCAGATTGTGACTACTGAATTTAGAATAATTTGTGATAACTATTTTTGCCCAGGCATATGGTCAAAACCAGCAATTTACCTTTCAATTGTGGGTTATAAGAAATGTTAAAGTAGATAAGAATTTCTTATCTAAATACTGTTCAAGAGATTAATTTTGTTGTACCTAATGTTACCCAAGAAATGTTATCTTTCAAGTCTCAACTCATTTTACTTATCAGTCTATGTGTGATTCTTCCATTTGTTTCCTCCAACATAATTTTCCAGTCATTTATAAGAAAAAAAGAGTAACTAAGTCAGTAACGGAATAAGCTCATTTCTTCACAAGAACTTGTTTTACCACACCAAGTTTCTCAAATACTTTGGCTGACAGCAGGAAAATTGCTTCCAAAATGACTCTAAGGCACATTAGTCATCAGTGAAAGAATATATTGATAGTTCTAGAATAGCTCCCTAAATCCACGCTTATCCTGAATACACAACATACATATATAGCTTTCCAATATGGCCCATTGCCCTCCCAACACTTGAAAAAATGGCAAAAGTAAAAAAAAAATTAAAAATCAAACAAAACATTCTAGATGCTACAGCTTTAGAATTAGTTGAGGTTTTGAACCCACAGAATCTTCAAATTCAACAAGAAGTCTATTAATGAATGACCTTCAGCAAGAAAGTGACCTTCTACCAGCTGGCATGTCCATTGCTTTCCAATTTCATCTTTTATTTCTCTTGGGCTACTTCAGTCAAACTCAAGGGGGATGCTCGCCATACCCCATTTAAATCCATCAGCTTTCAGTTTCAATATCATTTTGGAAAGGCAATTCCCTACTCATTTCTACCCCTTCTTCTCTCAAACTGGCCATCCCTGCCTATTGATTCCTAGCTATTTTTCAAGACCTTGTTCAAAGACAAACTAGAAAGACAACCCTCTTGGATGCTTCCACTGAAAATGCATATTTCTTTCCCTGGCATTGCACCAATATATGATTTCTATTTGGGGCTAAAAGTATTTTATTCTGCTAAATAGTTAACTCATGTTCATGCATGGATTGTTTCCCTGCTGCTAGAGTGTGATATCAATGAAGGTAAAGAGTAAGTCTTAATTTTCTTTTCCCTCTTGGAAAACTCAGCATAAGGTTTTGCATGAAGCGAATTTTTATGGAATGAACTTATTGATCTATCACTTGATTTCTACAAAACACTTTACATCTACTGCCCTTTCAAGAAATCTATAAGGTAGGTAATATTGGACAATTAGTATTCTCATTTTATAGATGCAAAAATTAGGCTCAGAGAGATTATTTCATAGTAACATAGTCTTAGAAGAAGGGAATTTGTGGCCACAAAAAGCAGTTTTCAAATGAGGGAAATGAGACATGATGAAGTTGTAAGTCTTGTTTAGGGACATAGAGCTAGTGATTGTATGAGAGAGATTTTGAACTCATGCCTTATCCACAAACACCAGGTTTCTTCTTAGTCAAGGTCACAATATTAGCAAATAGAAAGTAGTGATCAGAATGTTAACTTGGGGTTTTGGATTCCCTGTCCAACTCCCTTTCCAGGTGTGTGTGTGTGTGTGTGTGTGTGTGTGTGTGTGTGTGTGTGCTTTCAAGTACTCCCTTCCTCCTCTGTCACTGCAGTTAAGAGACGAAATGAGCCAAGCAGGCACTAAAAATTCCTGATTGATCACAAAAATATCCAGTCTCAAGTACAGTATTTGTACAAGATGTTCCAGATGGTAGCACAGTGATCTGAATTTTCTTTGGAATCTCTTTCAATAGATTTATGTTTAAGTTTCAAACATCATTTGTTCAAACATTTTCATCTTAAACTTATTCAGTCACATTTCAGCTGCATCCAACTTTTCATGGCTCCTCTTTCAGAGTTTTCATGTCAAAGATACTATTATGATTTGCCCTTTTCTTCTCCAGTTCACTTTACAAATGAGGAAACCAAGGCAAACAGGTTTAAGTGACTTGCCTAGGTTCATGAAGGTAGTGTCTGACACTGGATTTGAACTCAAGGAGGAGTCTTTCTGATTTCAAGCCCAATGCTCTATGCATTATGGCACCATCTAGCTGCCCTGCTTGACTTAAACTAGTCTACATTTCACCTCTTTAAGTCCTTAGATCTAACAACTATAAAATTGAGATCATAATACCTCTGTACCATGATCCAAAGGATTGTGGTAGAGAAATCACTTTATAAATGTCTAAGTATTAAATAAATGTGACCTATAATTATAATTTCATGGTCAACTTCTACTTCCCATTTAATTTCCTGAAAGTAAGCTCTGCCTAGAACCACCACTTCTACAAACAACCCTACAACACATAGAAAGTCAGGGGCGAATAGATGCACTGGACAGGTCAAGGGGAGGTATCTGTTTAGCAAAGCACTGCCTTCTGAGAAAAAGGAAGGAAAGAACATTGGTATCAAAAGAAACTTCTGTTAGATTCCAGGCTTTCTCACTAATTGTGTAATGCTGGGCAGATCACGTCCCCTCTTTGGACCTCAATTTCCCCATCTGTCAAGTGACAAGGTTGGGTTCAAAGATTACTTTCGATGGCTCCCGTTTGCCAGTGGTTTGATATAGAAAGGCCTATGCATTCTAACCTGAAGCCAAAGGCATATTTTTGCCTCTTTGTATCCTGCAACACAGGACACTTAAAAAATGCTTATGGACCAACTGGCAATTGAAAAATCAGGCAACAAGGCTAAATACAAAATCTACCGTCCAAACAAAACAATGAAATACAGACCTACAACTGTCCTTGCTTTCCTTAGAAATAATAATAATCAAAGCTATTTTTTATATAAAGATTTAAAGTTTCCCACTTGGAAAACATTTTATCTCACTTGATCTTTACAACCTAAGATGTATATGCTATTTTCTATCCCTATTTTACAGATAAGAAAATGGAGACTGAAGAGATATGACCAGGTCCACATAGCTAGAATCTGAAGTAAAATCTTATCTCTTGTCTTTCTAACTCCAAGGCAATCACTCTTACTCACTACCACATCATGGATGAGAGGATGAAGCAGAAACTCCACTGCATTTGGAATCAGAGAATCTGATGCTGAATCTTTGTTCTGTCAGTTACTATCCATATGACCTAGGATATGAGGATGTAACTTAGGGGCATAAATTATTTCACCTTCATGCTTCATTTGAAAAATTAAAGTGACAGAATCTGTGACCTCCAAAGTCCTTTCAGCCACAATTCCTTCATCTATAAAAAGACAGGGTTAGATTAAATGATTTCTAAATGATCTTCCATCTCTAAAATCTATAATATCCAGGATCCCCGTACTGAAATGTAAGCTCCTTAAGGACAGAAACTATTTTCTATTTCCCCTTTGTATGGTAGTGCCTAGCACAACACGATGTAAATACTGCTTGTTGGATTGAATGGAATTTATTCCAATAGATTATTGGATCTCTGTGAATCTGCATAAGTCAGTTTACATAATGATAAGACTTCTTTGAGGTATACAATCTATCTTCCATCTATAGAACCATAAGCAGTTGCACAAAGATGGAGACAGGACATGCAATAATTTTAAAGATCATTCAAATTTGAAATCACATTACTTTCTCCTAAAAATCTTCAGTGGCAGTATATTATTAAGTATTAATATAGAAAATGAATTTTAAACAATTCCATGGTCTTCCCACACTCCTTCAAGAAAGAAATAATATAATTAAGGCCATTAACAATGAGCCATAAATTTAATTTTCTTGTTGTTCAGTCATGTCCAACTCTTCATGAATCCATTTGGGATTTTCTTGGCAAAGATACTGGAGTGGTTTTGCATTTCCTTATCCAGTTGTAGCAGTAAGCACCCCAATATACACGAGGGGTCTACTACAACAAGTTCTTAGATCTGCATTCATAAAAGAAAGGCAACTTTTGAGGGGTTAACAATCACTTTAATCAAGCACATGTATCATTCCTTTAACTAAGCACATATATTATTCACCTAATTCAGGGAAGTCAGCACCCTGAAATTCAAAGAAAATACAGAGAAATCAAAAACTCAACAGACATGGTTTCATCTGCCTGAATTCAATAGACAATTGGACTGCAACTGTCTGACCATCTTTACTAGAGAGGGAAGCATGACCTCTGGGTTTTCAAAGCCAGGGCGTTCTTTAGTGGCTTTTGAGAGTTCTCATCTGGCACTCAAACCTTCTTGCAAAAACTGAGGCCCAAAGTAAAACCTCAACTCAGAGTATTTATACCTTTTTTTAGAGCCAGAGGATATCATAACCCTTTGATCTCATGTCTCAATAGAAAAATAAATGGTATTTGGGACCCTACAACTCCCTTAATCAAGCTTCCCACAATGGGCAGGCCCATCAATGGGTAGGAAAGATCGTTAGTCACATTAAAATAATTAACAATGCAAATACATACAATGCTTCTAGTTAAAGAGTCCTTGTAAAGACTTTTGGTGATAAAGGCAAGATTCAATTAGAAGCACCTGATTATACTAAAACAAAAACAGCAAAAGATCCTATTTGGATTGCTATTATACCACCTCGTTTTACAGATGAGGAACCTGAAGCAAACAGCGTTAAGTGACTTACCCAGGGTCACAAGACTAGTGTCAGAGGCTGGATTTCAACCGAGAAAGAAGAGTCTTCCTGACTCCAGGTCTGGCACTCTATCCATTGTGCTACCTTGCTGCCCCCATAACACAATTTCTATTCGTATGAAATATTTTAAAAAACATTTTACCATCAAAAATCCACTTGAATCAAAATTTAAACCTAACCACATAAGCCTTGAATGTATTTTTATGGATAGAATTTTAATATTTTTATATTAAATTTTAATATTTAACTTGTTTTATTTATCATTATTATAAATGATCATTGTGTGCATTTTCCTTACGAATAACATTCAACCAGGTTGCCATGTATAAGAAAGTTGAATATGAGGCGAAAACTACGTTGAAATATAAAACAAGGAATGTATGATATACTGTTAGTCTATATTTTCTTGTTAATATTTATTCTTCCCTTGGTAAGAGAAAAAACAAATAACACCCATTATGCCTCTTTGCTCTTGTTCAACTAATGGTAATTCATGGAATTGATGTGTACTAGTAATTAACTACGATGCACTAACAGAGTTTTAGATGTTGAAACCAAACATTTTCTTATCTTAGCTAGGTTCATACAGACTCAAAAAGGCTGGGCCTTTGTTTGCCATGTCCAAATATACTAATGTCTCAAATGCCCTGATTTTTTACATTCTCTCTTCTCATTCTGTTCAGACATCACACACCTAAATATCCTTCCTTGGTAATGTGATTCTTTAATAAAATGCCTGTAAGTGGATTACTCCCGGCATCATTTCTGTAAAACTCTCACTGGGTTAGTACAGCTCATCTACTTTCCACATGAATCATGAATTACAGACCACTGGGTGAGCTATACAAAATCATCTGGAGGCTAAATTTACTGATAGAACACAAAACTCGTCTAAGCGTGCCAGAATCAAGTTGACATACTTCAATAACTATAGTATTTTTAAAGAATCATGAAAGCTATTCTACAACAGCATCTGTCAGGAGAGTTTGGTTCATAAGGTTCATAAGTTCATTACTATTTAAAATAAAAATAATTTTAGAAATACAACATTCTCTAAAAGTATTAAGCTTTCCTAAATTTATTCCAACACTGCAAAACAGAAGCAAATGCCCCAAGTTAATATATACATACATGTATGTATGTAATATGTATTATATATATATATACAATTATATGAATATATGCACGTATGTATACTATATATGAAAACATCCATTCTAAATGCTGATCAAGCAGAGCAAGCAGGGTTTTCATCTTATACCTTTCTATTTGCAAGAAAAAAAAAATAAATGGACTCAGATATATCCCTCGGTCCAAATCACTGACACTGGTTCTCCACCATGACCATGGGGGAAATGTCTTCTAGCAGCGCCCAAACTTCAGAGGACAACAGACAGAAGAATCATTTAAGTGATGACAAAACAGAGGTCTACACTAGTGGATGGGGGAAAGTGAAGAGAAAGGAACAAAAATTGGAGCTTTTATTTAAGGTTGAAGTAAGGATAAAATGAAGACTGGACTGGTTCCCAACTTCACCCAACAAAGAATGTGTCCCCAATTTCTTGTATGTCCTCCAGCATTTGTCATTTTTCTTTTCTGTCAGATTAGCCAATTTCATTTATTCAACATGGTATCTCAGAGTTGTTTTCCTTTCACTTCTCTAATCATTGTAGCTTTGGTTTCCTTTTCCGAAAACTGCCTGTTCCTATTCTTTGACCATTTATCAATGAGGAAATGGCCATTATTTTTATAAATTTGGCTCAACTTCCCATATATTTGAAAAATGAGAGTTTTTATCAGAAAAACTACCCTATATTTTCCCCAGCTTCCTGTTTCCCTTCTAATTTTGGCTGCATTAGTTTTATTTGTGCAAAAACTTGTTAATTTCATGTAATCAAAATTATCAATTTTATTTCTCATAACCCTCTTCATTCCATTTGGTCATACACTCTACCCATGTCTTTAAATGTGATAGGTCCATTTTTCCATCCTCCCCTAATTTACTTATAACATCACCCTTTATGTCTAAATCATTTAGCCGTTTTGACTTTATCTTGGTACATGGTATAGCAGGTTGATCTTTATCTAGTTTCAGTTGAACTGTTTTTCAGTTTTCCTAGCATTTTTTTTTGTCAGATGCTGAGTTC
>CM053770.1:211797995-211836084 GCA_028658325.1 Potorous gilbertii
GCTTTCTCTCTTCACATTTGGCTTAAGGAAGAAATAACATGCTCATTCAATTTGGTATGAAAATCTATCTTACACTACAGGAAAGTAGGGGAGAAGGGGAAGTGGGGTTGGGGGGATGATAGAAGGGAGGGCAAATGGGAGAAGGGAGTAATTAGAAGTAAACACTTTTGGGGAGGGACAAGGTCAAATAGAATAAATGGGGGGTAGGATAGGACAGAAGGAAATACAGTTAGTCTTACACAGAAGTCTTTTCCAAAGTTACACATATTTAGCCTATATTGAATTGCTGCTTTCTCAGTGGAGATGGGTAGGGAAGGAGGAAGTGAAAGAAGTTGGAATTTAAAGTATTAGAAATGAATGTTGAGAATTGTTTTTGCATGCAACTGGGAAATAAGAAATACAAATAATGAGGTTTAGAAATCTATATTGCCCTACAAGAAAAGAGAGAAGATGAGCATAAGGGAAGGGTGGGGTGTGATAGAAAGGAGAAAATTTTGAAGGAAAGGGTAATCAGAATGCAAGGCATTATGGGGAAAGGGGAGGGGAGAGATGGGGAGAAAACTTGGAACTCAAAATTTTGTGGAAATGAAATGTCAAAAGCTAAAAATAAATAAATAAATAAATATTAAAAGAAAAGAATTGCCATTTTTATTATATTGGCTCTGCCTAATCATGAGTAATTAATATTTCTCCAATTATTTAGCACAGTTTCTGTGAAAAATGTTTGTAATTGTGTTCATATTATCCCTGGGTTTGTCTTGGTAGACAGACTCCCGTGCAGTTTTTATTGTCCTCAGTTATTTTAAATGAAATTTCTCTTTCTAACTCTTCCTGCTGAAATTTATTGGTAGTATATAAAAATACTGATGCCTTATATGGTTTTTTTAATTTTTTTTTTTTTTTGCTGAAGCTACTAATTGTTTCAACTAGTTTTTTAGTCAATTCACTAGGGTTTTCTTAGTACACCATCATATTATTTGCAGAGAGTGATAGTTTTGTTTCCTCAGTGATCTTACTCTATCAGGGTTTTTTTCTTGTCTTACTGCTATAGCTAGCAATTCTGGTACAATATTGAATACTAGCGGTGATAAACATTCTTGTTTCATTCCTGATCTCAATGGAAAGACTTCAGTTTTTTTCTTATTACAAATAATGCTTGCTTTTGGTTTTTGATAGTTGATACTAGGCATCATTTTAAGAAAGTTACCATTGATTTCTATGCTTTCTCATAATCATGACTTTTCTTGTCTTTTACTGATATGGTCAGTCATGCTGATGGCTTTGGTAATATTGAACCAGCCTTTCATTCCTGGTATACATCACACCTGGATATGGTATATCATCTTGGTGATTTATTGCAATATCCTTGCTAGTATTTTATTTAAAAATTTTGCATGAACATTCATTAAGAGAACTGGTCTATTGTATTCTTTCTCTGTTTTTGATCTCCCAGATTTAGATATCAAAATCATATTTGTGTGATAAAGGAAAATTGGTAGGACTCCTTCTTTACCTATTTTGTTCAGAGTTTATAGTATTGGGATTAGTGGCCCCTTAAATATTTGTGAATCCATCTGGTCTTGGGGATTTTTTCTTCTTCTAAGATTTCTTTACGTATTCCATTTCCTCTTCTGTTAACCTGGGGCAATTTATATTTCTGTAAATATTCATCCATTTCACTTAGATTGTCAAATATATTAGAATATAAATGGGCAAAATAACTCCTTACAATATCTTAATTGGTGGTACATTAACTTTTTTCATTTTGGATACTAGCAATTTGGTTTTCTTTTTTAAAAATCAAATTGACCACTGGTTTATTTAATTGCTTTTCTTCCATAAAACTAGCTGCTAGTTTCATTCATTAGTTCAATGATGTTCTTATTTTTAATTTCAGTAACCAATCCTTTGATTTTCAGGATTTCCATTTTGGTATTTAATTAAAGATTTTCAATTCATATTTTTTTCTAGTTCTTTTTTTTAAAGTTTTGTGCTCAGTTCATTGATTTGCTCTTTCTCTTTTATTGATGTACACTTTAAGAGATAACTGTGATTCTGAATGGGATGGATTCACTCATAAAACAGAAGAGAATAGCAGAATGGATTAAAACTCAGAATTCAACAATATGTTAACAAGAAACACACTTGAAACAGACACATACACACACAGACTTAAAATAATGGGCTGGACTAGAATGCATTATGCTTCAGGTGAAGTTAAAAAGGCAGGGATAGCATTCATGATCTCAGACAAAGCAAATCATAGACACCTAATGAAAAGGGCCAAGTAGGGAAACTACATCTTGCTAAAAAGAACCAAAGACAATGAAGTAATAACTACTAAGTGTACATGCACCAAATGGCATATCATCCAAATTCTTAAAAGAAATGTTAAATAAATTACAGGAGAAAATAGACAATAAAGTCATTTTATATATACATACACACACATATATATACAAATATGTGTGTATAACATATATACAACATATAGTAGATAATATATAGGTAAGAGATAATAAAACTATACTATTGGAAAATTTCAACTTTCACCTTTCAGAGACAAATATATCTAACCATAAAATAAATAAGAAAGAAGTCAAGAAGATGACTAGAATCTTAGAAAAGTTAAAGATGACAGTCCTCAGCAGAAAATGGAATGGGAACAGAAAGGTATATACCTCTTTCTCAACTGTACATGGAACCTTCACAAAAACTGACTATGTACTGAGGCATTAAAAAACTCACAACCAAATGCAGAAAAGCAGAAATGCTAAATGCATCCTTTTCAGACCATAATGCAATAATAATTGCATTTAATAGAGTGCCATGGAAGCATAGATTAAAAGTTAATTGGAAACTAAATAACCTAATCCTAATGAATGAATGGGTCAAAGAACAAATCATAAAAACAATCAATTATTTCATTAAAGATAATGACAACGAGACAACATTCTAAAATTTGTGAGATGCAGCCAAAGTAGTATTAGGGGACAATTTATACCTCTTAATGCTCCTCTTTTCTGATGGGTACAGATCTAATCAGACTCAGCTCCCCTACAACCACCCTCTCAGAGTTTGCCTGGCCTGAAGGCATAAGCAATGTATCTTGGCCCACAATGATTTATAATCTAATTTCATCCCCTTTGAAAAACTGTTTACAGTTTTTTAATATGCTGCTAAGAAAGCTGGCGGAAAGCAAGGACAGAGGTTTAAAGGATAGCAGTAGTTATTAAACTTCATGTTTAGATGTCTGTATCTTTAAGATTTATAGTAAAGAATTACGATCTTGAATTACAAGAGTATTTTGATATATTTCTATTGAATGAAAAATATCTTCCCAAGTCTATGTTCTTGTAATAAGTTATTAGATTGACAGACACAAAATTTTAATTAAATTTTTACTATATGTAACTACCATATCCTCAGGTGAGTTTTGTTTATTGAGTGAAGTTCAATCTGCCACTAACTCCTGCTTTCACTGACTCCAAAAGAATCCCAGATCTGCTGCCTGGGGGATAGGGTATCAGCTGCCCTTCCAAAATAAAAATCTTTCCTTGGAGCACTGTTTAAAATAGGAGATATCATTTAGCCTGTTGTATAATGAAAACTTTGAATATCAAAGGTTTCTCATATTTTATATTGGAATTTCCATATTAATGATATATGTATATGTCATATACATACATATATATTCCTTTATATGTCCTATATATTCACAGTATACATTACAAATAACATTTGTTCAGAGAAGTATTTATTTTATATATTTTGTGTTTTTCTGCATTTACTTATTTTTAAATTGGTCCCCCAAAGTTTTAAAGATAAGAAAAAAACATATACAAGATGTTTTGTTTTAAATTTGCTATATATTGTCACAGAGACAAATTAGAAATAATTCCTCGGCCATTTCCTAGGTGTATGATGTTGGACAAGTGATTAACCCACTCTGGGCCTCAGTTTGATTATCTGTAAAATGAAAAATTTGGATTATAGGGCTTCTAAGGTCTTTTCCAGCACTAAATCTATGAATCCTCCATTTTAAATTCTGTCGCTGGTCTTCAATTGTGTCCCTTCAAAGCAGAGGCTACTTAGAGCTAACTTGCAGCTGTGACAATGATCTGGGTCCATTAAAGAAGGCAGGAGATCACTACCCAGCCCAGCAAACACATGGTGCAATTCTGCAACCAGTACACCAGAATACTGCTCTCTTTGACTCCTGGTTTGTTTGTTGTTTTCACTTTGACTGAATAGAATTCTTTACTTTTTAGCATACACATAAATGCAAATATTTTCCATTTTTCCTTACCGATATAAAAAGGGATATTATATCATTCAAAAATGATATTTTATAATATCATAAAGGTAACAAGACTTTACAATGCCTATAAAGTGAATAGCGATATGATTTTCTGACTACTACTGGTAAGGGTATGGAAGTTCAAAGGTTAAGGAACTTTGTCAGTGTCACAGTTTATTAGTAGAACCCAGAACTAATCATCCTACTAGGTTTTTTGGCCTAGGTCTTTCAAGAACAGACTCTGTTCTTTCTTGACTTTACCATCACACTGAGAACTGCATTATGGGAAACTCCCATCATATAGGAAACTCTACCTATTCATATTGCTAAATCATATGCAACTAATAGTCTCAGTGATGTTCCTGGACAATGAAAAGACAAAAGACTTGCACATCATCACACAGTATATATAGGAATCAGGCCACTGCTCTAGATATATTTCACTGTTTCACTCTATTACTGTATAATTCTTGCATCTTTTTTAGCAAAAATAGAGTCTGTTGTTCAAGTATCTGTTCATGCTTAAATTCTCAGCATATCCTCCAGATCTACTATGATAAAGTCCATGGACTTAACACTAGCTCATTGATAATGTGGTTTCTGGTCTACTTTTGTCTCCTGCATGAATTGGACCTACTCTTCAAGTCCATTCTCCTCATGACTGGGTCCCTGTAGCTGCTGTTTGTACTTCCTGAAACCAGCCACCTGCCTAGACCTTCATCCAAAAGCTATTCTTTGTACCCTCATCGACTGCATCCGTTGTTCCCACATAGATCCAAGTTTGTGTAAATCATACTTATTTAAATGTTCTGCCATTTCCCCACTCTCACCCTCCTCCCCACGGCTATATTGTCAGTTTGAGGTCTACTTTTGAACTCAAACTTTATACTTAGAAAACTAATTTGTCTTGCTCTCTGAGTTAAATTCCTAGTTATCATTGAACCCTGTGTCAGAGCTGATTTTGATAATCTGACAGAACCAAATGCCTTTGGAAAAAGGCTTAAAATAAATGTTTCTTAGGCTAGAACAGGCTCTGACATTAAGAAAATGTTCAAATCCATGAACACTTGTAAATTCCTTCCTACACTTTTTGTGTGACTTCATTTAGATACAGTTTCAGAAAGGGTGTTTTTCTTTTAGGTCACCAAGTGTCTTGGAGCAAAACCTGATTATAATCAGAGAAAATTAGGTTATTGGAGCATCTGGCTTTATGAAGAAAATGGAGGTGTTAAATGATTGTTTTTAATTCTGCTTAAATTGTGATCTTTACTGATACCAGTGGAGAAAGTTCTCCTGTCACTCAGTTCACAAGTCCATTGGTGAGGAAAAGCATAATTTAAATATTCTTTTTTAAATATGATATATGCTTCACCTTTCAATGTTCTACATGATGTAGCCGATACCCGGGGGGAAACGCAAGAAAAACCAGCCTCTTTCTTTAGCAACAAGGATCAGCCTCTCAGGTTTTTTTAGTTATGAATTGTGTGAGAATTAAAAGCCCTAACCATCATATCATGGTATGAAATGCCAAAGAAAAGGAGTATTTCTATAAATTAATCACAGGATGTCACCTTTAAATATATCAAAAAGTTCTGTGCTCTTATCATTGTGTGAAGAAGTAAATGAGGTAAGGTGGAGAGACAATAATTTGGGCTACATGTAAGCAAAGACTAACTAATTGGCAGGGCTTTCCCAAAGCAAAAATAAACTGTTCCATGATTTCCCTTCACTAGAAATTTACAAGTAAAAGCTAGGTATATTACAGAGGGCATTATGTTCAGGTGTAGCTTAAAACACTTAGCCACTAAATTCCTCCCATTCCTGGGACTCTAGTACTCCCTCCAACTAGTAGCAAAGTAGAACTCATCTTCATCAAAGGTGATAATTATTTGGGTCTTCCTGTATATCCTCCACAGGGTGTCCAAACATACTCAGCACCTCTCTCTGATATTCTAACAAGATTTGGATACCAACGTAGCACAGAGTCGATACATCACCTTGTTCACACTTCATGAATGAAAGGAATGAAAACCATCTATAAAGATTTTTAATGATTTTTTTAAAGAAAAAATCTGTAAAGAATATTTTTTTAGATGTTCTTCCCCACCCCCACCCATGATCGCTGCAAAGTTAGTATGTCTAAACAGTCTAGAAAACCTTTCATTTTTATTATTCTGACAAGTTTCCAGTTACAACCAAGAACATATTTTCTTTTTCATTTCATTTTTTTAATTCTCACTTGATATCATGGCTGTAATTCTTTTTCAAACATGTCTCACTTATGTACTGAATCTCAGCTAGGAATAGCTCTTTTATTTTAAAAAAATGAAAAAAATAATCTTTATGAGTGTAAATCGCAGAAACAAATTCAGGAGTCACTCAGAATTCACTAGTAGGGACTCCATTTACAATAGAGAAATGAAAGTCATTTTCCACCAAAATTTCAAAATTACCAAGCTACTGCACACATTTTATAATTTCAAATGATGAGAACGTGGCTCTTACAACTGCTTTTCTTTTCTACCATCCCTTCCAAGGAGCCATTTAGGCATTCCTGCAGTAAAATCTGCAATTTCATTTACACCTTAGTCACCTCAAGATGTCTATTTAAATAGGTTCCCATTATCGTGGTGGAGGAACTGTTCCATGGCTATGCATCTTTGAAAAAAATCTACTCAGAATTCGTTTTATGTGCTCTGGTCAATGAGTGTATAATCATAGGATCCTGAATTGCATTCTGATTAAAATGCCGTAATCAAATGCTTTGGGTAGTGAGCTTTAACACTGTCATGAAAACCATGGACCTTAGACCTGGAAAAAAAAAAAACTAGAAAGGCTAACCTGACAGATAATGTTCTTAAAGATAAGGAATAAAATGGAAGACTTAACACTGATTGCATTTATATATCATTTAAGAACAATTTCTCTTTTTCATTTTCAGTAGCATTCTTCAGAGATATAGGCAGAGGGTGTCTTGAAACTCACATCAAACTTCATAGTTAAAAGAAGTAGGGTAAGGGAGGGAACAGAAATTGCAACCATTTTGTTCTAAAAGAACACTTTAAAAGTTCAAAGTGGACTGAAAAAATATAAAATCAATTTTCTTTTACCAAAGTAGCTCCATTACAGGATAAAGGGCTAAATTTTTAAAGGATATAAATTCTTTTTACCATGTCTCTGATGCCCATCACATAGTAGGCACTCAACAAGTCCTTACTGAATTGAAAGATTTGAAGAATCTACAGGAATTCCTTCAGTAAATATTTAGTAAGCATTAGGTGCTTTCTATGATAATTTTTATTATTTTTTATTTTACCATAAAGTATAATTATTAATAATAAATATATAATTTATAATGCTATAAATTATAATGTAAATTAGCTTACTGGATTTTTTTTTCTGAAAAAAGACTCTTAATGGTGGAGATTAGTGGAAAAAAGAGGGAGACATAAAGGTAAAAATTTGGAGGAGGAACAAAGGACTGCATACAATGGACCCTGAGTTAATATTTGCAAAATTTATTAATCAAATATCATTTATGAATCACTAACTATACTATAGTAGCTGCTTGGAATGCAAAGAAATAAAAGAAACAGTAGCTACTGTTGAGAAGTTTACATCCTATTAGGGGAGGCAACATGTTAATGATGAGAATACATACCATTCCGATTGAATATAAGGTAGTTCATCAATATAAAGACTGAACAAATTCCTTTATTTCTACATAATTAATACTCCACTTACTTTCACTTAAGGCACTATATGAAATTATAAAAGCAAAATTAAAAAGCTCAATGTTTCACTTTTTTCTAGGGATAATTTTTTTTAAAAAATGAACCTCTAATATTCAGCTAAAGTCCTTGAACCAATCTCTCTCCATTCCCTCCATTTATTTTCCCTTTCTCCCTCCAAGTACATTGATCAGTCATGGTTTCTACTCAATTACTAATCATCACCAGAGCTTTAACCTGCTCAATTTCCAGTCTGAGCCAGTTCTCTCTTCTTGGGGGCCACCATATTGCTTTTAGTGTGGACTCTAAATTGGTTTTAGTTACTTGCAGCTGAAAAGCCAGAGCTTTAATGACCAGCCAGCCTCAACCTCACTCAGTAGCAGGAACTATAGGCATGTATTATAGCACTTAATCTGTTCTCTCTTTTTTAAACCCAAGTAATCTTGCCTCTGATCTCATTACTGAACTAAAACTGGCCTCTACAAAGTCATCAATGATCTCTCAGTGGTTAAACTCAATAAATTATCTCAATGCTAATTTTTTTCATTTTTCTTTAACACTTGATACTACTGAACACCATCTCCTGGCTATTTCCTGTTCTCCGGGTTTTCATGGCACAACTCTCTCCTTTTTCTCCTTCTACATACTGACACCTCTTTTCTTCCACTGTCTCTTCATGAATGACACCCCTACTAATTGTGGCTATCTCCAAAGCCTTTGTTCTGGTCCTCTTCCTTTTTCATTCTCACTTGTAGATCTCATCTATTTTCATTCTTTTAATGATCATCCCTCATCAAGATGATCCCCAGATCTACATTTCCTATTCTAGCTTTTCTCCTAAGCTAGTATCCCACACATTGTCACTTGCCTTAAACACATTTACAGCTAGATCACTTGCAGGTATCCAAAAATTCAACATGTCCAAAACCAGACTCAGCACTGTGCCCCCAAACTTTCCCTCTTTCCATTTTGCCTATTACCAGTAAGAACACTATCATGCTAAGTCACCAAGGATCTCTCAGCCTTAGCATCATCTTCAATTTCTCCTCACTCAACCCAGAAATCCAATCCATTGTCAAATTCTGGCATTTTCTGCCTTGACAAATCTCTCATAAACGCTCCCTTCTCTCTGTTCATACAGATATCAGATTAATTCAAGTCCTTATCATCTCTTTTATCGAATATTGCAATAGCCTTCTAACTGATCTCTGTGTTTCGTCCCTCACCACTCCAATTCATCATTCAACTGCTGAAATAATTTTCTTACAACTAAGATATTACCTTTCATCTACCTGCTTAAAAATTTCAGGTTACTCCCTCCAAGATCAAAGTCCTCTTGCCTTACCAGCAGTGCCCTACAACAACTGGCCTACCTACCTTTTCAGCTTTCTTTCACCTCCAAGTAATACTTCCCCTCTAGATTGCTTGCTGTTCCAGAACATGATACATCTCCTGTTTCTCTGTTCTCTTGCTATACTTTTGTTCAAGGAATGCTCTCCCGCTTACCCATGATTCTCATTTTCCCTGGCTTCCTTCAGGACTCAGCTTAACATCCAAATGCTCCAGGAGGACTTTCCAAGCCACACCCACTCCCCCAGCTATTAATGCCTTACACTTTTAGATTACCTATATGCTTGAAAAACAACTTATATGTACCTATTTTTATGTTTGTCTTCCCTTTATAATGTGAACTCCTGCAGGGCAGGGACAGAATTTTGATGTTCCTTATATGCCCAATGCTTAACATAATGCCCGACATAAATATGCACTTAGTAAGCTCCTACTAACCATGTGGTGAAGATACTCTCTGGGTCAAAAAGCTTTGATTAGTGCCCTTGAATTCACACCATACTGAACGTCACTTATTATCCCTCTTAGTTAAGTTGCCCTTGGATATAAGTATATAATAAGTATTATCAGTCAATGGTCTAGAAAAATATGCGTGGCTCTCAATTGTCAGTAGTCTCATGTACATTTCCCAGGATCATCTGCTTGTATTCTTGATTGATCAAGTCTGAGAAAATGAACAAAAATATTTGCCTATATCAAAAGTTAGCAAGCAAAATGAAAGCACACAAATTGAGTAAAAAATGGAAAGAAACCTAAAGCTGAATATCCATTAACCCTCTCCTCTTTGGGAACATTTCATAGGAATTTGTGAGAAGTATAGCATCCCAAACATGTCAACTTTCTGCTTTGTTAACCACGTGATAGAATCTTGAGATCTTGGTGTGACTATATAAGGCATGACTATAAAATTACAAGATTTCCTCACAGTTCTATATCTTGTAGTCAATTTTATCCTTCTAACTCTAGGATCATTTAAAAGTTTTTTTCCCCTATGTTGTGTTACCCTGAAAATAGACATGACCTTTGAGGAATCTAAAATGTGCATATGCTGGACCATTAACAATGCCATTATGAGATCTAGTTAGGGACAAGTTCTGCCATTTTCTAGAAGGTTCCCAAAGTTTATAAACGAAAAACAAGTCACACCATTGCTGATATCATATAACTTCTAGGTAACCATAAAACTCAACTCCACTGAGATCTGGTCCATTCATTTCTGGAGTAGCAATCTCCCAACTCTACTGTACCATATTAGACTGAAGAGAAAACCATATTTTATTCATTCCAAAGATGACAATATTTCTATGTGTCATGAAAAGGTTTTTTTAGTGTTATTTAAATAACACAAACTAGAAATGGAAATAAATCTCAATTTTGATAGCCTGCCATTTTACAAGACTAAAATTTCATCTCAAAGCAGTTTCTATTTTTTTTTCCTTTTTTCACAATTATGTCACCCTTCAAAATTATATATCCATGGAAAATGGCACACAACTAATTATCATATCTGAAAGGCTGTGGTACACATCATTTCACTCAGTAGTAATTAAGACTAATGTGTTAAATAGAAAGCTGCACTTACCGGTGGATCGGCTCCCTTAGAACCAGCCAGTCCGCCTGTTAGAGATTCGATATCCTGAAAAAGGAGAGAGGTGTTGATCGTAAAAGACTACTCAGAATAGGACAAATGTTCCAAACCTACCAATTATTGTTTGCTTGAAAGTTTCATTGCATCAGTAAATGTGTTGAGCTTTCCTTCCACAACATAAAAGTAGACTGGACAAGCAGGGATAGGCAAATAGTATGGAAAGGACAAGTAATTTTTATTATAGTTCTCATTAAAATGTTTAATAATCCAGAGGGGGGGACAACTTAAAAAAATAAAGAACATTAATCATTTCAAAAACTATATATGCTAAGAGGATGATTTCAAATGGGAATGAAGTTCTAACATTCTTCCATTTGCCTAACTTTCAATGTGAAGAAACAATTGCAGCTCAGTAAAACTGGGTGATATAAGTGACTTTAAAATAAGAAGAGATTCTACAAATTTTAAGTTATCATCATGTAGACAAAAGCAAAAAGGTAAACACTTTCTTTGTTATTTCTCAGTTCACTCAAATGTCATTTTCTTTTATGAACCGTTATTTAACCTCTCATGTACTTTATATATTCCACATTGTAATATGGTTCTGTACTTATTTTTCTCCTTTAAACAATTTTAAATTTCTTAAGGTTAAGAGGCATTACTTCCCTCTTGTCCTTGTACATGTACATGTAGTATCTTGTGATCATGAGACATTTAAGTAATATATTTTAATGACTTTTAAAAGATAACTTATGAGATTGTTTTCACAAAATGAAATTTCCTGACAAAAAAGAATTTGTTAAAAAAGTCACAGAATTTGTTCTGAAATAAATATTTTTGGCAAAAAGCCTTTCCAAATGCAAATATTATGCATCTGAGTTATGATAACCATTATACTAGTAGCTAATGTGTAGTACACAAGATTCAGAAGACAATTTGCATTTGTAATGTCATTTAGTTCTCAAAATAACTCTTTAAAGTTTGGTGCTATTATTACATTTTTATTACATCATTTTACAGATGAGAAAATGGAGGTGGAGAGAGTTTAAACTAAATGACTTGGCAATGGTCATATAACTAGGAAGTCACTGAGGTAGAATTATAATTCAGATCTTTCTGCCCTTTAAGTCTGGAACCCTATTCACTACTATATTACCTGTAATGAAACATTTCAGAATTTAAACTCTTAGAGATTGAAGAACTTGCTATTTGTACATCTCCATAATATCTAACACATTATGACAACTCAATCTGATAATACGTTGATCAAGAGAGATGATAGCATGGCTGGCTAAAGTTGTATAGCAGAGCTTACTGAAATGTTCATGGGAATCTACATTGGCTCCATTTCCTGTGATCAACTCTATGGAGCTATCCTTCTAGTACTGGTGTGTCAAGAAGGAAAGACTTTTATGCTAAAGTGAAAATCCTGTTGAATTTAGAACTTGTCACCTTTGAAGTTTCTTCCTTTAAACTACTTAAACAAGTAAATGAGTGAAAAAGGAAGGAATGCCAAGATAGAGGAAAGAAGGTATGAGAAAAGGGAAGGGAGAAAGGAAAACACCAGGAGGAAAGACAGTAAGGGAAAGGCAAAGCCATAAAAGGGAGGGAAGGAGGAAGGAAGGAGGGAGATAGATTAAGGCAGGATATACTGACAACTAATTTATTTAATTTTTCTAGAGTGGGGAGACAGACTCAGTATCTACTCTGTTTAAGGACTGAACAGTTTTCTGGAAGAGTTCCCTTCTGTTCT
Organism: Potorous gilbertii; assembly: GCA_028658325.1. Taxonomy (NCBI): domain Eukaryota; kingdom Metazoa; phylum Chordata; class Mammalia; order Diprotodontia; family Potoroidae; genus Potorous; species Potorous gilbertii. The sequence continues at coordinate 211,810,718 of CM053770.1, forward strand.
CAGCACTGGAGTCTATTCCAGATGTGGAGGGATGAGAACATTAGAAAATAAGACTGTGCTAGGGACCATGAGATAAGCACAGGAACTGGAACAAAAACCAGAGATAAAATCACCAGCAGGTCAGTATTCTTTGTGCAAGTCAGGTCCCAATTCATATTATTCATCCCTGATTCTCATCCTACCTACAACTTCCAAGTACCTAAAAATTTGGTATATGTGGTTGCGGGGTGCATTCCACAAACATTTATGTAGTGTTTACTACGTGTCATGAACCGTGTACTCATCAGAAGACATAATATAAGTAAAGCACTTTGAAAATCTTAAAACAGCCCAAAATGCTAGTTAATAATACTAAATAAGGCCAAAAATTACATTCTTCAAGGGTTTTTGTGTGAAGACAAGGAAGAAAGGGCATCCTGTTTCATGTTAAAACTGCTTAGGAGGCTATGGCAATATGATGTGGAAACTCCCTCTAAAGAGGCAGAAACTCATCTACAGTTAGTCAACAATCATTTAGGTATTATAGCGGCAAACACTGTGCTAAATTCTGAGGATAGAAAGAAAGTAAAAAAAATATCCAAGGAACAAACAAAACCACTTTAGCTGTCCTCGAGGAGCTCACAATGTACTGAGAGAGACAAAACGCAAGCAACTATGATTTATACAAGGTAGACTGGAAAGTAATCTCAGTGAGAAGGTTAGCACTAAGGAAACAAGATGTGATTTGAAACCCACTTTCAAACATTGGAAAAATTCATGTCTACAAACAAAAACCTCCTTTAGTCATCTGCCCACACTGAATTCAAGTAACTAAACCTTATAAATTAAAATAAGAATTTTAAAAAAATCCTCTGAATCAAACACATTCTCCCACAGTAGAGTTTATGTAGCATCACTTGCAAAATAAGTCCCTAACTTATCTGGGTATGTTGGTCTATGGAAAAACAAAACTCATAAATCAGAGGCTCTTTTCCATAGCCAATATTACATTTCAGTGATATCTAAGATCTAGTTTTCTTCATTCATTTGTGCAGCTTGTTGGCACACTGGTCAGCGCTGGACATGGAGACAAAAAGACATCAATCCTACTGTAGGTTATGATTTTTGTGTCCCTAGGCAAGTCACTTAATCACTGTGCTTCTTTTTCCTGGGTAAAATGTGAAATAATATCTCCTTCCTCACAATGATGCTGTGAAGAAAAAGGGACATGGAATATGTAAAGTGCTTAGCAAACCCGATGGTACTATATAAATGTTGGCTATTATTGATTATAAATGTGTATCTCTAGCTATATCTCTTCCCATACATATCACTCTTACTGAATCTTGTCACACAAAATAGATTTCTATAAATATAAAAGCAGTACATTTCTAATGTGTGCACATACACACACATACACACAGATACGTATATAGCTACAAATCTGGTATCCTTTCATATCAGTAAAACAGCATCTTTGCCACTTTCTCAACAGTAATACCATGACACAGTTGAATATCTGCTTCGTCATTACTGTTTCTAATTAAATATTACATAAATATTCTCTTTGAATGTCACCGATAGTTACCTAATTCTCAAAGCCCACATACTGAACACAGACAGCTTGAGGCAAAAGTAACTGATAGCTGCTTGTGACTCTCTCCCCTCAAGGGACACACAAAACCATGCCTGAAATACACTTGACAGTACCAAGCCTGCTTCTTCCCAGGTGTTTCCCTGGTAACCACAGTTCCAAGCAAAAGCTGTAACCTCAAGCTCATGACTTTGTAAGATTTAAATCCAGAAGAAAACAGAGATCGTCTAGTCCAGTGGTATCAAACTCTAATAGAAATGGGGCCACTAAATCATATATAAAGATTCCAACAAATGACAAATTAATTTTTTAAATGTGTTGTTATTTCTACCTTGTTGTATTTAATTTCTTTGTCAAATATTCTCCAATTCCATTTTAATCTGGTTCAGGTCACACTCAGGAGTACCTGCCATGTACTCTGAGCTCCTCACTTTACAAATGAGGAAACAGAGGCTCAGAAAAAGTGGTCTGTCCTAGTTATAAAGTTCATTAATTAATGGACAAAATTTCAAACCTATATTCAGAGATGGATTACCCAAGAGGTGGCAAAATCCTGCTGTAGTTGGGTATAACTTGTAGGGATTCAGCCCTTCTACTTAACAACTTCCACCCTCAGGACAATCCATGGTATCTATTTACTTGGATTCCCCAGGTAATTTTTTAAAGTAATAAAAATGCAGTAACCCCATTTCATTTAAGGCTATCTTACATCCTTCTATTCCCATATCACTGGGGGGGGGGGGTATGAACAAGACCTGAAGAAGTTACTGTACTAATGTTTATGAAAAAAATGAGTAAAATGTACCCAGAAAGCAATTGTCCTAATTCAGATAAAATCTCAAGACCCATCTACCACTAATACAATCTATCCTTCACATAGTTGCTAGTGATTTTCCTAAAGCATAGGTCTTACTGTGGGACTCCCCTGTTCAAAAAAGTCCAGTGGCTCCCTACTGCTTCTAAGATTGAAAGAGAAGTTCTTCTATTTATTACTTAAATCCTTTCACAACTGACTCCAGAGTCCCTTTCCAGACTTATTATACATCACTCCCTTTCATGAACCAGTCCTCTGACATGACATTCTATCTATATTTGTTGGGGCATTGTACATGTTGTCCTTCTATGCTGGAATGCAGTACAACTTCAGCTCTACCTCTTAGAATCCTAAACACTTATGAAAGCTCTGCTCAGGGGTCACATACTACATCGGACTTATATGTATCTCTCCGTCCTCGATAACAGAATTATACTTACTTTGTTATATATTTCCTTACATATTTGTATGTTATTTCCTCCAATAAAAAGAATCTATTTGACTGCAGGAATTATTTAATTTTTATCTTCATGTTCCCTGTACCTAGCACAATTCCTCACACAAAATAGGCATGTAATATTTTTGAGTGATGACATGGCGAAGACTTTCCAGGAATTCAGAAAACAATTTGTAATTGGGAAAGAATGATTGTAATATTAACAAGGAACTTGGACATATAACTTAGGTTTTTAAAAGTGTTTTCCTCTCAACACCCTTGTGGGATTGATGGAAGAATTATCACATATCCTCTTTTTACAAAAACAGCGAGACTAGAATTGATTAGGATCATGTAGGTAAGACCAGTATCTTCAGGACTCACTACAAACCACGCTCTCTCTGTATTTAAAATTTTAAAATTTAAAATTTAAATTTAAAAATTTAAAATTTTAAAAACATTGTTTAGCAGAAGCAAAGGATGAATGTTGGAAAATGGTGGGAAATCAGGTTGGAGATATAATTTGTAAACACAATTTAGAGAACCTCCATATACAGGTGGTAAAGGCATAAGGACATGGGTTGACATAGCTTCTCCAAAATCTCTCGAATGCAGAATTACCTGGAGAGACTAAGTGACTTGCCAAAGATAACACAGTATTTGTCAAAGAACACAGGTTTTTATTGGATCCAAAGTCAGTGCTTGCTCTACGTACAAGTCATGCTGCCTCTCCAAAGAGAAATCTAGTCATAATAGTCTACTGACCACTGGTCATGACTCTTCACACTCTAAAAAATTAAGAGTTACCCCAAGTGCTTTTGTTTGTGTAGATTACATCTATCTATACTTATGACATTAGAAATTAAAATCTTTTAGTTTTATGATAAAAATAGTTTTGACATCACAGATTCTCTTAAATAATCTTGAGTTCCAATATCTACACCACCATCACCACTTCCACTCCACCCCCCCAACATTTCTAAATCTCACTTTGAGAATACCTGTGACAGGAAAATAGAAGTCTTGCCATTTCTTATGTGGAAGATTGAAATGAAGTTATCAAAAAACATCAATGTATTCTCTTGACCAATTTCTGAAAATTATAATTAATTTCAGTTACATGGTAAGGATATCAAAAGGAATAAAGTAAAAAATAACTGTAAGTTCCCAAGAAAAGTACTTAGCTTTTGCTCATGATATAGTGGAAAGGACAATGAGCATAGGTCCAATTCTAGTTCAGTCCTTTCTAGTTACTCGACTTTAAGCAAGTCATTGATTCAACATTCTTTTATCCCATTAAAATGTAAGTGCCTTAAGAGCAGCTATAGCTTTTTGCTACATTTCTATATCTCCAGCACCTACCACAGTGCCTTAGATATAGTAAGGCAGGGAAGGAATGTTCAAAAATGGTTGTTACTCAGTTAGAACAAACATTTGGGGGAGGGTCTATTTTTTTAGTCATTTCAATCATGTCTAACTCTTCATGACCCAATTTCAGAGATTTGGAGTTGGGGCAAAGATACTGGAGTGATTTGCCATGTCTTTCTCTAGCTCTGGTCATAGATGAGGAACTGAGACAAACAGTGTCAAGTGACTTGCCCAGGGTCACACAGCTAGTAAGTGTCTGAAGCCAGATTTGAACTCATGAAGATGAGTTTTCCTGATTCAAAGTCCAGTGTTCTATCTACTATACCACACAAAGATAAAAAGAAAAAAAGGTCTATCTTCAATGACCTTATATTTTATTGTGGGTGGTGGTGGTAGTGGAATAAAACATGTAGAGACAGCCAGGTGGATAGAGTAACTGGAGAAGAAAATAGCAAAGCACTCCATTATCTTTGTGAAGAAAATTCCAAATGGGGTCATGATGTGTCAGACACAACTGAAACTGATCCACAACAATTTAAGAAGACAGAGAACTAACTTCTGAACAAATAAAGAGAAAAGGTTCTCCTTCCTCTTTCTGACTACATCTGAGCCCCATTTGTTGGCTTGGATTCTTGCATTCAATAAAGATGGCAATCTTCCAAAATACCTTCAGCTCTCTTTGTTTTATTTTCTCCCTCTTGATCTCATTTGCTTCCATGGTTTCAATTATTGCTTCTCTGCAGATGGTTCCAGGATCCATTAAAAAAAGCCTTTATCACATTCTTAAATTTCAGAACCATATTTCAATTGACTAAACTGGAAAGCTCTACCAGAATGTCCCCATCCTCTCCTATCTTTATTATTTTTAGCTAATTGCATCCTTCATTATCATTCCCAGTCTGTCATTTATCTACAATCTATATCTATTGGCTTCTTCTCTATTAACTATGAAGATGGCCATATTATAAATTCTCTAAAAAAAAATAACTTGATCCTACCATCTCTTAAACCAATCTTATAATTCTCCTGTCGTTTCTGCTTATGCTCTTTGAGAAAGAAATCTGCAATTGGTGTGTCCCATTCTTCTTTGCTCAGTCTCTTCTAAACTGCCTGCAATCTAGCTTCTAATATTATGATTCAATTGATATTGATTTCATCAAAAGCAAATAACAGGGAAACCTAATAGATTTTTTTAATAATACGTATCCTTCTTGACTTCATAGCATTTGCAACAGCTGATGAACTCTACTCTTCCCTTGCTGAATTTTCATTTACACTGAAACACCCCTCTAGCTCTCTTCTTATCATTCTGACCATTCCTCAGTCTACTTTGCTGGTATTTCTTCCATTTCATTTCCAATAACCATGGGTGTCCCTCAAGGCTCCATTCTGGGCCTTTTTCTTTTTCTCACTTTAACATGTCTGACTTGGCAATCTCATCAACTCCACTACATTCAGTCTTCTTTACACAGATGATTCCCAAATCCTTATCCCCAGACTGAGCATCTCTCCTGAGCTCCCCTCTCCACTTTACCAAATGCCTAATGGACATATAGAAATGAATGTCTCATAAGCATCTCAATTTCAAAGTCTAAAATGCAACTCAACTTTTCCTCCAAACTTCTCTCCTCTTCCTGTCATATCAAAGGTCAGAGTGGCCCCATGCTTTCAGTCACTCAGGTGTGTTATCTCTAATTCCTTCCAACCAGTCACCCCACATATTGAATCTGTAAGCAAGTCTTGTCCTTTCTATCTTCACAATTTTCACCCTATAGATCCACTTCTCTCCCATCACAAAAGCATGCCTCTAGTTCAGGGCCTCATCAGTTCTCTGCTGCAATGACCTTCTAATGGTGTAATGGTAATTTAAATGGGAAGATCTTTCCCATTCATAAACAGACCCATGTGACCAGGTTAGGTCACATGGAAGTCTGCATCACACGGAGCCTGTGGTGGGAGGAATTTGCTGAATGGGTGGAACAGGAAGAATCAGAGCTAGAGTAGAACTGAAGGGAAGTTAGTCAGAGAGCAGACAGAGTAGTAATGATGTAGGCAAGCAGGCAGCTGGTTAGTTTGAGTGAGAGAACTTGTTGGTGATTTGTTTAAGGGAGCTTGCTTGTGATTTGTTTAATGGAGCTGGCCTGTGGGACGCTTAGCAGGGAGAAAGCTTGGGGATGGTGCTGTCCTCTGCATTGTTATGATGTATATATTTCTTTGTTACTATGGTGGATTTGACTTTCTGGTGTCTGAATAAATGTTCCATGTGGACAGTCTTTTGTATTTCGCAGTTAAGAACTGTACTGAGATATTTACGGCCACTGCATTTGCTGTATATATTACACTGGTACCACAAATGGGTATCTCTTCTCTAATGCTTTTCCCAATGGTTATCTATTCTCTAATGTATTCACCTGTCAAGAAGACTTTTTCTAAGGGGTAGGTTAATTAAAAAAATAAATGAAGGTCTGACCATGCCCTATATGCATACTTATTATTCAATAAATTCCAGGAGCAAACACCTATCCCCTCCATAATCAAACATTAAAGACTTTTATTTTGCATTTGGTGTTGATGTTCAGTCATTTTCAGTCATGTCCAACTCTTCAGAACCCATTTGGGGTTTTCTTGCAAAGATACAGGAGTGATTTGCTATTTCCTCCTTCAGCTCATTTTACAAATGATGAAACTGAGACAAATAGGGTTGGTGACTTATGTGGTGTCACACAACTAGTATCTGAGGTTGAAATTTCAGGTCCTCCTGCCTCCAGGGCAGCTGATCTATCCATTGTGCCATAACTGAACCATTTCATGCCTTTCTAACCTTGATAATCTTTACTCTTTTTGATCCTTTCTATGATCTGTATACATTGGTCAATTTATTACTTCCAAACTAGAAATTGAAATTCTCTTCTTTGTGCCTCTGTACAGGATGTCCCCCACTTGTCACTCACCCTAGAGACCTTGTGACTTTTACATCTGACTTGGCACTGAATCCTCTATATATGTTATCTCTCAGCTTGGAATGTGAGCTCCTTAAGAGCAAGGACTGAATTATTATTTTATTTATAGTGCTTAGAATTTGGCACAGTGCTAAACATACAGTAAGCACTTAATTACTCCTTCATTTATTCAATCAATCATGCTTTCATTCGCATTTTCCTTGACTTCCTTTAAGATTCAGCTCAGATCCAAGCTTTCAATAGGTTACCATCTCAGAGTTCCAAACCATATCCCCAACCCAGGTGTTAATAATTTTCCTCTAAGATTATTCTTCATCTGCTCTGTTATATACATATCTAGTTATTTACATGTTTCCTCCCTATTCGAGTAAGAATTCTTTGAGGTGAGGAACTACTGTCTTGTGTTTTTTTCATCATCATCTCTTAACACAGTACATACCACATAGTAACTGCTTAGTAAATGCTCTTTGACTTGTCTGACATGTTAAACTCAACATGTTCAAAATAGAAATCAACACTAAGCCCATAATATTGCAACTTTTCTCTGCAGAGTCTATCAGATGGAATTGAATGGTGGCCCAATTCCCTTCTCAGACATTTGTTCAATTGCACAGCATCACCTATTAGTCATCTTTGCATAATCCCCTTCAGTCCACAAATCAGCAGCAGTGGAAAAAAAAAATCAAAATCAGAGTTGAAATGTTGAATATCTCCACTTTCATCATTATTATCTCAACACTCTTTGCTGATTCTTCTCTCTCTTTCTCTCTCTCTCTCTCACGCACACACACACGTGTACTATTTTAAATTTTCTCGTTTTTCTTACCTTTCCTTGCCACTCTTGGTTCATTTTGAACTTTGGTTCATAGGACACTATTCCTGTAGAACTATAACATGCTTTTGTCTTCATCCTTTGACAGTACCCGTGCTTCCATTTTCTGCATGTCTTTTTATTTAATCTAAGTTTCTCAATGAGTTGCTTATGTACAAAGATTTTTTTTTACAGAATTGATCATTTTCCTACTCAAAAGTATTTCTCAAAATATTCTGTATTTTGTTGAGATCTTCTCACTCTTCTTGTGCTGACTTATGCACAACTTTAGAACATGAGATCATGGCTATGCTTTTTCTGAATACTTGGAAACCTGCTTTCCCCAAATCTATGATTCCTGGCAGACTATGTCTTGCTTTTCCTTCCTGCCCTATCACAAAACCAGAAGAGAGTTCTGATGCCCCTTAAGTTTCCCCTCATTTCTACCCCATTAGCCCATTTCAGATCGAGAGATAAGTTTTCATTGGTTCACCCATTTTTTCGTTATAAAACTACTGTTAAGGAAAATCAATATGTTTCAAATTACTGTGGCAGAGAAGAAATTCCAGCAGAAATTTGGACAGCTAGAATCTCTCATCACTCACCATTATTCTATCAGGTCCCACTGTCAGGCTTGTGAAAATTTTCAAACTCTTCATCTATTTTCTTTTTATTTCATGTCATCTGTGATATACTCAGATCACAATATTTCTTCTTTTTCTGTCTTTATTGATTATCTCCTAAATTCTTTCCACCATACATCTTGGACTTTTTTCACAAATTTATCTTATAACAGAAAATGTTGCTTTAGGCACTCATCCTTTTTTTCCATCCTGTTGTTCTTGAATAAGGTATATCTGGTAGAGTCATATACTTAAATGGACCTCATCACATCAAGTCTCTCTGATTTATACAATTAAATTTGTTTTCTGGAACCTATAAAAGTTCAAATTACCATTATTTTTGCTACTTACAGTGAAAAATGATCTTTCACATCAAATTCTCTAGCTATCAATAAATTTCTAAATATTCGCATATTGTTTTATGTTTTGAAAAGGGATTGACGCATGTATTTTCTCATCTGGTCCTCACCACAATCTCCACTTACAGATGATGAAACTGACACAGAGTTTAAGTGATTTGTCCTGAGTCTAAGGCAGGATTTGAACTGAGGTTTTTGGTTTTTTTTATATTCTAACTCGAGTTCTTTTTTTTCTGCTAACCTTTGGCAGACAGATGAAATATATAGACCTCTCTTTCACAGCCACGTTTCAAATGCTATGTTTCAGAGCACAAAATAAAGTTCATAGTATTATGAAATAATTATAGTTAAATGCAGTAATTTTCTAGTTAATGGATTCCCTGAAAGCTATCCACAAACCAGTTAAGGATTCACAGATACCAGGTTAAAAACTCAGGAATCTATTCACTTCATCACCTAGGTAGCTATAACAAGTCATATTATTGTATTTCCTTATGTCTTATACACCCTACTATGGAGTAAACTCCTTGAGGGCAGGAATGGTATTGGTTTTCAACTTTCCAGACCCAATGTCATACATCACAATGCTTTTGTCCTTGTTCAGTTGTTTTCCAGTTGTGCCCAACTCTTCATGGCTCTATCTGGAGTTTTCTTGGCAAAGATACTAGAATGGTTTGCCACTTTCTTTCCAGCTCATTTTAAAGATAAAGAAACTAAGTTAAACAGAGTTAAATGACTTGCCCCAGCCACACAGGTAGAAAAGTGTCTGAGATTTGAACAGATTTGAACTCATAAGATGAGTGTTCCTGACTTAAAGTCAGATACTCTATCAACTGTACCACCTCTCTGCCCACAATACCTTAGATATGCTAAATAAATCTACCATGGAAATGGAGTTAGGGTTAGTGCTTAATTATCATTTAATTTATTCTGTGGTTTAAAGTCCTGAGTCACAGGGAGTCATTTAGTTAAAAAAAATTGAAAATATTCATGAAACTAAATATTGGTTTCCAAGAGAATATGAGTGTACAAAAAAAAAATACACACTTGGGTAAAATTCCATTATAGTGCAGGCAGTTGGGTGGGGACCTCCATATAACAATTTCCCTCAAAATTATAGTCTCTATTTTTATATCATCACTACAGGAAACAAAATTATAGGAAAAAATAAAGTGGAAAATATTCATTAGAATCTACAGAATTAAAATTAAAACGATGTTAATTGTCTTTTAGGACTTCAGAGGATCACAAGACTTACTGAATTTTGATGACAAAAATATTGGAAATATTAGAATGACTGGGAAAACTACACTTAATGCTTCCTGAAATTCAGTTTGAGGTCACTACTATAAGAACCACAAACAAAAATAAGTTTTTTCAGGTACCTGATAAGCTGCTATTTCAGTTGTAAAAATCAGAAATAAAGGTAAAAAGTCTCCACTTATCTACCTTTCAAAATACATTATCTATGTTATAACATTTATTCACTAATATTCCTCATCTATGATATATAGCATATATATATATATATATAGAGAGAGAGAGAGATATTACATATTTGCATACATATATCACACATGAGGAACAGTAGTGAAGAAATTATATCACAGCCACAACCTTTTCCAATTCCCTCCCCTGCCAGAGCGATATTAAAAGAACAAGGGGGATTATCCAAGGCCAAGTGTGTAGTCATTCTTGACCATCACAACTCATCTTGATTTTTGTCTTGGCACTGGACTCTGATGACACTGGAGAAGAGAGCGAGGTTAAAAATTTTGCACACCCCTGCCTCACTTAAATCCAATTTTTGCACAACTCAAGACATCACCTTCATAATATCATTGGTTCTTTTTAAGAATGAAGGGCAACCATAACCATCATACCATATGTATGTAAACATACATGCATATATGTTTATGTATATAAATGTATACATAAACATATATGCATGTTTGGTTGTTTCAGTCATGTGCAACTCTTCATGATCCCATTTGGATGTTTTCTTGGCAAAGATACTGGAGTGATCCACTGTTTCCTTCTCCTGCTCCTTCTACAGATGAAGACCTGAGGCACATAGGGTTAGATGACTTACCCAGGGTCACACAGTATGTGCCTCCCTTGGTGTGTTAGTCTCTGGATCACCTACAAATAACTTAGTTTTAGAATTAACCTTTTTTGGCATAAGTATAGTGTGAGCAATTATATTATATTACAAATTCATTTTGATACATCTATTGATTTAACATCTATGATGACTGTTATGGCAATTTAGTATTAGTGGTTCAAATACTTTTAAAAGCTTGTAATCTGAACAGTACTAATTGGAGGAATATTAAGGGGAATATCATGGGAAAAGTAGTAATATAGTGACTAAAAACCAATACACAGATTCAATTCTGCATGATACAGATCTTTTATTTTTATAGATAAATGACACTATTATATGCTTTGAATGTTATAATTGCCTCATACATACCAAAAAGGTCCTTTTCGGGGGGATGCTTGATATACTTAAAATTTTAATTTAGCTTTTTAATATTATCATTGAAACATTTGTAAGCATACTCTATACCTTACTCCATTTTTTTCTTTTTCTCCAAAGTAGTGTTTGGTTTCAGCACTTCATCAGCACAGTCAAGAGAAAAACTGAGCAAAATCATGCTGAGGAAGACTTATCCCCAAAGGAGGAAATTCTCTATTAGGTCTTCCAGAACATATACACTCATATACATATATGCGTGCAGGCACATATATGTGTGTTATATGTGTGTACATACAGACACACATGCATGCACTTATATGCACACATCAGTAAGTGCACACACATACATACAATATATGTGTTGTGTATGTATGTATGCATATACACATGTGTATTTACATATGCACATACACACATGCATATGAACATACACACATGAATACACATACATACATTTATATGTGTATATATTATATATATTATATGTGTATTGTGTGTATACATACACACATATATGTAAAGAAAGTTTTCTCTGGACCTTTTACTACATGAAAATGTTTAAAATTGTTTTCTGCAAAGTATAGGTAGATTTGGATGATATGTGATTCTAATTATCATGCCATTTGTTCCTTAAAAAATGTTTTAATAAGGAGAGCAAAATAACAATTACACAGGTTCCATTTTCCTAACAGACAATTAACTTCTACTCTAGTTACTCCATTATTTGATGTATTTCCCCTTCCCATTACAAACTCCTTAAGGACTGGAAAGATTCTGTTTCCGTCCCTGGATCCCTAGGCACAATGCCCTAACACCTAGCACAATATCCTGCAATTATTAAAGAAATGTCTGTTGAATGGAATTTTACAAGAAAATGGGATTAGGAGTATTTATTTACCACAATCTACTGGGAAAGTGTGTCAGGTTCCAAATCTTTGTGAGTTCAAATCTGACCTCAGACTACACTCACCAGCTGTGTGATACTCAGAAAATTATTTAACCTTGTTTGCCTCAGTTTCCTTATCTGTAAAACGAGATGGAGAGGGAAACGGTAAACCACTCCAGTATTTCTGCCAAGAAAACATCAGATAGGGTCATAAAGAGTCAGACATGACTGAAACAACCTGACAATTCTGATAAGGTTTAAAATATTCATCTACAGTGAAGCAATTCAGAAAATATAAGTGGAAATATAGCCCATTTGATAAAGAGTGGAACTTGGGAGTCAGGAATACCTGAGTTCAAATCCTGCTTCAGATCCTCATTACTTATGTGACCTAGACAAGTCACTAAACCACTGTTAGTCCCAGTTTCCTCATATGTACATGTGGGATAAAAATAGCAACTATATATGCGGGTTGTCGTAAAGATCAAATGAGAAAATATATGTAAAGTGCTTTGTAAACCCTTAAAACTATAAAATATTAGTTAATACTATTATTATGACTTCTACTATAAAGGTTCCTGGGATTTCAAGAAATAATGACTGGAAAAAGTAACTTCACATTTGGGTAAAATTCCATTATAATAGTATCAAATACAAGGAAAACATATTTCCTATAGCAAAGGGATTTCTAGATTCTACTCTCTATTCTTAGAGCAATATGCTTTATAAGAAAAAATTATAGGAAGAAAACAAAAGAAAATGTGAATTATTTGTTTATAATCTCAACACACCTAAATTTGAAGCCCAAGTAAATTGCTTATTAGGACTGCGTAGGATGATGAAAACATAGAGATCCCCTAGCCCAAGGAAACTGAAGACCAGAAACATTATATGATATATCCAATTCCACATAGGTAACAACTTGTGTTGTCAAGCTTCAAACTCAAACTACAATTGTTTCTGTTTGACCAGAAACCCTGAGGGTCTTCCCCTCTCAGTCTATTTTTTTCAACTAGGTAAAAGTTCTCTGTCTCATTTCTTACCTAGCCTTAATCACCGAATGGGTGTTGCCTCAGTCAAAATGAGACCTGTTAAAGACCTTAGACAAATGTCTCCCACTGTGTTTGGTGCCATCCCCAGTCATCCTGATCTGTATCTTACTACTGGACCCAGATGGCTCTGGAGGAGAAAGTGAGGCTGGTGACTTTGCATGGTCCTCCCTCACTTAAATCCAATTTACTTGCATGTCATGGCCTCACCTCTCCAATATCATTGCCCTCTTCATGAATGAAAGACAAACAATTTCACATTGAAAAATTTTCTCTTATGCCAGTGAGCTAGACGCATTTTGCAAATAAATGTTATTATTTTTTGAACTACTATTAATGTCTGTATAATGAAATACAGAATATTTTTTCTTGTCATATACTTTCCTTTGGACTTTAGAAATTATCAAATCTGTGAAGGAAGAAAATTGAGCCCAGCAAGAAAAAGTGATTTTCTTGTCTTCTTGCAAGTCATAAATAACAGAGCTGTACTTTGAACCCAAGTTGTTCTATCCCCAGTACAATATTCTTTCTATATTACCATGCTGTCTTTTAAAAGTTTTCTTCTTTTACATTAAACATTCTTAGACATACAAGAGAAACACTTATTCTATGGATCTAATTAAATAGTCTCTGAGATCAGTTCCAAGATTGAGATTGCTATAGGACCTATTTTCATTACACTTAGATTTTTAATTGCACAGATGGTTGTATCTAGCTATGTTACAAAAGACCTTGATGTCTGGGTGTTTAATCAATTTAACCAAAAGATCAGGGGGCTAAGCAGGTCCATTTCAATGTCAGGTCCTTAGATCAATCATTGGTTATCTATGCTTATAAAAATAAAAGAATTAATTAATGCATCGTAGAGACTCATTTAAAGATAGAATGTTAGTCCTAGCCACAGCTGGTCAAGGTATGAACCAGTGAGTTTCAGCCAGGATTTAGGACAGCTGGAATTGAATGAAATTAAGAATTAGAGACATCAAGGATCCCAAACTAAAATAAAGACTAGAAGTCTGAATAGAAGGAGGACAAGTGCTTCCAGAAGAATGGATTTTGCCTCAGCATTGGCAGAGAAGGGCTGTGCGAATTATTTCTTTGAGACTGGCACCCTCTCTTGCTATTATTATAGCCTGAGGAAGGGGAGGTATGTTGTGGGTTTAAGTAGACAGCTAGGTGGCACAGTGGACTGAGCACTGGGGTTGGATTCTGGAAGAGCTGAATTCAAATCCTCCCTCAGATATTTATTAGCTGCATGACAATGGTTGCCACTTAATCTATTTCTGCCTCAGTTTTCCTATCTATAGATCACAGATAATAACAGTATCTCCTTCATAGGGTTGTCATACGGATCAAATGTGATAATATATGTAAATTGTTTTGCAAACTTAATGGTCAATAATTTTCATTAAGTAGAGAATTATGACGGAGCTGGGGATGCAGGGGTTCACTGGATGGTTCTTGATCTAACTTCTCAAGCTCTTCTGCAGGTTTTATTATTTCCGCCTGGCATGGAGACCATGGAAAGGGGGGAAGATCATTTCCTGGAGTAGCTTCACATTCTTAGGAATAGGATCTCTCTCTCTCTCTCTCTCTCTCTCTCTCTGTCTCTCTCTCCCTCTCCCTAAGTATTAAGAACTCAGTTACATTACCTGTTCCCAACATCTTTAATTTGGGGACTGACAAAAAGAATACAAAGTAATTTTTACATAAGTTTAGAGAAATATGAAAAGAAAAATAAAAAAAAATTAAGCACATTAACCGAAGTCCATCATAAGACTCGGATCACCTGATGTTTAAAATGTATATCTACTTATCTAAAATTCATTAAAATATATTTTTAGGATCTAACTTGGCTATTATCCTATTCTAATTAAAAAATACAAAATGAGGGCATTCATTTCAGGGTCATTTTTGATTAGATGAAAATTACTCATATATGTAATTTTACTTCATTTTAGAAGCCAAATATATTTTTGCATATAAATATAAGGTGTTTTAATATATACAAAGTAAATACTTGACTATCTAGATCTAATGGATCTATGATCATTTCTCCACATCCAGATCACTACTACCTCCACATCTTTTATTTCAAATAATAATAAAAAAATTCAATCTAATTCAATATTGATATCAATGTTCAATTACATTATGCATTACATCCTCAATTAAGCTACTGAAATCTCTAGTGTTATTTAGATATATTAGTCACCTTCCTATGCTCAAATCGTACAAAAGACTTTTGAATGATTTACTCAACAAAGGTTGGTTGGCTCCATGAATAAAAAGCTTCTGAGACGACAATGTGTGAGTTTAAATCCTGTCTCTGATATATACTGGCTATGAGATTTGGGCAAGTCAACCTCTCAGTGCCCTCCCTTAGCTGCTGATCTGCACTAGTCTGTCAGTTACTCAACATAAACACTTAATATGTGCCAGGCACTGTGCATGATCATTGTAGATACAAAGAATGGTAAAAGGTAGTCTTTGCTCTCAAGGAACTTTCAACCTAATGGAGAGCTCCATATCAATAAAATCACAGGTCCTTTTCTTTGTGGCCTCCCTCCTCTCCATCAAAAACTGGCATGCCAGATAAGACATACCAAGGCCAAAACACAAAACCAAACAAAAACAAACATCAGCATTTTACCATCTGACTTGTAAAAATAAACACTTATTCATATATGCATTCTACTCCTTCTAGTTTATCCCACAAAAAACAAATCTTTGAACAGAAAAAAGTAAACAATATCTTGATGCTACTTTTATTTACAGACTTCTGAACATGACCCAACGCGGTAATGATTGAAAAGGAAACAAACCCATGTTTGCTAACTCCCCTTGAGTTGTCAACTATCTCCACAGTTCAACGACATAACCCCAAATCCCAAGTGTTTTCGTTTTCTGCTAATGTTTTACACTGTGTAGGTTCGAATAGAAGGAATAATTCTCAGAGACCTACATTCCATTAAAAATGAGAAAGCCTATTTTTCTCAGATAATGCTCTACAGAAACATTTGCTCATCATAGACAAAAAACTCCTGAAGGCAAGCGCCCAGATGATGAAGCCTAGTTTTCTAATGAGGCATTTTCTTTCTGCCCTGGACTTAGGCAGCTAGTGTTTCCTTGGTAACTTTACAGTAGATTTACTGGGAAGAAACAAAACATATATACAGAATGATTTTATCAATCATCTTTTTATAGTAAGCCCTAAGGATGTACATTCTTTTGTTTGGGAGTGGAGGAATAAGGAATAGGAAGAGAGTTACTTTCAAAAAGCATTTGTAGATGAATTTATTTTTTCCTGAACTGCTTCCATCAATCTAAACACAAGAGTATATAGTTGAGACTTCTGAACATCATGGATTCAAAATACATCTAGGTGGTACAGTGGACAAAGAACTGGACCTAAAATCAAGAAGACCCCAGTTCAAATCCTGCTTCAAATATTTAGTAGCTGTGTAACATTGGAAATAAGTCAATTAACTTCTATCTGCCTCAGTTTCTTCAACTATAAAATGGGGACAATGATAGCAACTTACCTTGTAGGAATGTTGTCAGGATCAAATGAGATAATATATTAAAGCATTCAGCACTATGACTGGAACTTCGGAGGCACTTCACTTCCTCCCCCAACCAACCTTGGAAGAAGAGCTCCTATATTGGTAATTGTCTGCCTTAACAATCGTCATGTAATTCTCAAATTTCTTGATAAACTCAAAATGAACCCTTTGGTCCTGAAGGACTGTTAATTTTTATGGAAATAGATTCAACATCCATTCATTAACCATATATTTAAGAGCTTATCATGTGTATTGTATTGTTACAGGGTATGGAAGAGGCATTATATTTAAATTTAAAAAAAAATTCCGTCTGAAAGGAGGTAACAGCCCTAAAGGGTGAAGATATAAGCATTAAAAAAAAAATCACACAATATTCAATAAGTGTATTACAGAGTTTCAAAAGAGAGTGCTATGCTACAGTTAATTGGTATAAAGTGATAGACTTGGAGACAAGATAACCCAAGTTCAAATGATGCCTCAGATACCTAACTAGTTGCATCATCCTGAGCAAATAATTTGCCTTGCCTTCTCTTAGCCTCAGTTTTGACATCTTTAAAATGGAATAATAGCATCTATTTCACGTTTGCTATGAAAACAACTGAAATGACATATGTGAAGTGCTTTACAAACCTCACTAGCCCTATATAAGTGCCAGTTATTAGTTGTGAAAGACAGTTTACAATATCATCCTAATCTACAACTCCAACTTGGACGAAATGTCCATTGAGGGACAGTACAATGAACACTGGCTTTGGAATTCTCAGAGCTTGGCTGAAATCCTTCCTCTCATCTTTACTGCCTAAGTGTCTTGCCCTAGAACATACCATCTCCCAGGGTCCAGTTCTACAACTGCTAAAGGAGGTTGAATTATATGACCTCTACTATTGCTTCTAACTCCAGGTCTTACAAGTGAAGTCCAAGGGAAGGCTGTCACTGATTTCACTGGTGGAGTGAAATAATGAAATAGCATACAAATGAAAAACAGGACAATATTCAGAGCTACATTTCTTCACTGTTGTCTGAAACTGTATAATCGCATATCAGAAAAGAGTTTTAGAAACTGTCCTTGCAAGTCAAAGGAAGGCACAATGCAAAACCAACAGCATTACTGTTAACGATACATACATGCATGCTTTTCACTTCTGTCAGCCTTTGTTAGTTGACTGTCAGGGGTCCAATTAGAATTATTTTAATTTACAATTAAACCACCAATTAACTGATGACAGTGTCCTCCCCCAACTGACAAAGAGTACAAGTAAATAACCAGGAAAGAATGCAGTACAACATTCTTTGAAAAGAGTTAGGTTTTATTTTCAACCCACTAAAAATAGTCTTAGGCAAATGCCTAACATTAAGGGACACATTTTGAGAAAACAAACTTGCAATGATTATTTTTAGGCCACAGGATAAATTGTTTCAAATACTTTATAAATGTCATTAAGGAGAAGTCTAGTGACAAGAAATTCTCCTGGCCATCTATCTGTTTAATTTACAAATATTCATAGTGAGAAGTATTTTGTACACCAAGAAAAAAGTAAGGCAAATGGTTCATCCTCTAACAGACTAGTTATGCCTTGGCCACCAACCTTCCTAGAGTAAGATAAGTACAAGTTAGGACATTTAGAAACATATAAAGGAATTGTCAAAAGAGCAGGTTGACTATCTTCCCATTCCTTAAGGATTAAACTC
This sequence comes from Potorous gilbertii, assembly GCA_028658325.1. Taxonomy (NCBI): domain Eukaryota; kingdom Metazoa; phylum Chordata; class Mammalia; order Diprotodontia; family Potoroidae; genus Potorous; species Potorous gilbertii. Next base: position 211,829,334 of record CM053770.1, read on the forward strand.
ATATCATGCTCCAGTGACTCCCTATTATCTCCAGAATCAAATATAAAATTCCCCTGCCTTCAAAGCCCTGTATAACTTGCTCCACCTTTTCTAGTCTTCTTACACCTTACCTCAAACCTCCCCCATGAATTCTGCAATTCAGTGACATTGACCTCCTTGTTGTTCCTCAGACAAGATACTCCATCTCTAGACTCTAAGCATTTCCATACTCTTCTTCCATTCCTGGAATTCTCTCCCCTCATCCCCATCTCCTGGGTTCCTTTAAGTCCCAACTAAAGTCCCACAATCTGCAGGAAGACTTTTTCACTACTCTAATTCCAGGGCCATCCCTCTATTGATTATTTTCAATTTCGCCTGCACGTGGCTTGTCTCGATATCATTATCTTCATGTATTGTCTCTCCCATTACACTGTAAGCTTCTTGGGAGCAGGCACTGCCTTTTGCCTGTCTTTATATCCCTAACCCTTGGCCTAGTGTCCACCATATAGTAGGTATTTAATAAAAGTATACTGACTACTGTTTGGTGTTGGGTGCCTCTCATTCTGTTTCTAAGAATGTGAACAGGATCTAAAGATTAATTATGGGGAAATACATTTCATAATTGAGGCCACTTAAAAGAACCAATGTAAACTTTTACAAGGAGTCTGATTTCTACCACACTGACAATAAATTGATTTTTCTTTACTGCTACAGTTCTTTATAAATTAATCACTGAGCTCCTCTAAGATCCACAAGGCTAAAACTTCAAATTAACTTCCTGTTTCTTAGTTCACTTTCTGGGATGATGGACAATGATCCTTATGATGAAATAAAACAAAGATAAGGCATTTTCATTTTTCCATTTTTTTCTCCGGGCCATCCTCATTTTGCATCAAAGTTTGTCTTTCCAGCATAACACCCAACCAAGAAAGAATAATAAATGACGATGACTGAGAAGAATTAAACCTTGTGATGCTGTGGTAGAGAATGGATTGCAACTGTTGCATAAAGAGAATATTAGCTGTGCTTTTTGGTGATTCAAAGGAAGGCAGTCATGCAAAATTTTCTGTAGAATGACATTTTCTAGCCTAGATCTACTCAGAATCACTTAGCTCTAAGGAAATAATATTAATAAGTTAACTTTTATATAACACTTTAAGGCTTGCAAAGCATTTTACGACTATTAACTCATTTGAACATCACAACAACCTGTGAAGTGTTATGATTCTCATTTCATAGCTGAGGAAATGGAAGTAGAAAGAAGTCAAGTGAGTCGACCCTGGGTCACACAACAAAAATTTGTAGAGGACCCAGTCTACATAATTTTGTGACTTTCTCTACCTCACTTTGGCAGCATGAGAATAGGAATAAATATTCCTATGTTTCATAATCTCACTTGCCTTCATTCTAGCAAGTAATCCTTTTAAACGTTATGCTTCTCACCACATCAGGTTTTCCAAGCTTTCTCACCCTTCCTCAAAACTTCTACGGCTCCCTGTCACACCCTGTCCAAGCTGATGACTTTGCTTAATAGTTTATTGAAAAAAAATAAGGCGATTCAGGAGCTTCCTCTTTTATCTATCTCCTCTTCTCACTTCCTTCTCCCCTATTTCACATGAGGATGTGACCTTTCTCCCTGCCAACACAAACTACATACAAATGTGGTTCCACTCTAGCCTACCTTCTCCAGCAGATTGCCCTGTCTATCATCCTAATGTTAAGGTGCAGATGTGTCAACCTTAATGGGAAAAGGAACTTTCCCCATCTAAGTATTTCCTACATCAAGGACATCTCAAGTCTAATCCTTCTCTCTACCTCCTAACACAGTGAATAGCCCAGTATATCAGTCTCCACTTCCACGAATTTCATCTTCACTCTCTGTTAGCCTCCTGCTGAGTTAATCATTTCAACGTCTTAAATGATTGGACCTCCCATGATCTTAAACATAGATTCCCCTCTGTGATTATAAGCTGTTATTCTTTTCTCTATCCTCCTCTTCTTCTCCTTCCTAACCTACTCAGTCCTTCCCACTCCCTCTTCAATCATTTTCCCCTCATTATTTAATTTCTCACTATATGTTGTTTCCTTCCCTACTACCTACAGAAATGATATTTATATAGTGCTTGAATATTTGTGGAACACTTTACATATGTCTCATGTTTCTCACAACTCTGCAAAGTATGGGTTATTATTCCTGTCTTTACAGATGAGAATACCGAAGCTGAGAAGTTAAGAGATTCATCCCAGGTCACAGACTTAATAAAAGTTAGAAGCGGGACTTAAGCTCTGGTCCAGGCTCCAAGTCCAGCCCTCTAGCCATTATTTCTCTCAGCTGCCTCCTGGTGATATGACATGGGTTGCTAGATTTCACATATTCCCCTTGGGTCAGGAGAATTCCTCAAGCATCCTATGTCTCACCACCTTTTCACAGCTCAATTTCCACATAAAATTAGCTATTCTTGTTCCCCTTATTGCCTTATTTCCCCCTTCCTTTCTCATTCCTTTGTGATATGGTTTCAAATCATAAACTACAAAACAGTTTTCCCAGAGAGGTCACAAATAATCTCTTAAATGCTAAAATCAGATGTTCTTTTTCTCAGTTCTAATCCTCCGTAATGTTCCCTGTTCCTTTTGACACCAATAAATTAGAGATGGATTTATTAAAATTCACATCTTAAACACATACAAATATAAAAAAACCAAACAAGAAATATACACCCCTGCTCTTAAGCAGATTATATTTGAATAAGGAAAGTACCCTAGGAGAAGGAACTGAGAAGGGGAAGGTACCCATTCTGAAGAAAGGAGGAAAAATAGTCTGAAAAGTCAGGAGCTGAAGGATTCCAAGTGATTATGGATGGCCTGGGAATTTCCTTCTATGGAAGTTCCAGGAAGGAACTTACCAATAAGAAGAGGAGCTCAAAAGTATGGAGACATCTTCAACCACCTAGACCAAGTTAAGAAGAAGCATTACAGGAACTCAAGAACTGAGTCAAGTTAAAACAGAGTATAAGAGTGTCACGATCATACCTCATCTCATGGATACTCTGGGCCCTCAGCATATATGAGGTGGCTCCCTCCTCCTTCTCCTCCTATCTGTCTGAATTCTCCCCCTTTTTCTCTGATGGATTGTCTTCCTTCTCTTAGTCCACAGACAAAGGTATATCCTAAGGCACTCTATTAGAGGGTTTTAATCTTTTTTTTAATGTATCCCTTGCCAGTCTTAGGAAATCTATGAACTCCTTCAATGGTGTTTTTAAATGCCTAAAATAAGATGTACAGGAATATAAAGGAAACAAATTTGTTCTAAAAATTTTACAAATATTTTATGCAAAAATATGTGCTATATATAGTAGCATACTATACTACATAGCATTATATAATACATATTAATAGATCACTGATTTACAAGTATGCTAATAAGAAAATACATTTAAAATATACTTATAATATACAAATCATATTTTTAGACATATCAATGTGAAGCCTGTTACAGTCTATATTCATAATGGAAGGAAAACAGACCTTCTTTCCTACATCCAAGTTCACAGATCCCCTGGAACCTAAGTACAGACAGATTAAGAACCACTGGCTCTAAAACATATTCTCTCCTCACTCTCTTTCCTTTGGTGATCTGCTCCGCTGCCACACTGACCTTCATGCAAGTGACTCTCGAACCTATGTATCTATGTTTCCCTTGAATTTCCATCTTCTATCTGTATCTGTAGAACATTTTCCCCTGGATGTCCTTATCTTCAATGTATCCAAAGATGAATTCCACATCTTATATCTGAAACCAATCTTTCCCCCAAAACTTCCTCAGTTCTCCTGGTAGCGACACTTCTTTGACCATAGCCACACCTAAGTGTGGAACCTCTGTCACTTTGCTCCTTCAATTTGTTTTTTTGATTGCTTAGGCCCTATGACCATTTTCCAAATGACATGGATCCTTCCTTTCCAATGTCTCTTGCATCGGTCCCATTTTTTTCTCCCACTTTTGCTAATAATCTAGCTAAGGATTTTCACAGACATGCTGGTAACATGCAGCCTGATTTTGCCTGCCTTTAATTTCTTTTCTCTTCAATCCATCTTTCACATAGCTGCCAACACAATCTTCCTAAGGAACAGGTCTGGCCTTGCTCAAAAAACCTCAATCACTCTATTTTTGTATCAAGAATGAAATACAAATTTCTTAGCCAGGCTTTTAAGGCTCTCCACAATCTGTCTATCCTATTTTTTCAGTTTTATTTTTTGTTACTTTTCTTAACACACCCTTAGAGCGGTTGAACAAGACTACAAGCTATTTACCAAACTTGACATGCTGTTTCCTGCCTCAATACATTGATACAGGATGTTCCAAAAGTCTTAGAGCAATTTTAATCTTACTAGCTTAAGACTTTCAAGACACCATTTCATTTTATTTTTTTAACACTTTACTTATTTTATTTTTTCCATATTAGTTATATTTCTTTTTTAATAAATTATTTTATTTGTTTTCAGTGTTGTACAATCACATCTTAGATTTTTTTTCCCCCTCCCTCCCCCTCTTTCCCCACTACCTCCTGGAGATGGCATATAATTTTATATAGGTTCTACACATACATTCCTATTAATTACATTTTCACCTTAGTCATGCTGCATAGATGAATTAAAATGAATAGGAGAAATCATAAAACAAAGCAAAACAAAACATAATAGAAAAGAAAATGATCTGCTTCGTTCTGTGATCAAATTTCATAGTTCTTTCTCTGGATGTGGAAGGCATTTTGCGTCAAGAGACCATTGGGACTTTTTTAAGTCCTTGCATTGAAATGTAGTTTTAAGTCTACCAGAAAATTTCCTCGCACGCTGTGATTGTTGCTGTGTACAAAGTTCTCTTGGTTCTGCTCCTTTCACTGAGCATCAGTTCATATAAGTCTTTCCAGGCCTCTCTGAAGTCTTCCTGTTCATCATTTCTTATAGCACAATAATATTCCATTACATGCATATACCACAATTTATTCAGCTATTCCCTAGTTGATGGGCATCCCCTCTATTTCCAATTCTTGGCCACCACAAAGAGAACTGCTATAAATATTTTTGTACATATGTGACCTTTTCCCATTTTTGTGATCTCTTAGAGATACAGTCCTAGAAGCAGTATTGCTGGATCAAAGGGAAGGCACATTTTTTGCACCCTTTGGGCATAGTTCCAAACTGGTCTCCAGAATGGCTGGATCAGCTCACAGCTCCACCAACAATGAATTAGTTTTCCAACTCTCCCACATCTTATCCAGTATTTACCATCTTCCTGTTTTGTCATGTTTGCTAATCTGATAGGTGTGATGTGGTACCACAGAGTTGTTTTGATTTGCATCTCTCTAATCAATAGTGATTTAGAGCATTTTTTCATATGACTATAGATAGCTTTAATGTCTGCTTCTGAAAACTACCTGTTCATATCCTTTGACCATTTATCATTTGGGGAATGACTTGTATTCTTATATATTTGAGTCAGTTCTCTACATATTTTAGAAATGAGGCCTTTATCATAGATACTAATTGCAAAAATTCTTTCCCAGTTTTCTGCTTCACTCTTAATCTTGGTTGCATTGGATTTGTTTGTGCAAAACTTCTCAATTTAATGTAATCAAAATTATCCATGTTGTATTTCATAATGTTTTTTATCTCTTGTTTAGTCAAGAGTTTCTCCATTCTCCATAAATCTGATAAATATACTATTCCTTGCTCCACTAATTTGTTTATAGTATCAGTCTTTATACCTAGATCATGTACTCATTTGGACTTTATTCTTGTGTATGGTGTCCATCATTGGTCTATGCCCAGCTTCTGCCACACTGTTATCCAGTTTTCCCAGCAATTTTTGTTGAATAGTGAGTTCTTATCCCAGAAGCTGGGGTCCTTGGGTTTATCAAACAGTAGATTGCTATATTCATTGACTACTGTGTCTTTAGTACCTAACCTGTTCCACTGATCTACCCCTCTCTGTTTCTTAACCAGTACCAATTGGTTTTGATAATTGCTGCTTTGTAATATAATTTGAGATCTGGTAGGGCTAGGCCACCTTCCCTAGCATTTCTTTTCATTACTTCCCTTGATATTCTGGACTTTTTGTTCTTCCAGATGAATGTTGATGTTACTTTTTCTAGCTCTGGAAAATAACTGTCTGATAGTTTGATTGGTATGGCACTGAATAAGTAAATTAATTTAGGTAGAATTGTCATTTTAATTACATTGGCTTGGCCTATCCATGAGCAGCTGATGTTTATCCACTTACTTAGATCTGACTTTATTTGTGTGAAAAGTGTTTTGTAATTGTGTTCATATATTCCCTGGGTTTGTTTTGGCAAGTAGAGTCCCAAATGTTTTATAGTGTGTACTTTAGCTTTAAAAGGGATTTCTCTTTTTGTCTCTTGTGGTTGTACTTTGTTAGTAATATATAGAAATGCAAATGATTTGTGTGGGTTTATTTTGTAACCTGCAACTTTGCCAAAGTTGTTTATTATTTCAAATAGCTTTTTACTTGATTCTCTGGAATTCTCTAAGTATATTATATCATCCGCAAAGAGTGATAACTTAGTTTCTTCTTTTGCCGATTCTAATTCCTTCCATTTATTTTTCTTCTCTTATTGCTACAGCTAAAAATTCTAGTACTATATTGAATAATAGTGGTGATAAAGGACATCCGTGTTTCACCCCTGATCTTACTGGAAATGTGTCTAGCTTATCTACATTGCATATAATGCTTGCTGAAGATTTTAGGTAGATATTG
>CM053770.1:211836584-211872046 GCA_028658325.1 Potorous gilbertii
ACAGAATGAGTTGAACATGAAGGGATGATATCTAAAAATAAAATTAAGGGGTGAGAGAGGAATATATTTGGAGAAGGAGAAAGGGAGAGATAGAATAGAGTAAATTATCTCACATAAGAGAGGCAAGAAAAAGGTTTCACAATGGAGGGGAAGAAGGTAAGGTGAGAAGGAATGAGTGAACCTTCCTCTCATGGGATTTGACTTAAGGAGGAAATGACATACACTTTCAATAGAGTATCTTACCCTATGAGAAAGTAGGGGGAAAGGGGATAAGAGGGGGAAATGATAGAAGGAAGGGAAGATAGAAGTGGGGTAGTCAGAAGCAAACACTTTAGTAAAAGGACAGGGTCAAAGGAGAAAACAGAATAAGAGGGGATGGGATAGGATGGAGGGAAATATAGTCTTGCACAACATCACTATTATGGGAAGTGTTTTGCATAACTACACATGTATAACCTATATTGAATTGTTTGCCTTCTCAGTGCAGGTGGAGAAGGGAAGAAGGGAGAGAATTTGGAACTCAAAATTTTAAAAACAAATGTTAAAAAATTGTTTTTACATGCAACTGGGAAATAATATACATAGACAATGGGGAATAGAAATCTATCTTGCCCTCTGAGAAAGTAAAGGGGAAAGGGAAAAGGGGGGGCACAGTGGGGGAAAGAGTAATCAGAATACATGCCATCTTGGGGTGGCGGGGAGGGTAAAGATAGGGGAAAAATTTGGAACTCAACATCTTGCAAATGAATGTTGAAAACTAATAATAAATCAAAATCTAAAACAAAGCAAAATTAAGGTAGAGAAATTTGCCCAGATTGCTAACTAGTAATTACAATGTAAAGGATTTTGGTTTCCTGTCTGGTACACAGAAGCATAAGACTGGGGAGGCTCTTAAAAGAATGAAGATTCCAACCTCTAACGCCCAGACTTTTTACAGGCCAAAGAGATGACCTTTAGGGTTACACATTTGGTTAGGGCAGAGTTGATCCTAACCCAAAGGCTCCTGGCTCCCAATCTAATGCTTCTTCCACTCCACCAAACCATGTATCCATAGAAGCCATTGTATGTCCTTACAATCTAACTTCCTTAAATATTCCAAAAAGACAGTGACACAAATAGTAATATTTTATCTAACTTCACATTTTCTCTACTAGTAGTAAGTTACCAGATAGCATGTCTTGAATTAATCCATATTTCTACCTATGTCTTACGAATTTTATTCCTACAATTTTCCCTCATCTGTCAAGTGTGCTCCATTTCCGCAGCAAACACATCCTATAGTTCTTTTTCTCATCACCTTTGCCCTGGACTTTTATTATAGCTTCCTAACAAGTTATCTACCTCTAGCCCCTCTTTTCTCGTCATCATAGTTAGGATAAGCCTTTTGAATATGATAGTGCATTACTTTAACAAAACTTAAAGGATCATATACATTTGAGCAGTCACTCTCCTTCTCAAAACCTTTCAATAGATCCCTGCTGTCTAATGAACAACAAAGAATTAAAAGCCTTTTTGCTGACATTCAAAGAATTTCCAAACCTGTGTTTTTCTATGCCCATCCCCATTACTTCTCATTCACTACTCTATAGTTGAGCTAAAGTAGACTACTGTTTATTTTCTTTTCTCCCCATATTTTCTCCCAGGCCTTCACAAATAAGTCTGCAATGAGCATACCTTTCCATTAATCTCCAAATCAGAAGCTACCATTTCACTTCAGGTGCCTCCCCTTATTTAATCCCTCCCCAACTGAATGTGCTCTTCCTCATCACACTTCTCCTAATATGTACGTATGCATGTATGTATGTATGTATATTTGTGTGCATATGTATATGTGTGCTCCTCCTTTGTGGACCAAGAAGACCATGCCATTAGAGAAATAATGACATGATTTTTCACTTGACTTTGTTTTGAGTGAGGGAGAGCTGTGCAGGTCACCAGCCTCACTTCTCCAGAGTCATCTGAATCCATTGACCAGATATTCATCAGGAGTACTGGAGATGACCCAGGATGAGGCAATTGGGGTTAAGTGACTTGCCCAAGGTCACACAGTTAGTGAGTGTCAAGTGTCTAAGGTGAGATTTGAACTCAGGCCCTCCTGAATTCTGCCCTGGTGCTATATACACTGCACCACCGAGCTGCCCCAATCTCACTTTTTGCTATTCTTTGTATTTGTAAATGCCCTTTACCTCTATATGTGTATATCTGTTCTACCTTCCCCCTACCTTAAATTAGTAAGACCCTGAGGTTAGGGATTTCATTACTTATTCCATCTTTTCCTTTAACACATCATTTCACACTTTGTGGTCATTAAATACACAATTAATTGAAATCAGTTCCAAATCACCCTGTGTATTGTTCAAATAATTTGGTGTTTGAATCAGGGTTGGTATTTTTCTTATTCTAGTTGCTATGCTCTTCCCCCTATAATCCCCTTACCTCACTAAAAAATGATAATCATCCAGTAGTTAGGCCTCCTGGCAAAGAAAATCCACACTTAGCCAACCTTATGTGAAGATGGAAGTTTCTCAGTCTATCACATGGCCCATAATTCAAAGCCTGTCCAGCTTGGTAATGCCTGGCACAGATACTGCTCTTCTGGCATAGCCTTTGAGAATACAAAGTCACCTCTACACTATGATGAAGAATGAGAGTAGGACTTTATATTTGACATAAGAAGAATAAATTTAAAGGCAAATTAATACTGGAAAAATATTCTTCCCAGTCTAAATTGGCTATGATTCAGCCTATTTTTAGTTGTTTCATAATTTCATGTGATCAAAACTTTTGAGCTCAAAGGGACTTCATTGTTCAGTCATTTGTCAGTCATGTCTGACTCTTCATGACCCCATTTGGGGTTTTCTTGGCAAAAATACTTGAGTGGTTTGCCATTTCCTTCTCCAGCAAAAGAGACTTTAGAGATCACCTAACCTATTGCCTTTATTGTGTAGATGAAAAAAATTTGGTCCAGAGTCATTAAGTGACTTGCCCAATGTCACATGTTTACTAAGAGGCAAACTCAAGATTTGAACCCTTGACCACTGACCCCAGATGCTATACTTTTTCCATCATGTTTAAAGGGAAAACCCAACAATCATCAAGATTTGAAACAAATATTGAGAGAGACCACAAAAGTTTTTAGAATTCTTCACCAAATCTTTAATGTTCTATAATTCCTCATTTTTTACAACATGCTTTTTCTTGTTCTTTCAATTCCTGCAAGTATAAATTGTTAGCCATTCAACTCTTGCAATTTTGGTATAGTAAAATTTGGCAGATTTTAATAGTATTCTCTGACTTAAAACTATGAGAATTCATCATTATAGTCTCTCTTAGGTGCTGCTCCTTTCAGGTCATCTTCTTGAATAGGAAGGAGGTCAAGCTCCAAAGATCTGACACTAGTTACTTATTTTATCATTCCTTTCTAAAAATTGGGTTATTGGTGAGAGAAATGAAAGCATCTGTGACTGGATTGGTTAGAATGAAAAAAATGATGAATTTGGAATCAGAGGACTCAGGTTCAGAATCTTAGCTCTGCCACTCACCTGTGTCACCTTGGAAAAGTATTTTTTAATTTTCAGAACTTCAGTTTCTTCAAATGTAAAATGAAGGAATGAAACTAGATATTCCGAAAGTTCCTTCCCAGCTTGAGAGATAATATCCTGTGTTTTTAACCTGCCCTGATTCACTAAGGAGAAAGTAGGCCTTTTGGAGAAAAGCATTCATACCTAAAATTGAAATGATATCAAAATGATGACTACAATACATGGTGAAAGTGTATCCCAAAAGTTTTAGTGCAGTTTTATGCTACTAAAGTTTAGTAGCTACTATAACATTAATAGTGCTAAACTGCACTAATACTTTTGGGACACATTTGATGAATAGACAGAGTAACAGACTGATCCACCATCAGAAAACAGAAAGGCATCAAAGCACATTCTTCATAACTTTAAAGAAATTAGACTTTTCAGATATGTCAGGTTGTTTTCTTTTTTTTAACTTAGAAAAGGTTTTTCCCTTTTAACTTGAGGAAAACATGATGAAGAGACAGGTAAAAAATTTATTACCTGCAATAACAGCTCACATTTATAGATTGAATTAATAATTACAAAATAATTTCCTCACTGAAATCTTGCAATAGTGTGAATACTGTACCACCATTTCACAGATTAAATACTCAGGCTTAGAAGTCCCTTTTTCCAGGATCAGTTACACAACTAGCAAGTGTCAGAATGAAGATTTATTAATGCATACTTATAGTTAAGACTATTCTTTCTGTTTGTTTTGTTTGTTGAAAATTATTTTTAAGTGGGCATTTTTGGATGCTGTCTTTATTATTCTTCACATTTTAAAGAATGATTGCCTATATCTAATTTTAGATGATCATATTTTATGTATTAAATGACTGACTTGGGAAACTCCTCCCAGAAATGTTGACCATGTACCTCAGTAAACAGTTTTAAAGTTGTCTGAGATTTGCAGATATGCTAAGTGAGTTGTACATAGTTGTGCAGTTAAGTCAGTGGCAGAATATGAACTTGGGTCTTCCTGACTCCAGGTTTAGAATGCTCTACAGCATATGCTACTTTTAGCAAATCTCTGATAAAGGACACTTTATTCTACAACAATTTGACAACTCTTAATGGGTAAAAACTCAGCATTCTGAATTTTTCTCACCTTTACCTGCCATCAGAAACTATCAGGGAAAAGAATATAGAATGCAATAAGTGCCTTCAAAATTTTGCTTTTCAAAATTACTAAGGAATAGGAATACATGGGATGTTCTGACCGTTCAGTATTAAAAAATATTAGCTCACATACCATGCATGAAATTAATAGAATGAACAGCTATGCTAATCTCAAAAATAATCCTAAGAAGCCCATGGTGTTTTCTTTCTAGTACTTAAAGTAAAGATCAACTCTTAGGCCACAGAAAATTATAATGCTTTGACAACATCTACTAAAGGGGAAAACACTTGAATTGCTAGTAAAGTTGCCCATAGGAAAAAATATTAGAGGGACATGAGAGTTCATTATTCTGTTACTCAAGGCATTACCTACTTGAAAATCTAAATTATTGAACTTGATTATTTCTCCAATTATTTAGCTAAAATAAATCTAAAGGAAATCAAATAGGCTAATAAAACTGCAGATAATCCCTTTATATTGAAGTTTAAGAAGAAGGCAAATTGAGGCAAATCTCCACACAATAATAGGATGAGAAAATGATACAGGATCAATCTTAATCTTCCCAAGGCACCACAAGACTTTAAGAAAATGCTGGCTCAACTGTATTATAGCTGCTTTATAACTAAGCAACTTTTAGACCTACCAACATAAAGCTGGACCTTTATTTTCTCAACCAAAAATATCTTCTCATGAGCAAAGCAGCTAGTGGGCACATTTTGCCCCAGTGATGAAACATTCGTTCCACTGAATGTGCCAGCATCCCTTCTCAGAAATCCCAACATGCCACCATTGCTAGTTAGTTGGGAGATAAAAGGAATAAATGGTATACCTGCTTCCCTAAACTTTCATGATATCTAAAAAAGATTGTAAAGAATTCCATCTGAAACACAAAGAAATAAAAACACCATGCTGTCAGAATAGATCATTCTCAAATACTTAAGACAAATTAAATATAATACATATATATGCATAAATAATCACAAAAGCAGACTAAACCAGAGTCCAATTCATCCAGTTAAAATCCTGTACTTTATCATTTTTTCTGCAATAAATAGCCACTAGAAAAGGGGCAAGAATTTTTTTAAAAGGATCATGCCACCAAGGAGAAAAAGAAAAGGACCACTTCTATGTATAAGCTCCATTTGTTATATTAACACTTCGGTTCTTTCTAATGAATGTCATCATTTGAAACTCCACTTGCAATACTCTCTGAACATATCCCTCTGTTTTTTATAGGCAGTTTATCAGCTTAGATAGATTGAACAATTTAAAGACCTAATGGCAGAAAGGATGATAGATGAAGGAGTTTGCATGGCTCATTGTGATCTGCACCCCCTCCTCATCATATTATCCAGGCTTTTAAATGCATTTGTTAATACGCAAGTATACTTCTGGACAGCAGGGAATGACATGCTTAAAATTTGCCATATAAAACCTGAGATGCATATAGTATATCAATCTATTTGGTACTGCTTTCACTAGAAGATAACTCTTAGGTCAGATTGGGGAGGTAGAAGTATTTTTCATGGGGGGGGGTGAGGAAGAAAATAATTGTAGGCACTTTAGGTTGGTGATTGGTGTTTGAATTGGCCTTGAAGTATTTCAGTTTCTCAAACCTCTGACCATAACCTTGACTGCCTTTCATATCCCTCTGGTCTCCAAATAAAAGTTTTGGATGCCAGCTGGACTCCAGGCTCCAGGCTCATAATGGAAGGCAATTGTTTTCTGTCGATGTCAAGCAGTCCAAGAAGGATCTATTCAGATGTGACATAGACTAAAAAGACTTAAACTCCTTGATGGATGTCATTGAATATTTCTACCCATCCCAATAGCTCATCAGAATTTAAAACTCAGCAAAGGCAAGCAAGTAGTCATTGGTAAGAATGAGTTTCTACTGCAATGATTTATTCTTAAGAATCCCATGGGCTCCACCTCAGTTAACCTACCGGGAGTGAGTAATTCAGCAAGAGAAAATCTTTGCCATTGTCTGAGTGGCATTGCATGCATATTCCCCCTCCTACTTAACTCTTTGACGTCTTCCGGAGAAAAGACTGTTATTTCCATGGGAAGTATTTCCCACTTTCTTCACCCTACTGATTAGCATATGTCCTAATACTCATTGGACCAGCCCCTTCCCTCTCAAACTCCCCTGGACATCAAACCCAGCGGCCACACCCCCCCCACCCAGAAGTTGACTTCGCGATCTCCACACTAAAATTCACCACCCAGCATCAACTGGGAGCAAGGGAGAGGGACGAGGGCAAAGAAGTAGAGGAAGTAGAAAAGAGAAGGAAGATAAGGAGGGCTAAAGCCGCCAGCCAGGATGAATTCTGTATTACAGACATCTTCCCTGGGGGTGGGGTGGGGCTGGGGGGGAGTGGAAGAGGAAGAAAGAGCGCGTGGAGCTATCCGAGAGATATGGTACCTAATGCCTGTGTTTGGGCGTCTGCTCCTTCAATTGATCAATGACAACCGCAGTCTCCACCGGCTTGAAGGGGGGCTGGGGAGGGGGTGTCAGCTCACGCCGGGCGCTCCTGGACCGTTTCCCTAGCAAGGGTAGGAGGAAGGCGGCTCAGAGAAAACCCCGGCCCCAGCGCTTTGCCGGCAAGTGTCTGGGCTTGGAGGCAGCAGCAGCAACAGCAGCAGCATCCCGGCATCTTCAGCAGCCAAAAGGAGAAGCGTCCATCGGAAAAATGGCATATTACAAATTTTGCTTTGGGAAGCAGAGCTCGGCTCAGACCATTGTCAAGAGGAGGAGAGGGGGAGGCGACTCTTAAAGCCCCAGCGGCCCCTTTCCACGAGCAACCGCCTCCACACCAATCCACGCTTACAGCTGGAAGGGGAGGCAAGGGAGGGAGCAGGAGGGGGACAGATGAAGCAGCTTGACTTTCCAAAACTTAATCGAACAGACCAGAAATCTCAATTATCTCTCCCTTCCTTCCCCGCCCCCCACTCAAGTCTGGGTCACTAGAGGTGAATAAACTCACTCTTGTGTCCCTTAAAATGTAGGCACTGAAAAGCATGGGGAGGGGGGCGAATTGGAGGAAGAGCGCCCCACCTGGTTCTGAGTAGCCACCTTCTCTACAAAGGAGTTGTTAGTGAGCATTCATTAGCCCCAAAGCAACAGTAAAAAGGAACCCTATAGTAGGTGAGAAAGGCTAGGCAGGAATTCACCCTTCCCCCCGCCCCCATCCTGTACGGGTTTGTTCCATGATCTGTTTTCATGCACTTAAAAGATGCGCTCCTGGCTCCAAAGGGCAGGTAATACACGCCCTCCATCCTCCTCCCCTCCACACACCCACTTATCCTCCCCAAGCCTCGTGGGGAGGCTTACACGTCCCAAGCACTCTAAGAAGTTGGCCCGCCCCAACCAACCTGCTGCCTGCGAGCGTTGTACAGAAACTGGGCTCCGTGGGGCTGCTAAGGCATCGCCTGCTGCCTTTGCTCGCTCTCCGTGCGCCTCCGCGTTCTCTCCGGCGGCCAGGGGCTTCCCCTGGAAGCTGCTGCAGTGGTTTCCACCGGTCCTTAAATAAATTCTGAAGTAATCACGTCTTTGCTCTCCCCCTCACGCACACGCGCTCTCTCGCAGATGGATCCACACATACACTTTGCTGCCCAGATGCAGCGCCAGGGCCGTTGGTGGTGCGGCTGCCTCTGCTAGGGGGAGGCTGGACAGCTCCCACGGGCTCACGCAGCACTCGCTCGCCCGCCCGGGGCTCCCAAAGGCTCCGAGAGAAACCCCGCAGAGAAAAGAGCCGGCAAGGAGGCGAGCGCTGCTCTGGCCTCGCCCCGCACCCAACTCGCTGGCATCCAGCGGTGCCCCGCACAATGGTACCTCCGGATAGAAGATGCGCGCAGCTTCCAGCGGGGACTGGAGGCTCGGTTGGCCCCCCGACCTCTCTCAGGCCCTGGCAGGCGTGCGGTGTGCCACACCGCGGCTCCTTGAAGGAGGAGCCTTCTTTCCCACGGGGCTGGAGACAGAAAGAGCTGGGGTTAACTGTGGTCTGGGTGTGGCAGCAGCGAACAGCTCCAGTCCTCTTCTCCCTCATTCATTGCTTTGGCGATGCTGATGTACCAGGTAAAAAGCGTGACAGCAGTAGCTGCACTCCAAACAGACTTGGAACACTGTCGGTCCTCCCTCGGTTTCCCCCCACCAACCCTCTCCTCATGGCCCAGATGAGCGCCGTAGCCAGGCTTCCCCCTTCCCACACTAGCCCAAACACACGCACACATTCCAGGAAAGCAGCAAAGAAGATGGGAAGAGAGAATGTCTGAATTGCAACCTGCCCTACTTAGAGCACTAGTTCTGTCAAAGTATCTAATCTATTCTCCTCATGCTGGTGATTAGGAAAAAGAGAGGACAGTGGGAGGACCGTGTTCAATTTCATGGTACAATTTTTAAAAAGGAAATAAAAAAAACAGGACTCTAGAGTCAAGGAAAGCAGTTCAAATCCCATCTCTACCACCTACTAATTGGGTGACCTTGAACAAGTCACACAGCTTCCTAGTCACACAAGTCAACTTCCTAGGGCCCCAGTCTCCTGGGACAAAAAAAAAAAAAGAAAGAGATAAGGAGAAAAATGGAAAGGGCATAAAAGTATCACTCGTTTTAACTAGACTTATCTAGTGTTTCTAAACATGCAGTTCTTTTCAGGATCTAGTGTATGTATCCTGGAAAATACAAGGGACAGGCTTTGCAGAAAACCCATCTCCCGACAGTCTGAAGAACTATGGCCGCAGAGGCATTTTAGAAAAAAAAACTATAATATTTTTATTCAGGGGCAGAGGAGCAACAAAAAGGATGGCTACACATTTTCTCTGATTCCTATGACCTCTCAAATCTCTCCAAAATAGAATTTACCTGACAAAGAGAAAGTAACTTCGATATCCCCATGGTCTAGGACACAAAAGAATCCAATGAAGTTAAAACACATACACACACACACACACACACACACACACACACATACATACACACACAGGAACTAACACTCACTAACTGAGCTAACTTAGCACCGCTTTCCCCATGCTATTGCAAGTGAAGATTTTCTAGCACAACCAATGACAGGGCAAAAGCTTCCACGAAAACTCACCCCTGTACCTTGAGTGCCACTCCCTCTTTCCAAAGTCATGGATACCCCAGCTCCAGGCTGTGGAAGTTTGTTCAGTACTAAACAACCCACTTGGCCATAGCCTTGCAGAAGCAAAAGTGTACCTGAGATGGCAACCTAGAAGCACCCACAAAGCAAAGGTCTGGCCTACCTGTGGGGGTGGAAGGTGGAGTGGGGATAGTCTCTGGGGTATTTGTGCCTAGCCAAGAGAACTGAGGAACAGAGGACATACAACAAGTCACTAGGGATGTGAACAGTGAATTGTCTAGTGTGGGAGGACTCTGAGATGCTTTGAAATCTGGCACCTAAAGAAACCATAATCTGAGGGGAGGGAGTCAGGAAGTGAGTGATAAAGAAAATAAGAAGGGAAAAGACTGAAAGTACTAAGAAGAAAATTCAAAGACCTTGAATATAAGCAGATAAATCAGTAGGAAAAACTAATAGAAGAAGTCTTCCTAAAGGAACTCTTCCGTTTTGACTATTACAAATAGATGTAGGTGCTGGACCTATGGATTAATTTAGATTGTTCCCAGATGAAAAAATTCCTACAAACAATGAAAGTCAGCACTCTGTAAATCATAGTTTTGCAAGCTAAGTAGATCATTGAGCGATTAAGTGACTTGAACTGAATCATATTTTCCAGTTATGTTCCAGAAGTGAGACTTGAACCTGTATCTCTCTGGTCTTGATACTGGCTCCCTTTCTACCATACCATCCATACTGTTCTCATTATTTCATATACCAATCAAAATTATAATGTGATCTCATCAATTTAGGAATTCCTTCCAATGATTCAGATGTTAGCCCAATCATACCTGCTCCTCTCATGAGATTCTTGTTCATACTGTTGATTTGTAGAACCATATACTGAGAGTTGGAAGCATCCTGAAATACCGGTTTGTCCAGTTATCTTGTTTTACAGATAAAGAAAAGAGGCCCAGAGAGGTTAAATAGTACCCTGTTATCCCCAGGATGAAAGGAAAACTTCTTTGGCATTAAAAGCCCTTGACAACCTGGTTCCAACCTACCTTTGTAGACTTAAGAAACATTTGTCCTATAAAGGTACCCTATCGTCTTCTTGTAACACCTTCAAACAAGCTGTTCTCTCCTCTAGCTACAAGAAATCTACCCTTCTCCAATCAACTATATTTTGCCAAGCTGATGTTGATTTTCACTGATAGAGGGAGTTTTTTTGTGGGAAGTAATCCAGCAAAATCACAGGTCCAGTCTAATGTTGATACCATCTATGGGCATTTATTTATGTATATACTGTCTCCTACTATAAAATGTAAGCTCCCTGAAGACAGGTCTTATTTCTTTTTTTTCTTTGCCTTGGTGTCTTCAGTGTCTGGAATGTAATAAAGCCTTATAATAAATGCTTTTAGAGTAATCCATTGATCTGGGGGGAGAATAGGGCTAGAAAAAGACCCATTTGGAAAAACCTAGTCTCCTATTGTACTATTAAGTCCCCAGTGCCCAAGACTTAAGGTCAGCTGGGGCCAAATAAGTCAGAAAGACATGATAACAGAAGGCATCATTTGTGAAAACCAATCTAACTTCAGTCTCACCTAACTGTGAAGTTTTCTTGACTATGACTTTTCTCCACTAGACCCTCAGCATGATTACTCTGTCTTACCCCATGGTGACTAGTCTTTTCATCTACCTCTATATTTCAGAAAAACTCAATGGGTTATTAAAGAGTATTTGTTTTATTTGAAAGCAAGGACAAATGTGTTTGTCAAGCAGAGGCTTACTCAGTGCCTGGACATAGTAAGAAGCTACCCAGCTTGTCTCCAACTCACCATTGAAAATGGCTGATTAAGGCAGTGTGTCATCACAATAGGGGTGATTTAGGAAAAAACTGCCATTTCCTCAGCAGGTCCAAGGATAATCTTTCTACAATGAAGAAAGATAATACTATCAGCAGTGAACTGACTTACGAACTGCATTTTTTTTCCACAACTGGATTTCAGACTGAGACTTTGCTCTGTGTGAAAATGTTCTCAAGAAAGGATGGAGATCAATTCAGAAGATCATTAGTTTTGGACCTGGAAGGGAACTTTGAGATCACATAATGCAACCATTCCTTCTACAGATTAGGTAATCTAGACTAGAAAGTTAAATTGTTTGCTTAAGGCCCCATGGGTACTGTAGGCTGGACCTGGGCGGGTAGAACCTTGATCTCTCCCCTCCCCACCAAAAAAGTCAGGGTAAATTAGAATTAACTAGATATAGAGTGGGATCACTGCATGCTACAATATAGCTGTGACTTAGTAGTCCTAGAAGAGAAAGAGAACTTAGAGACCATCTAGTACAGGAACTTCATATTAGAGATAAAGAAATTTGGGCTGGGGTGGAGGGGTTAGTAACATTCCCCAGGTTATTCAGGTAATATCAGAGGGGTCATTTGAACCCTGGTTATCTGGCTAGAGAACCAGCCAGTGTTCTCCACACTATAGTAGGGAGTTTGGTGGTTTAGTGATTGCTCATGGTAATACAACTGTAATTGTTTCTCTTTACCCAGGAAGTTTGAGAGTCTTCCCCTCCCGGTTTGATTTTTTTTTTTTTATTAAAGGGGCCATTCCTTGAGCAACTACTTAAAGAGGCCTATTCATTGAATGTATCTATCTCACTCAAAGTGAGAATGCTATAAGACCTTAGCCTGAAAGGGCCAGGGTCTCCCATTGCATCCTGGGCTATCTCCAGCTGTCCTGATAAGTATCAGGTCACAGAACCCAGATGGCTTGGGAGGAGAAAGTGAGATTAGTGACCTTGCACAGCCCTCCCTCACTCAAATCAAAGTCAAATGCAAGTCATGTCATCATCTTGATGTCCTGGTCCTCTTCAAGAATGAAGGACAAACACAGGACAAATCGATAGATCGGAAATAGTGTTTGAACCCGCAGCTTTGAGATTCTAAGCCAGGAGTTCTTTTTTTTAATATATTTTTTATATATTTAATTTTAAGTTTATGGAATAAAACAAACACTTCCATAACATAGTATAATAAAAATAATTGCAAATGAAATTGCAAATCTATTATGTACAGCTTGCTATTCCTGTTAAACATATAATAAAGTCATCATATATATTTTCCCTGTTTTTCTTCCCTCTCCCACCCATGCCCTAGAGATGACATCCATTAAACACAAATATGCATGCATGTGTGTGTGTGTGTGTGTGTGTGTGTGTGTGTGTAAAATTATTCTGTTTGTACTTCTGTTTATCAGTTCTTTCTCTGAATGCAGATAGCATCTTTGGTAATTAATTTGAGTATTTATAATAGGCAAAATGACATTCACTCAAAGTTGTTCTTAAAACAATTTTGCTGTCACTTTATACAATATTCTCTTAGTTCTTCTTACTTCACTCTTCATTATTTTATGCAGGTCTATCCATGTTTTTTTCTAAGTTCATCATTTCTTATTGCACAGTAGGATTCTATCACCATCACACACAGCTTACTCAGCCATTCCACAAATGATGGGCATCGCTGCAATTTCCAATTCTTTGCCACCGCCAGGATTTCTTCATATTTATTGTGTCATAGACAATGACAACACATTGAAGCCTAGCGAACCCTTCTTGAAACATCATTTTTAATAAATAAAACAAGATATATAGGATTACAAAGGAAATTAACTATATTTTAAAAGATATTAAGATTTTTTTTTAAATTCATGGACCCCAGGCTAAGAACCCACACTTAAGCCCAGCCCCCTATCTCTTATTCCCTGCTTCTTCTCCTAGATTATCTGTCCTGAAAATACTTGAGATTTCATTTTTTCCCATTAGGATTGTCCTTTATGGTTATCTAACTTTGGTTCAAGATACAGATAGGTAAATCGATAGATCAATAGATATAACTGTTATTGACAGCTACTATTTATACCATTATCTATGTTTTTGCAAAATTCTTATCGATATGATACAAAGATGAAAACAAATCAAATTATTGTATTTCCCAAAACTTGCTGGTCAACATTTCATTTCCTCATTATATGTGGTTGCATAGATTAATAGCTAGAAGTATAATCCTCTTAGTTAAAAGATGAGGAAAATAAAGCCCAGGGACCTTATTCAATATCACCAGTAGTAAGAGGAAGAGACTAATCTTTAACTGAAATTTAGCATTTCCTTCAATATTAATGTATGCAACAAAAGTTTTTCTAAGTATTATAGGCTTGACCAGACTTGCCAGTGAGGTCCATGACACACACACCAAAAAAAACCAAACCAAAACAGAACAGAGAACTCCTGGGTTAAAGGTTTGCTCCTCTTTATACCTAAAGTTTCATATCTTTCTAAAGTTAATGACCATTCATCTACCCTAGTCTAGGAGATACTTTTTTATAATTACAGATGAGTATCATAGAATTTTTGAAGTGGATAGATTCTTAGAGACCATTTAGTCAATGCCCTGATATTATATGTGGTGGAAGTGAAGTCCAAAGAGATTGCACAAGTTGTCCCAAATCACATATAACATGTTAGTTGCAGAGCCAGAGAATCAGAATTCAAGTTCAATTCAGTTAAAAAAATATTAAATACCAACTGTGCAAAATTCTATGGATGCCACAAAAAGGTAAAATAAAACCTCAAGTCTCAAGGGGGTTACTTTTTCATTGTGGAGACTGGATAAAGGATATAAAACCTATATTTAAGTAAGTAAATATAAAGTAATTTGAAATCAGGAGTTAATTTGTATGAAAGAAGGGAGACATGGAATGGGATGCCAAATTCAGAGACTACCTAGTGGTTGAGTTTGGCTGGATTATATAATGTGAAGAGAGAGAAATATGAAATGTCTGAAAGTGTAGGGTAGTGTCAGATTGTCTGGGGGTTTTAATGCCAAACTAAAGAGTTCTCTTAAAGCTTTTTGAAAGGGAGTGATATGGTCACACCTGAACCTTGGGAAGATTATTTTGGTATCCCTCTTGAAGACTTGTTTGAAAAAGAGGGAGTGGAAGCAGTAGAATTAGGAAGCTGCTATTCTACCCAAATG
This sequence comes from Potorous gilbertii, assembly GCA_028658325.1. Classification (NCBI taxonomy): domain Eukaryota; kingdom Metazoa; phylum Chordata; class Mammalia; order Diprotodontia; family Potoroidae; genus Potorous; species Potorous gilbertii. The sequence continues at coordinate 211,851,387 of CM053770.1, forward strand.
AGAGGTGATGAGAATATGAACTAGAGTGGTGGCAGTGAATGGAGAGAAGGAGACAACTGCAAAAACTTTATAGGTAGCGTAAATGAGACTGGACAGCTGAGTGAATGAGGCAGGGGTTAGAGGGCAAAGAGTCAAGGATAACTCAAAGCTTATGAAACTGTGTGACTGGATGGATGGAAGAGCTTTAACAGAAATAGGGAAATTTGGTAGAGGGTCAGGTTCACAGGGGAAGACAAAGAGTTTTTGACACAATTAATTGAAAATACAAGCAGGGCCTCAAAGGGAAGATGTCTCACAGGCAGTTGGTGATGTGGAACTCCACAGAGATAATGACTGAGCATATGTGATCTGATGTGATTACCAGAGATCATGCAGAGAAGTCAGTCCCATACAAGATCCTTGGGGCACTTATGCTTGGGGGGAGAGAGGGGAATATGAGCCAGCAAAGGAGTCTGGGAAGAAGTTGGAAAAGTAGGAAGAAAAGCAGGAAAGAATCACATAATCCAAGAAAAGAGAGTTTCTGGTAAATGTTTGTTGAAGGGTAGACAGGATTACCCAGTGTGATCAAAGGCTACAGAGAAATCAAGGAGAATGAGAAATATACCATTGGATTTGGAAATTAAAAGAAACCAAATCTGCTAACTCCAGGCTTATTTTTTTCCATTCTTTGCATTATTCCACATTACCTGTCATAGTAACTTCATATTTTTATATGCCATTGCTTATATTGTGTGGCAATCAGGAATTTTTGAGACATAAATGTTAAAACATGGATGATTTTATGAATAATTATCAGTTTCTTGAAGTAGTCAATGTACAAAAGCAAAGATTTGAAAGTGTAGAACCATCTCCCAACACACACACATACATACACACACATACATATACACACACATACACACACACACACACACACTCCTTTCTTTCTTTTTCCAGGGATAAACACATTTTCATTTCAATAAACATTTATTAACTATGGTTTCCCATCCATTCTTCCCACAAAATCTATTTCTTCGTGCTTTCCCAAATTATTGTTCAAAAATTCTTGCTGTTAGGTCTTTACAGGCTAACCCCAACCTGACTCCTGTCATTCAACAGTCCCTTCAGGAGTGCATATTACTTATGTAGACAAGAAGTAACTTTGAAAAGTGAATAGAGAGCTGGCCTTGGAACCAGGAAGATATGGGTTCCAGTGTCCTGTATCCAACACACATATACACACACTTGTATGTGTGACCCTGGGCAATGCTCTTCCCTACCTCGGAAATTCACCAGGATGGCAAGTTACAGAACAGGTATCAATCTGTAGAGTATTTCCTATACCAAGGAAATCACATGTCAGAGTTTTAAAAACTCAGAAAATTACAGTTGTGTGATATTGAAATGTAAATCTTACAAGGCAAAGAAACTAATTTTCTTGTGTAGCTTATGGGTACCAATCTCATTAATTCATAGTCACATTGTTGCACCTCTGCATAACCAAGGTTAGTGATGTGTTTATACATTTGTGGTCCATGCCCTCTTATGTGTTTTTATAAGAATTTATCCTATCTTTCCCACTATATTTAATCAATATGAAGAGGGATAGTGCTAACTACCATAGTCATTCTTTCACAAAGCACTGAGTTATAGAATCAATTTTTGTATGCAGAGAAGTATTACAAAGTGTTTGACATTCTAAGCTTTAAAGAAGGATTTTACTTGATAAAGTGTAAGACAGCCATATTAGTATAAAGATGGAAAGAACAAAGCATGATGGGTGAGACAGTGTGATTAGGAGAGGAATACTTTAAAGATGGGAGACAGTATGACTTGGAGTTGGAAAATCTGGTTTGAGTCTCAGACTGTTTAGTCACTGTGTGACCTTGGGCAAGTTATAGTGACTCTTTTAGCTTCAGGTTCCCCGTGTAAAATTAAGGATTTGGATGAGATTATTTTGAAGGTCTATTCCAGAATTACTACTACAGTGACAGGGTTCTGGTCTGAGTAACAAGAAGGATATTGCAGAAACAGGAAAGATCAGATGTTGTGAAGATCATTCTATTTTCTGCCATGTTGAGTTAAGGGTGCCTTCAGGATACCACCATTAATATCATGATATAATCATTGTTACATAAATTAATCTGATGTACATCCTGAATTTACTTTGGGCATGTCCTGGGACCTCAGTTTCTTCCACTGTAAGACGAAAAGGTTAAATTAGATGACCTCTGGGGACCCTTCCATTCTAAATCTGTGATCCTATGTGAAGTCATTTCCAAAATAAGTAATTTAGGGTCACAAACTCAAAAGCACACCATTTATAATCAGTGATCTCCTTGGGAACTTGGGGAATCTAGTTAATGGTGACAACTATTTATTCTATGGGGCAGCTAACTGATACTGTGGATAGAGCACTGGATTGGAATCAGAAAGACTCATCATGTGTTTACATCTGGCCTCAGACACTTTCTAGTTGTATGATCCTAGGCAAGTCACATCACCCTGTTTGCCTCAGTTTCCTCCCCTATAAAATGAACTGGGAAAAGAAATGGTCAACCACACTAGTATTTTTGCCAAGAAAACCCCAGATGGGGTAACAAAGACTCAGATATGACTGAAATGACTCAAAAACAACGTTCACACCCTGACAATTCTTATAAACAGGGCAACAGCTTAAGAGTAGCAGAAAGAGCCCTGATTTTGTAGTTAAATGATCTGGGTTAGAATCCTGTCTCTGCTATCTCATGGGTTGCATGATTTCACAGGATTGCTTCATCTCTCTATGCCTCAGTTTATCCCTGGGTAAAATGAAAATATTTAACCTAAGCTATCTAAGATGATCTTCTGGCTGAAGGTAACCCTAATGATTTGCCAGCTACTTTTACAACTTCTACTGCAAAAAAATGTTAGATACATTTACAATTTGTTTGTAACATGAAATTCCCATTCCAGTCTTGAGGATCTCTAGCCAGAATTTTTAACTTATAGCCTGGTAGTATTTTAAGCTGTCAGAACCTCCAGATCAAAGATATGTAGTCTCTCTTGCTAGCCACTTCCTTTCAGTCCCGAATGTCCCTGGATCACTGTCCTTTATCACACATGGCACCATCACAGTGCACTGCAAAGAGTGGACACCAAGTTCTTGTATGAATTGTCCATGGCTATGGAGATAGGGTTATTTAAGCAAACATGCCAGTTCCAGCTAAGGAAGCAAGTATTTTTCTCTAATATATGGTTTCAAAGGTGCCTTTATTGTCACTGATTTTTAATAGATATCAGTGCTATTTGAAAGTGAAATATATTTCTTCTTTACCATAATATTATCCCTCAACTCTGCATTTACTGCACATCAGTATTTGTTATTTTTTGTAGGGGTTATAAATATTGAGGAAATGGGTTTAAAAACATATCATTTCCATTTGAAAATATAAAATTTCCAAGAAAGCAGTTTGTAGTAATTGTTTCAGAAAGAAAGCACCATCCTTCAGAGTTCTATGAAGATTTAGAAAGGCTTCAGGTCAAGGCAGCCTTTAGGAATTGGTCAGGATTGAACAGAAGTAGGGAGGGATCAAGGAGAGAAGGGAAGGACAGTCTTGGGCTTATAAAAATACAAAGCAAAAGGAAATAGGGTGCTAAAATGTAAAAGTATATTCATTTCCCTCAGCAGCATGCAAAAACTCTACATAATGGTAAAAATAAATTTCTTAAATTTTGCCTTCAAAGTCAGTGCTTTTGAACTTTGAAAGAGAAAGAATTCCAAAAGGCAAGTGTGTTAAAGGCAAGTGTTTTATTTTCTTTAATCTAGCTTTTAAACATGATTGCCACTCAGTAGAGAAAAATGGGACTGATCTGAAATTAAAGTTCATTAGGGTACAGAAGATTCTGAGGTAGTATCTTTCCCCTTATAATCTATCACACCTACTTGGATTGACTTTTTTCATGTAGCAGTCATGGAATCAGTCACAACCATTGGTTTTATCACTGGATCATCAGACATAGTCTATTTTAAGTGACCTGATTTGGTTATATGAATCTTCAGTGCTTGGATGGATCTGTGAACCACTTGAAGCATAGTGGAACTCTCAACCTATTAGTGCCATATCATTCCGGGGTGGTCTTGCCCAGTCCTCCTATTGGCAGTTTAGAGTGGGTTTAAACAATTTGCAAGAGATCTTCTAGATGTCTCCATGTTGTACAACCACCTATGAAACATATGGGCTATCTCCCAGACATGCCTCCCTCTTGCTACAAACATTGCCTTTGGAGTCAGAAGTGGTTCTTATTGTTCATTTGTTTCAGTTGTGTCCAAATCTCTCTGACCCCATTTCAGATTGTATCATCAAGGATACTGGAATGGTTTGCCATTTACTTCTCCAGTTCATTTTGTAGGTGAGGAATATGATGCAAATAGAGATAAGTGATTTGGCCAGGGTGAAATGGCTACTAAGTGTCTGAGACTGGATTTGAACCCAGGTCCTCCTGATTCCAGGCCTGATCTGATGTTCCATCTACTGAATCAGAAGATGTAGATTGAAATCTCTCCATCCATGCTTACTATTTGTATGACCTTGAACAAATCACATGACCTCCCAGGACCTTAATTTTCTCATCTATAAAGAAGGCCAGGCTAGGAGGATAGAGTATTGACCCTGGAGTGAGGAAGATCTCAGTTCAAATTCAGCCTCTGACCCTTATTAGCTATGTCATTTAATCTCTGCTTGCCTTAGTTTCTTCAACTGCAAAATAGGATAATATTTCCAAGATTGTTGGAAAGATCAAATGAGATAACATTGTTTAAAGTCCTCAGCACAGTGAATGACACATAGTAGGTACTATAGTTACATTTCCTTTGAGGTCCATTCTAGCTCTAAATCATTAATTCATTTTCCATACATTCCTTTATTATATCATTTCTTTTACTTCTGCACAACTTTTACTGTAAGTATATTGCTGCCAATATTCACTTACGTTGAAGCCTCTCCAGCAGTCATCAGACTCTGTGGTACAGTTGTGTCCTATCCTGTTTGGAATTTTCATGGTAGAGATACTAGAATGGTTTGCCATTTCCTTCATACTTTTAGCCCAGCCCTCATAGACACTACCTGGTGTTGGCTCCACTTGTGTAGAAGAGCTCAGCTATTTCCACCAACTGTCAACCCACTGCCACAGTGGGCGGACAAGCCAGATGAATGGAAGCAGCTAGGCATCCCAAGGAGAAGCCAGAGCGTAGAGTATGTAGGTCAAACTACAACAATACCTTAACCACCATATCCCCTAACACTTTGATTGAAACAATCTAGACTTTAGAATTCAAGGGACATTTTAAGAGTGGAAATGACACAAAAGAAGGGGCATTATTGTTGGCTTTGTTGCTGTACCCTAAAGACCATGGGACCTTTCCAGTTGACTTATTGGGGCAGTCTTCCTTGTGTCATGTCTCTTCATTAGACTGTGAAGTCCTGGAAAGCAGTGATTATTTTGTTTTCCCCCTTAGATCTCCAGATCATACAATAATGCTTTTCACATGATAACTAGTTGTTGAATGCTTTTTCCTTCCTTCCTTCCTTCATTAATTCATATAGACATCATCAACTCCAGTACCCTCATTTTGTAGACAGCGAAGCCAGGAACAAGAGAGGTTAAGTTACTTTTCCAGAATTACTGGTATTTTTGATAGGCATTTCTATCCATTATGATTTTCACACATATTCTCCTGTTAATGGAACTTGCCCAAAAAGTATTTTTGATTGTGATGAGTAAGGTGCATCCCTTCCCTACATTAATTTTCCTCCTCAGAGTTACCTATAGATACTGGGTTGAAAGCAGGTCTGATGACTTTGAGGGAAATGCCCTTGGTGGGTTCAGGGCCTTAGGCCATCTTCACCATGGTCTGAGGGAGAAAACAATCACAGTGGAGTGGTAGTTTGGCTCATCCAAGACATGCTGCCTCCTGTCTCTTTCCCAGGGTGCACCACAGCTTCAGTGAAGCTGGGTTACCTGCCCTGTATCTTCCTAAATTGCAAAGATGATTTGAGACCATATGATTATGGTCCAACAATTTCAATTCAATGAGTGTTTGTTGAATACCTACTATATGCTAAGAAGTTGTATCACCACTATAAAGACATAAAAGATAAGAAAGCTAAGGTCCTTGTTATTAAGAGATGTTTAATATCTTTAAAATGTATTATAAGGATGGAAAACAATTGCGGTAAAAGGATCTTTCTGCAATGCCATGCTGTTGCCATCAAATGACTGGCTATGATACCAAAGTCATGAAGTATGTCTTTTGACTCCCAAACCAGTTGCTTCTGTTAAATTTCCTATTTCTCTTAATATTACCACCATTTTCAGGTGTATTAATCATAACATAAACTTTTGTATAGAGTTTTAAAGTTGAAAAAACATTACATATATTATCTCATTGGATGTTCATAATAATCTTGGGATGTAGGTGCCATTGTTATACTCATTTTACAGATTGGGAAACTGAGGCAGGTAGTAATTATGTAACTTGTTCCAAGGTCAAATAACTAGTAAATCAATGAGACAGAATTACAATTCAGGTCTTCTTGACTCCAGGACCAGTGCTCTATATACTACATCAACTGGCTAGCATAAAACTTTTTTTTTTTTTACTTATGGGGCATTGGTACTTTTAAATGGCATCAATACACTGAGTGAAAGGAATGAAACTGTGATCAAGGAGTGTCATAAACCATGAAATAGAGGCAGAATATTCATTTGGATGTGTTGGGCTTTTATATACCCCTATAATTGTTTAATAGCCTGCCCTGTCTTAATGTTTGCCCTCTAGGGAGGAAAAAGAAAGTCTAATCTCACTGCCATATGACAACCTTCAAAATTTCTAAGAACAGATATCATTGGGGCAGTGAAGTAGTAGTAGATAGTCCAACTTGGGAGTCAGGGGATACATTAGTTCAAACCTTGCCTCAGACACACAATTCAAATAAAAATCATCATGACAGTGACTCTGTAGCTAGATACATCTGGGAAGCTGGGAAAAGACTCATCTGGCCAGGGACAGAAATAGCTTTCCTACTAAGCTCATGAAACTTTGTCAATTGCTGTCAGTCCACCAAGGACTATTAGTTCTAGCTCTGAGATGGAAATGCAAGGAGCTTACAAGGAAAAGAGGGGGAAATTAGACCCACTGAACATCCAACATTGACTAGCTTACAGGAAACTAATAAGTTCTTATAGAATACAGCTGGACATGGTATAAATAATAGAGCTGGTACCATAAATGACTAAATTCAAAGGAGCACCATGCCAACCCAGCAAACTTCAACTTCAGAAAAGGAAGAAACAGAAAAAAAACAAAGCAACTCAATTTTGGAAAGTAAAGAAAAATATACAATGCGGTCAACTGGAATCTCCTTAAGAATAGAGATCATTTTGCATCTTTTTTTCTATCTCCAGCTTGCAAAATAGTGTTTAGTACATGTTAAATGCTTGATGATTTATTGATAGCTGGAACTTCATGAAAACCACAAAGTGACATAATTTTTGGCAATATGGATCTATTTTAGACAAGATAGACATATATGTGCCTTTTGGTTTTTGAAATGGGCATAATTACTTTGTGAATCAGATTGGCTACTATGAATTCTGTGTGGAGGTTGGCATAATCTTAATTTTTTCCCCTCCAAAATGCTTATAATATTTTTGGAAGGAGCTTTGGGACATTCTAAAATGTGTCCTGGCATGAAGTGACTGATCTAGAAAAACCACCACACTTGAATTAAGGAAACCGAAGTTATTATCTTTTCTCTACTACTAATTTGCTTGAGTAAGTCACCTTGTGTTTTTAGGTTTTGTTTTCTAAGTCTTAGGTTTCTTAACTCTTTTTGTTCCAAGGATACTTCAATACTTGGTTAAGGCTATCAACTTCTCAGAAAAAATGTTTCTAAATCCATAAAATAAAATAGACAAGATCACATTGGAAAGCATTTACATAGAAATAATTATCAAAATATTAGAATGAGTAAATTCCCAGTGCCCACAGTGATGACTTGTTCTGGATGTAAGAATAATAAATAAAATATACCAAATATATCTAATAAATAAAACACATATAAGTCAATGCAGCCTTTTACAACAATTTAGCAATTCACTTAGTTCATGTTATCATTAATATTAATATTTTAAAATGGAGAAAATAATATTCTTCAGAGAATCAGCATCAGAATTTTAGGACTCCATTTTTCTTGTTAGAGAGAACACTTGAAATATTTCCAATTTTGATAGAACATGTATAAAAAGAATACAATTTGTTGCTTTTCTCAGTATCTATAAGACATACTTTTCTCCTGATCTTTTCATTAATATTTTCTCATATTTGAGTTTTAAAATTTTTAAATCGATAACATGCTGCTTGATTCATTTTATTGTACTTCAAAAATCCTGATATCGTCATTTTGACTAGCATTTTACATGACAATTTCATTTGATTCTCATAATAGCCGTGCGAGGTAGGTGCTAATATTATCCCGTATTTATGGATGTTGAAATGGAGACGTGAAGATATCAGGTAACTTGCCCAGGGTCATGCGGTCACAAAGTATTTAAGGTGGTTTTTGAAACCATGCCTTGGCTCCAAGGCTTGCACTCTATTCACTGTCGTATTTCTTAAACAGATCTTTTGCAAGACTGTATTTCAGATAAACTTCCCTAAAATTTGCGTTCATTATTTTATGAATAATCACAAAGAGTTACTATTGATAAAGTAAAGTTATTAAATAATCATTCCTAAGAAATAATCATTCAGTCAAGTTTATAATTAAAATGTAATAATTATGCAAAACAAGAATGCATTGGAAAACCAAATGGATTTTCTTACCCATTGTGTAAAAAGCTACATCTCTTTCAATCAAACACCATTAATTCCTTGTTGAATTTTGCCTTCAAATTACTTAAGATTCTCCTCCAATGTTCCTGTTTATTTCATTTGTCCCCTCTTTTTTTGATCATTTCATAGGCTCCAATAATTTTATAGTTGGAAAGGAATTCAAATCATTTGAATTTAACCCCGGACATACACACACACACACACATCTATCTATCTATCTATCTATCTATCTATCTATCTATCTGTCTGTCTGTCTGTCTATCTGTTTGTCTGTCTGTCTGTCTATCTCTCTATCTCTTTCTAAATTCCTTCTTTAACATGCCTGATGGATTCATTCCCCCTTTTAAACATTCCAATGACATGCAATTCACTACCCACTTGAACATCCCATTCCATTTTCTGACAAGTGTAATGGTTTGGAACTCATTCCTTATTTTGAGCAGAAATCTGATTTCTTCTAACTTCTAGGGATCTTCCTTTGGGAATAACAAAAAATAATTCTAAACCTCTTCCATATATCACCCACCAAACAATTTGAAAATAGATATCAACCCTCTTCTAATTTCCTACAAAGTTCAATTCCTACATCTTCATGATAGTCTTTGGGTTAATAATACTGATATTTTATGAACAGCAGCAAGAATATGTTTCCCAGCATATTTCACTCGAAAACTATGACAACATCAACTCCTCAGATGACAAAGCAGTTGTGGACTGAAATTCAATAGAGATCCCTTAAACAACGTCTAATTGGCATTCTCCTTAGTAGTTGGTATTATGATGAAATAGTATGCCCATTAGGGCTTGGATGATGATATTGAGAATCTTCAGATAGTAACCTTTGAACATGCCAACCTAGGATGACTATATGTCTTGCCTTTCAAGATTAATGAGTTTTCATCTTTTATTCTGTCAGAACTCTGAGATAGATCATTTTCAAATAATATTGTTCCATTGTGATTTTTTTCACACAAGTCACTTTCACAGCACCATCCATAATCTAATTAATGTGAAAGGGATATGTGTTAAAATATATGTGCATGCTTGTCTACTCAGTATGTTATCTATACTCTCACTCAATACACACACTTAAAAATATCTTTTAGAAGAAAAAGAAATTTGATTTTGAAAAATTTAACCTAATGTTTTAAATATATATAATTCAAACATTTTGGTAACCAAGAAACTGATGGAGTGTTCTAATCTCTCTGCCTCAGTTTCCTTCATTTATAAAATGGGGCTAGTACTACTGCCCACACAACATTGTTTTGAGGATAGTTATTTATAAACCTTAGCATGGGATATAATGCAAGTTTTATTATTTAGCATCATAATTAATTATAAAATATTAATTATATAATTAACATTTGTTATTTTAATGTTCTTTCTTATTTAATATTATTTATCATTCTAATTATTATATTTAATTGATTTCAGATAGAAAATGTCATGTGACACATCACCAGTCTGTTGTCATTCCTTTATGTTTACTTTTTGGCAGGTTATTGCACAGGTGGATAAAATTGCTTTGGCAGCTTAATGTACTATTTTCAGAGTTCTTTGATATTATGGGTATTCCCAATAGCACTTAGGCTATCATAACCTTAAGTACAACTTATTGGGTAGTTTTTGATGGTCATGGCGGCCAACAAAGCTAACACTCTGAAATATGTATGGTTTTGAGCTTCCCCAAACTTATCTAAGCTAGTCTTCAGTGAAAGGAATTTCATTGTGTGTCCTATTCTTGAAGTTTTTCAACTTGGTAGAATCTATCAGAACATAATACACTGTCATGGCCCTCGAGAAGGAAGGGAGGAGAGACAGAAGGAAATTAATAAGCATTTATTAAGCACCAACTCTATTCCAGTTCCTATGCTAAGTGCTTTACAAACATTGTTTCATTGGCTCCTTACAACGACCCTCAGAGATAGGTGCTGCCATCATCCCCATTTTACATTTGAACAAACTGAGGCAGACATTGGTTAAGTGACTCAAGATGACACAGCGAGGAAGTATCTGAGGCTAGATTTGAATTCTGGTGTTTCTGATTCCAGGTTCTCTGCATTACCTTAAAGTAAATTTGTGCTGTGATGAGACAATGGAGCAAGACTTTAATGGAGAATTATTTATATCAGTTAAAAGATAAAGTAAAGCTAGAATAAAGTTTTTAAACTTTTTTTGTACCATATACCACTTTGGCAATCCGGTAAAGCCTGTAGACTCTTCCTCCAAATAATGTTTTAAATGCATAAAGTAAAACCGTAGGATTATGAATGAGATCACTTGAATTTATAAAGATATCATTTTCCCCATTTAAGATGATAGGACTCCTGAAATCTGGAACCCCCTTAGGCTTCTTACTTCTAAGATCTCTTAGAAATGTTTAATTTATAAGGAAATTAAGGCAGCAATCTTAAAAAGACTCCCCAAAGCCAGGTAAAAGTTGAATACCAGGGCAAATATGAGAATTCAAGCCTATATTTCCATTTTTCCAGTGGATGCTGCATACTGCATTCCTCCCTTGATTGGGAACCTGTTTAAACATTAGTTAATAAGAAACTGATATGGGAAACAAAACACTAATAATTCATAATAAGGCCCTGCTGCATTAAAAAAAACAACTTCAGAATATATCATCTTTCATCTGTTCAGAGTTGAAATGCTACCTAGGTGAATGATTCATTCAATTTTCATTCTACAATCTCATTTCAATGATATTATTTTTGAGGTCCACCCGATAGCTGGGATCAGTGAGATGGCTTCTCCCAGAGGAGTAGGTTTCTTATTGTCTCTGTTGACTTGACTACAGTTTGCCCTACCATATTTATTTGGGAGTAGGGGAGAAAAGAACATCCATTTACCTTTTCTACTCAGCCCTGCATGACTGACATGTCAAAGGCAGATTCATTTATTATCTCTGAAGGCTTTGCTTTCAGACCCAGACATGACCATAAAACTCCCCAAGCAATCAATTATTACAGACTATTAATTAATATAAATGACTTACAGTATAATTCAACTCCTGGATAATCTATTTACTCCAACAGGAATTAACTTTTATTTAGTATCTTTGATTTTTTTTCTTTACTAAGGTGAGAAATACTTTGTCTCCAATTACAGAAGGTAAAGACATACATAGCCAGTCTATGTCTCTGAAATCTTCCTGCTATAGCTGTCTTACAGGAGAAAATGAGACTTCCCTCTTTATTTGGCATTTGTGACAAGTCTCCCACTGGTTGGCACTCTTCCTTTCCCAGGTGCTAAAGGAAAGTGACAATTAAAATGTCTGAAGCAAAAAAAAAATCCCAAAACACTAATCCTAGGATAGTAACTATACATTTACATACCAAATTGTAGGAGAAACTCATGCTGTTTAAAAATTGTCTTGACATGATAAGGTTAAAGTGACTTTTGGCACTGAATATCATACATATGTATATATATGCATATGTATGCAAAATACAAATATATTATACATACATATATGTATATATATATATATGAATATCTCATGTGTTTATGAAAAGGGAGAGAGAAAGCATTTAAGTAAAATAACTAAAATTGCATACTTATATTTAAATCATATATCATTCTTCATCATAGACTAACCTTCCCCAAGTTTAGGTTAAGCTGGTGAAATCATTGCTTTTGGTATAGGAATGCATGTTATCTGCTTGGAATTAAAAATATTCCATATTCACCGAAAGCTCAACTATCTTCTTTTTCAGTGATATGCTCTGTCATTTTGTGTCCAAATTATCTTGATATCAAGATATGCTGTTTTGTCTTTTTTTTCTATTAGAATACTGAACTAACAATAGAAATGTTCAATGATAAAGCCATGGTTACATTATAAGAAGTTCTCACTGGTTTAGTCAGAGTCAGCTAATTTGCGTTATGTCCTTCATTTTGGGCATGTGCCAATATCTGGAAGCAGCAGTGTATACTCTGGTGGGTTGGGAGTTGATGATAAGGGAGAGACCTTTAGGAGTTCTACAACCAATGCCAAATAAGAATTAAGGTTTCTCAACCAAATGGAAATGAACCAGTTGAACACATTGATTTGACTTGTGAAATAGTTTCATATTAGACGAAAATGTTCCTCTTTTAATTCTACTGTTGAAGCTAATACCAAAACAGCAAAGAAGACTATTTCTCACATAACTAGAGCTGGCCTTTTCTAGAGCCAGAAGTAAGCAAACACCATTTCTTCTAAGATACCGTCACCATATGTTGTCGAAACATAAAACATATTTAGTTATTTTATTCATCTACACCATCTTCAAGGTTTTTTTTTGGCGTTTATCCCTTTGCTATAAATAAGTTCTTATATTTCCTTTATAAATCTCTCCAACCTCCAGATTAAGCTGAAGAAAAACTATATCACCTATGATAATTTTGCATCTCATACTCACAGTATATGGATAACACAATGTCTCATTCTAAAAATGCTAGAGTGTCCTAATACATTGGTAAATATCTTTGAACTTATCAGAATATATGAATAAGCATATTTCCCAATTATTTTCTTCCAATTTATTTCGCTATTATAGCTAGATTTTTATTTTGTTTGTTTTCAATTCGACCATTCGACAGTCATGGAAGTCTCATAGGTAGTGTTAAGTTTTAGGTTCAGTCGAGAACTACACTGTAAGAGGAAATTATCAATGATATATTGATGATTAATCCTTGATACAGATTCCTAGGCAGTTGAGAGATAACTGATACAATCATGTATCCCTAACAAAAGTGACACTACCCTGGGTAAAGGCAAACTGGAAAGAACTCTCCATGTTAGAGAAGATCTAAAATCATTGTTATAGGTAGGGGGAAGGAAGGGATAATCAGGATGTATTATTTTTCTGGGCCTCTGTGGGGGTGGTAAGTTTCAGATCAACTGCCTTTAAAGACAATCAATTTGGATCATGCATGAATCACACTGTCATCACAGACTGAATGTTGTCTTTTTTTTTACTTCCATATAGTTAGTGTGTAATATTCTTAAGGGTCTTGATTATTCTCTTTTGATCTTGGCTTTGGATCCCTTATCATCAAAAACCTTGCCTTGTATATAATAAAATTTAATTAAGTACATTAAGTAGGTACTTAAAAAGTATTAAGTTAAATTCAACTCCTACCCTCAACAAGTGGTAAAAACAGAATACATGTGATGTCTGAAAGACATAGACACCCTATAATCTTTGCTTCCCCCTCCCTCAATCCCTTGATGCCTTTCCTGTGACTCAATCCACATAGAAGGCATCCCCACACAAAAGCAAGCAGAAAACTTTCTAAAATGCACACACAACAGTAGTTCTTCCATTATCCATGTACTGAACGATTCTTATATAGATAAGTCTCTCCACTAAACCAAAAATTTTCCCCACAAAGTAACTGGGTTATGATCAATTTAATATCCCAAATTAATAATAATTGTTTTGCCTTTCTCTCAAATACCCAAGTTAAACACCAGAATGACACTGCAATTACTTACGGCATAGTGGACCTATTTCCTTTAGCTCCACTGGGCTATCCTAGTTGCAGCCCTAAGGCAATGGAAGTTGCACCACTGAAAAATTTCTCATCAACAGATATTTCACCCTCTGTAATATGGACAAAATAGATAAAGACCAATGTCAGTTATATTCTGAGGCTGGTGATCTGACCTACATATTTTCTTCTTTAATTATGCTAAAGTATGGTTCAAATTTAGTCTAAAAGTAATACTATACAAATTAGGGAGTGCTCTTCATAACATGACCTCATCCCATCTTTTCAGTCTAATGATATATTTACTCCCTTCTACACACTCTGTAGACTTGCCAAATTGGATTTACTTTTCTTCACATTTCATCTCCCATCTCTGTGAATTTGTACTGATTGTCATCTGTGTTTGTAATGCACTCCTTTCCAATCTCTGCCTCTTTGAATCTCTGTCTTCCTTCCAGACTCAGTTCAGATGTCATCTTTTTTTACTATCTCTCCCCCTGCGCTCTCCCTGGTATTTGCTAATGTCTTTCCCTATGTATGTTACTGTGTATTTTTTCTCCATGTATTTTGCATTATACCTATGTATGTGTATGTGGTTTTCTATCTTTAGTTGTAAGCTCTTTGATTGTGAAAACACTTTTATTTTATTCTTGTATCATTGATACCTATTTAGCACAATGTCTGGCAAATGGTAAGTGTTTAATGAATATTTTTGATATTGTTTAGTTGATAATAGTATTTTGAGTCTTCTTTGGGCTCCATTTCTCTAAGTTGGCAGATCTACCTTAAAAAACTATTTACTCAATTCTGTAGCAAGGGAGTGGTTTTGCATCTGTGGTTGCCAGTAAACCCCAATAGGACAAAATTTTACTTGGGTCTATCTATAATGGTAAGAAAATTATTCGACCAGAAGAAATTTCATTATCAATGAATACTGGTCTAAATCTAGGCTTTTATCTGAGAGAGTAATTCTAAAGTGCTATCTACCTTGAATCTCAATATTATATGCCCCAAAGAAAGAAGGAAATATCCATACAAATGAGGTTTTATGTGTAAGATATCCTCAGGTCTTAAACAATGTAATATATTTGGCTAATATGTCATTCAAAGAAAAATAGAATTCTTTCTCTTCATCGAAAAATGTTTCCAGTGGAAGTCTTGTTTTAATTATTTATTGAATTTACAGGTAACAAAAATAAGCAAGACATAAGAATTTATTAAGCACCCAGCAAGCACTGTGTTAGTCATTTGAGATGGATGGATGGATGGATGAATGGATAGACAGATAATTAAATAAGCATTTACTATATAAATGGCATAGTTCTATGCATGGGGATACAATTAAAAGCGAACAAGACCTGCTCTCAAGGAGTCTTCATTCTAATAAGAGATCTAACATCTTTTATAGGGAAGCAATGTGGTAGCACTTTGAAGAAATGGTCAACAAGTGGCATGGAAACTTGGGTTTGGGCAGGATAAAATGAAAGCTCAATTATCAGAACCTAACAACCTAGAGAGCAGAGTTTAAGATTGTAGTGAAGTGGGAAAATGAGAGCTATAGTCAGAGCATAGGCAGCATAGTATAGAAATGACTGAGAAGAGAAAAGCCAAAATGCAATAGTCTTTGACCATATAGAGCTTACATCGAGGGAAGAGGCAACACTTGCACAAACACATACACATACACACAGATATATACATATGTATTATGTGTGTGAGTGTGCATGTGCTATTACTAAGAAGAAAGTCTCCAAGCACACCAAAATATTTATATTAGTAACTTTATATAAGAACAAAAAAAATAGCAACAAAGAATATGCCAACAAAGGGGGAAATGGCTAAACAAATTGTGGTATCTGAATGTGATGGAATAATATACTGCAAGAAATTATGAACATAGTGACTACAAAGAAGCATGGAAAGATCTATGTGAACTGATTTAGAATGAAATATTTTTCTTTTTAAAATTTTTTTATTCATTTTTAATTTCCAACATTCATTTCCACAAGGTTTTGAGTTCCAGATTTTCTCCCCATCTCTCCCCTCCTCCACCCCAATATGGCATGCATTCCAATTATCCCTTTCTCCAGTCTGTCTTCTCTTTTATATCCCTGTCTTTTTTCTCTTTCTCCCTTACTTTCTTGTAGAACAAGATATATTTCTATACCCTATATATCTTATTTCCCAGTTGCATATGAAAACAATTTTTAACATTTATTTTTGAAACTTTGAGTTCCAAATTCTCTTCTTCTTCCCTTTTCACCCATCCTCATTGAGAAGGCAAGCAAATTCAGTATAGATTATACATGTGTGGTTCTGCAAAACCCTTCCATAATAGTCATGTTGTTGAAGATTAATATTTCCCTCCATCCTATCCCTTCCTCTGCTTATACTATTTTTGACTTTGACCCTGTCCTTTTCAAAAATGTTTGCTTCTGACTTCCTCCTTCCCTAATCTGCCCTCCTTTCTATTATACCCCTACCATATCCCGTTACTCCTTACTTTCCTGTAGGGTAAGATACTCAATTGAGTGTGTATGTTATTCCTTCCTTAAGCCAAATCCGATGAGAGTAAAGATAACTCATTCCCTCTCACCTTCCCTTCTCTTCCTCTCCACTGAAAACTTTTTCTTGCCTCTTTTATGTGAGATAATTTGCCCCATTCTATCTTTCCCTTTCTCCTTCTCCCAATATATTCCTCTCTCATCCCTTAGTTTTACTTTTTAGGGAATATTCAATTCACTCTGTCATCTATCTCTTTCTCTCTCTTTTTATCTATCTATCTATCATCTATATATCTATCTCCCCCAGCTACTCTGATAGTAAGCAAGGTTTCATGAGTTACAAATATCATCTTTCCATGCAGGAATGTAAACAGTTTAGCTATAATAAGTCTCTTATGATTTCTCTTTCCTGTTTACCTTTTCACATTTCTCTTGATACTTGTATCTGAAATTCACATTTTCTATTCAACTTTGATCTTTTCAGCAAGAATGATTGCAAGTCCTCTATTTCATTGAAATCTCATTTCCCCATGAAATATTATGCTCAGTTTTGCTGGCTAAGTGATCCTTGGTTTTAATTCTAGCTCCTCTGACCTCCAGAATATTGTATTCCAAGCCCTTTGATCCCTTAATATAGAAGCAGTTAGATCTTGTGTTATCCTGATTGTATTTTCACAATACTTGGATTATTTCTTTCTGGCTGTTTGCAATATTTTCTCCTTGACCTGGGAACTCTAGAATTTGGCTACAATATTCCTAAGAGTTTTCCTTTTGGGGTCTCTTTCAAGAGGTGATTGGTGGATTCTTTTAATTTCTATTTTACCCTCTTCTAGACTATCAGGGCAGTTTTCCTTCATAATCTGAAAGATTATGTGTAGGTTCTTTTTTTGATCATGGCTTTCAGGAAGTCCAAAAATTTTTAAATTCTCTCTCCTGGATCTATTTTCCAGGTCAGTTGGTTTCCCAGTGAGATATTTCACATGGCCTTCTATTTTTTTTTCATTCTTTTGGTTCTGTTTTATAATTTCTTGACTCTCCATTCTGTTTTTGAAGGAATTATTTTCTTCACTGAGCTTTTGGGCCTTCTTTTTTATTTGACTAATCCTACTTATTAAGGCATTCTTCTCTTCACTATCTTTTTGGATCTCTTTTGCCAATTGAATTAGTCAATTTTTTAAGGTGTTATTTTCTGCAATAGTTTTTGTGTGTCTCCTTTAGCAAGCTATGATGTTCATGATTTTCTTGCATTACTCTCATTTATCTTCCAAATTTTTCCTCTACTTCTCTAACTTTATTTTCAAAATCCGTTTTGAGCTCTTCCCTGTCCTGCAACCAATTCATATTTTTCTTGCATGTTTTTATGTAAGAGTTTTGACTTTGCTTTCCTCTGGTTGTATGTTTTGATCTTCTTTGTCACAAAGTAAGATTCTATAGTCTGACTTTTTATTTAAATGCTATTTGTTCATGATCCCAGCCAAATAGTTAACTTTCTAACTCTTTCTCCCGGTAAGACTCTGGGGTGAGTGTGGGTGTATTATCCTAGGCTTCAGGGATTTTGTATCAACTACTCATTCCCCACTATCTGTGGGCCCAGAACCCCAGAAGCAGCTGTCCTAAACTACTGCAGTCACCAAAACCTGCATCCCTTCCTCCTCTGCCCTGGGACCGGACCTCAGTCAGACTAAGTCCCAGAGTTCTCCCACTGACCTTCTATGCTGTTTTAGGTGTTTCTGGGTCGACAAATACTGAAACCATAACCATGCCAGCAGTTCAGTCTCCGTGAGGCCTGCTCTGACACTGTCCAGGACAGCAAAGTCAATGCAGGACTTCTCTGCTCCCAGCCTGGTTTGATAGATACCTCCCCTCAATTTCCAGGCTGTCTGAGGCTAGAGAATCATTTCACTCCATCATTTTATGGATTCCATGGCCCTAGAATTTTAAAGTCATTTTTTTAGTGGAGAGCTCTAGAAGGTCCCTGCTTTCACTCTGCCATCTTGGCTCTGCCAGAATGAAATATTTCAAGCCAAGAAGGTATCATACACAATGACTATGACAAATGGGAAAAAAATGCCAATCACAAGAAAATCATATACGAATGTTGTGAAATTACAAAGAATAAGTATACCTCAAAGGAAGAGATACAAGAAGATACCAAATTGTTCTGTGAAGTTTGGATTCAGCAAAAGGGACACCTTTGAGGACCTAGACGTCCACATGTGTCCTAAAGGCTACAGGTTCCCACCTTTTTGATAGACTTTAAGTGGGGAGATAAAGTTGAAGGTAATTCCAAATTCAAAATATGGCAGTGGGAGTGAACTGTGGTACCACTAAGAGAAATAATGAAATCAGAAAGAATAGCAGGTTTTAGGGAAAATTTGTGAGATGATGAGATATCTATGTCTAGATATCCTTAGCACAGCTAGAGATAGTCTGGAGCTATGAAGAGAGGTGAATAACAGATTTGAATCTGCATAAAGATGGTCCTCTTCACTGTGGGAATGAATGAGGGATGAAATAGGAATGAATTCAATGGGAGTGGAAAATATATGTTGAATTTGAAATCACAAGAGTTGGTTTTAGAGGTGGAACCAAGATGATAGAATGAAAGCAACTGTTCACCTTAGCTCTTAGACAAACTCCTTCAGACACCTCTAAAAAGAGAATCTGAACAGATTTTGGAGGGGCAGAATCCAATAGGAGACAGACTGTGGCAGATTCACAGCCCAGGACAGACTGGTAGATAGATGAGAAAGATCTGTTCAATGGAGCTAGAAGAGCACAATGCACAGTGCACAAGCTGTACCAGCACATTCCCACTGTGGCAGGGTTGAGAAAGAAGCCCTAGGTGGTCTGAGGCAGTGAATATGCTGCAGAGTCTTGGGCATATCAGCCCAGGACAGAAGTCCAGCAGAACCAAGCAAGTGAGAGCCATGGAGCCCCAGGTATCTGCAGCAGCTACTCCTGAGATTATCAGAGAGCAGATTAAATGTGTGTGTCACCTACTTGATTTTTAGGGAGCCAAAATGGTGTAGTGATTGGTAAATGCTCTCTCCCCCTCCCCTTGTTGACCTTGAAAGACCCATAAAATGTTTCCCCAGAAAAATCCTGGTACAGTGGGATCAGCAGAAGGGACAAATAGTCTCTTAGAAGGTGAGGCTAGGAAAATCGCTAAGGAGGATCCCTCTTGCTGTGACTGAAGGGGACCAGGGCATGACCAGAGCTGTCTCAGACAGCACCCCCTCAACACACCTGGAGGAGATCCAGAGCTTCAAGGGGGTGGAGCCCTGCAACCACCAACACCAGGACCCCAGGTGTGCCTCAGCACTCCAGGGGAATCAGAGAGACACTGGGGCAGATAGGATCACCAACCACTGAGTTTGCCTATGCTCTAGCTCAGCAGAGGAGACTTCCTGTGGCCAGATCAACCCTCTGTCACACTTAACAAGCTAGCTCCAAGGTAAATCAAGGGAAACACAAAAAGACTTCACCTGGCCTCTACTTTCTCACACCAACCAGCTCAGCATCTGGTAATAGGCAGCAGTTTAGCTTCTAAATGAAAGAACCAGAGGCCACAACACACACAGCTTCAAGTTCGAAATGTAAGAATTGTGGGACAGATCCCCTTGAGTCCTAGAAGCAGAGATTTACTTTAAAAGTCAGGAAAACAGTGATTATCATCAACATGAGTAAGAAGCAAAGTAGGGAAGAAAATATCATAGAATCTTTCTATAGAGCCTGGGACCAAAACATGAATACTAAAGAGGTCAGCACTGAGACTGTACTCCCCTCTGAAACTTCAGAAGGAACTATGA
>CM053770.1:211872546-211898584 GCA_028658325.1 Potorous gilbertii
TTTCTATTCAGCACTGGTCTTTTCATCAAGAATGCTTAAAAGTCCTCTATTTCATTGAAAAAATCATTTGTTCCCCTAAAGTATTGTACTCAGTTTTGCTGTGTAGGTGATTCTTGGTTTTAATCCTAGTTCCTTTGACTTCTGGAATATCATATTCCAAGTCCTTTGATCTCTTAATGTAAAAGCTGCCAGATCCTGTGTTATCCTGATTGTATTTCCACAATCCTTGAATTGTTTCTTTCTGGTTGCTTGCAATATTTTCTCCTTGATCTGGGAATTCTGGAATTTTGGTACAATATTCCTAGGAGTTTTTTGGGTTTTTTATCTCTTTCAGGAGGTGATTGGTGGATTCTTTCAATATTCATTTTACCCTGTGGTTCTAGAAAATCAGAGCAATTTTCCTTCATAATTTCTTGAAAGATTATGTCTAGGCTCTTTTATCGATCACGACTTTTAGGTAGTCCCATAATTTTTAAATTGTCTCTCCTGGATTTATTTTCCAGGTCCGTTGTTTTCCAATGAGATATATCACATTGTCTGCTATTTTTTCATTCCTTTGGTTTTATTTCATAATTTCTTAATTTTTCATAAAGTCATTAGCTTCCATCTGCTCCATTCTAATCTTTAATGAATTATTTCCTTCAGTGAACATGAAGATCTCCTTTTCCATCTGCCTAATTCTACTTTTTATGGCATCCTTCTCCTATTGGCTTTTTGGATCTCTTTTGCCATTTGGGTTAGTCTGTTCATTAAAGTGTTATTTTCTTCAGCACATTTTGAGTCTCCTTTAGTAAGCTATTGACTCATTTTTCATGATTTTCTTGTATCACTCTCATTTCTCTTCCCAATTTTTGCTCTTACTTGATTTTCAAAATCCTTTTTGAGCTCTTACATGGCCTGAGACCAATTTATATTTTCCTTAGAGGCTTTGGATGGAGGAGCTTTGACTTTGCTTTCTTGTATTTGCATGCCTTGGTCTTCCTTGTCACTAAAGTAAGGTTCCATAATTTGATTTTTTGTTTGTTTTTTTCTCCTTTCTCCAGCCCTTTACTTAACTTTTGATCTCTTTGTCAAGGTAGTTCTCTGCTTCCAATTGGGGTGGGGAGTGTACTGTCAGCTGCTCAATCTCCCTCACAATCCGTTGGGCCTAGAGCTCCAGAAGCAGTGGCTACAGCTGCTCTTGCTCTTACTGTGACTCCTGTGGGTTCCTCTTCTCCTTCCCCCCCTACTGCCCTGGAGCTGGAGCCTAACCACTCAACTCTCCTGCATTAGTCCCACAGGGTTTTCCCATTGACCTTCCAATTTATCCTCAAAGTTTTGGGGTCATGAATTCTGGAAACTGCTACAAATGTGAGAGATTCAGTCTCCCCAAGGTCTGCTCAGGTCCTGTCTGTGACAGCATAGCCCATGTTGGACTGGGCTCTGCTCCCCAAGTGGTAGGATAGACACTTCCCTGCAGCCTTCCAGGCTGTCTTAGGCTAGAGATTTGCTTCACTCTGTTGTTCTGTGGTTCTACAGTTTCAGAATTTGTTTAGAGACACTTTTATAGACATTTGGTTGGACTTGGCTGGAGTGCTCTAGAAAGTGAGTGCTGTTACTAAGTCATCTTGACTCTGCCCCCATAACTATTGCATTAACAAGTGGGCTAGATACAATCTCAGCTAGACAGAGTCTGAGCTGGATTGAATCTGAGCACCTTCCTGGAGGTTAGATGGAACTCAAATACAGAAAAAGACTGAAGGAAGAATCCAGGTGTTTGCCAAGCATATTTCCAGGTCATGTGCTAGGTATCAGGGATACAATGTGTATTTGTCCTTTGTTGTGAAAGAAGACCACGCCATCAGAGAAATAATGATATGACTTGTACTTGACTTTGTTTTGAATGAGGGAGGGCTGTCCAGGTCACCAGCCTCACTTCTCCTCCAGAGCCATCTGAATCCAGTGATCAGATATTCATCACGATGGCTCAAGATGACCCAGGATGAGGCAGTTGGGGTGAAGTGACTTGCCCAAGGTCACACAGCTAGTGAACATCAAGTGTCTGAGGTGAGATTTGAGCTCAAGTCCTCCTGACTCCTGCACTGGTGCTCTATCCACTGCACCACATTGCTGCCCCCATATGGGGTAGGAGGGAACAAACAAACAACAGATTGTCTTACTTAGGTTGCATTTATAATCAATTTAGTGAAGGCTTTTATTTGCATGATTTGTCTGGGTAGCTAGATGCTGGAATTTAAGTCAGGAAGACTCATCTTTGTGAATTCAAATCTAACTAAAGACACTTACTAGTTTTGTGACCTTGGGCAAGTCGTTTAACCCTGTTTGCTTCAATTCCTCAACTGTAAAATTAACTAGAGAAGGAAATGATGAACAACTCCAGTATTCTTGCCAAGAAAACCTCAAATAGATTCATGAAGATTCAGACATGATAAAATCACTGAACAACAGAATGGGAATAGAATACTGTTTAATTTGTATGTTGCATTCTAAAAAAAAGTTCAAAAAAGATCAAATTAAAATATTCTCTATGTTGCTGGGAGATATTTTGTTGATTGCGTTAGGCCTCAGAATATTGTACAACTTCAAAAATGAGAACTATAATGAAAAGAATTACATTTAACTATCAATACATCAAAATTTAAGTGGACAAAGAATGTCTCTTTCTAGCCCACTGGGGAACATTCTATTGAGTTCACCTATTAGTGAATATGAACATATGCACACATTTGTCATATATTTATGTACACACATGCATACATATATGTATATAGACACGCACAAATGACAAACATTGCAAATGGACAATGAATTGGATCAAGGATTCAATAGAAAAGAAAGAACACACTAGAATGATTATGGAAAATTGCAAAATTCTTTTAATGATGCCAACTTATTTACAAAGGTACATCATTTTATCATCAATATTTTTGATGCTAGAGAGGCAGCATGGAGTGGGAGAAATTAAACTGAGACCAGCACATGCCACAATTATGCCACAATTCACAGTAAATTCAAAATGGATACAGGACCTTAATATTAATGATAAAATCATAAAATCATTGGAAGAGAAGTAGGTCAAAAATGTTTTACAGCTTTTGGGTAAGAGCTCTGTTCTTAAGCAAACAAGGGAGAGAGGCAATTGCAAAAAATAACGTATAATTTCAGTCATGCAAAATTGAAGAGCTTTTGAAAAAAACAAGTAAATCATAAGAAGACAAAAAGAGAAGCAGTTAAATGAGGGAAAATTGTATCAAATTTCTCAAATAAGCTTTTGACATTCAAGATATAGATAATATAAATATATAAAACCAAAAGCCATTCAATAAAAGGTAGTTGGTCAAAGGATACAAATACCTAGTACTTTAAAGCACTACAAAGTATTGTTATTTGTCTGTCATTCTCAAAGAGGATTGTGACATCAGGAAGGTGATGCCATGATACACAAGTGTATTGGATTTAATAAGGACCATACCTTAAACAAATTAGAGAGTTCATTAAATCATTAATAAGAAGAAAAATGTAAATCAAAATAATTTTGAGGTTTTTACTTCACATTTGGCAAATTGACAGAGATGAAAAAAATGAGAATCATTGTTGAAGAAGTTGTGGAAATATCAGCTCACTAACTTATTGTTGTGGCGCTGTAAATTACTACAATAATTTTTGGAAAAATGAGCAATTATGCTTATAGAATGACTAAAATTTTCATGCCCCTTGATACCCATTTTCAAATACCTCACACATGTTTATAAACAGAAAAAAATGGCAAAATATTTACACCAAAATGTTTATAGCAATGTTATTTTTTTGAAAAAACAAAAAGATGGAAATAAAGTACATGTCCATTAACTGGTGAACAACCAAACAAGTCATGCATTACTGTAATGTAATGTTACTATACAATAAGAAATTATAAATGTTACGAATACAAGAGAAGTAAAGACTTATATGAATTAATGCAAAGCAAGTCAAGCCAAAAACACAGTATACACAAAATGATTGAATCATCCCTCACATATGAATAAAAATTAATATTGCAAAATTATGAAGGGACATCTCAACCCTAAGGAAAAGGTATAGTCCTCACCTCCTTTGCAAAGGTTGGGAAGTACTTCATATGTGTGTCACTACGTAGATTTTTTTTTCTGTATTAATTGTTCTTATTTTTTCCTATTCTTTTGTTTTCCTTTTAATTAAATCTTTATACAATGGTTTGGGACATGAGGAGAAAAATATTAAGGTGATAAATAATTCTTCAGTATGTTAAATTCCAGTACTCCACTTTTGGTATCATCTTACCAAGAACAAGTGGGACTCGTTTTTCTTTACATACAAAGCAAAAGATTAATTACTTAAAAAAATGATCTTCTCACTATTCTACTTTTAAGAAGTCTACAGCATAGTAAGACTGAGTAACAGTCTCACTAGATGTCAAATCCCTCTAAAAGTTCCCATTTGTGTTCTGTGGTTTAATTAGGTTATTTTGAAATAACATTTTATTATATTTTATATTTTTCATTTTAACTGCCTTTTATACTTCATTACAATTGACTCTATTTCACTATAGACTCAAATGATTCTTGAAACTTTTGACTTCCCCGCACCAAACAACAGTCATTGCAACACTCTGAAGAGTCACTGAGGTATGTTCTTCTCGAGTTACACTCTGCATATTTCCTTGCATTAATGTCAGTACTCAAAAAATATAGAATAAAAAAAATCAAAATTAACAATGAAACACATGCATATCATAGAATCTCATATTCAACAGAAAGAGATCTTACTAAACATAGAAAAACCAGATCAATCCAGTATCAATAAAAGCACATACATACAAACATACCATCATTGTTGTAGCCTAATAGAAGAGTGATAAAATTGTTCTTTGCTTCCAATAATTTGAATACCTCTGTCAACATAAGCAGGCTGTAGCATACTACAAAAATTAAATTATGAAGTAGTGTAGTGATATAATTAAATAAATATAGGATCAAAAGAGTATATGAGTTTACCACATAGCATGAGTAAGGAACTGCCCATATTCTCCACGGGTACACACTCACTGTGTGTATGGAGAACTCAAGGAAGGCATCTAGTATGTTGCTTAAACCACCTGTGGCAAATATGAGAGAATATGGACAAGACCATCATTGAATTGGCAAGTATAGGTAGCTTGCATTTTGCACATTGATGAGACTATAGATTCATTTGAGTATTTGAAAACAAAATATAGAGACCCTGGAAGATAACTAGGAACCAAACAAGATGGTACACTCAGTTACTATTGCTAAAGTAAGAAAAGACACAGATGAGAGATTCTAACATGAATGAAAAAATGATCAAAATTTTGAACACATCTCTAATCTATATCATGAAACAGGGTCATCAGACTGACAATGGATGCACCAGAATTAATAGTTTGCTGGATAATTAGTAAATAAATGGATCATATCACTGAGTGAATGATCCAATTCAATCATGAACAAAGCAAAGCTAATCTGATTTTGTTTTAATGGCTACATTGGATCTGCCATACCACTGATGGATGTTTTCACCTACAACATTCAGATTGATGAGAATTCTATAGAAAAGGCAATTCACCAGGGCACCATGGTGTATCTTATCCATTGGTTTATGTTCACCGTTATGAAGTATGTGAATAGCTAATTAAAACCTAAGTCATCATCATAGTTTATTGAATAATTATGGCTTGGAATCAAATATGCAGAGCTCACACCGGCTTGATTAAATGATTTGTTCTATTTGAGCAGACTGGATTGTATATGTCCATCAGGTAGATAAGTATTCACTTACAAAGCTCCAGAGACTTCAGTTGTGCAGAATTGATTTGGTTTGTTCAGCAATTGTAAGAGACTTTGGGGATCAAAGGGGACATGTTAACACTGACAAGCATCACACCTACTATGTAAATCCTTCTTAGGTGACAGTTGATTGACATTTCTACCCACTGCTTAACATAAAGGAATGAAAGTTAAAGGAAATATTGTCATAAACAATATTCCAAGGTCAAATAATTACTCATTATTAATAGAACAAGTTTGCATTTTCATTCTTCTGGTGTTAAAGGAATTTTTGCAATATTTGTGTGTGTACCTTGTATGTGAATCGCTTTATTTTCTTTAAGGAATCTCTACACAGGCGAACAAATTTTTGAACACACAAACATCCTGTACTATTTTTATTTTCCTGTACTCAACCAGCAATAACAAGAGTAGCACATTTATATACCAGCCGGTAGTAATAATAGCTAACATTTCCACGGTCCCTCTTATGTGCCAGACACTATACTAAGTGTTTTACAGTTATTATCTAATTTATCCTCACAGCAACCTTGAGAGATAGGGGCTCTTAGTATTCCCGTTTTCTAGATAAGGAAACTGAAGCAAAGAGGAGTTGTGACATCCAGGACCACATAGCTAATCTGAGGTTGAACTTGAACTCAGGTCTTCTTGACTCCAGGACCAGTACTCAGAGCTGCCCATAGGTAGCATAGCATAATGGATAGAGCACTACATTTGTTGTCAGAATGATCTGGGACCAAATCCCACTTCTGGAATGTATGAGCTTTTTACCCCTAGACAAATCACTTAACTTCTGTGTCTCATAAAATTCCTCAGGGGTATTCCAGAGATGGGTTTTAATCTGTGCTGATGAAGGAAACTTCCATGCCAGAAGTTCCCTATACTCTCCAAATGATGGAACATTTTTTATTATATCATTTTATGTTTTATATATTTATTATTTTATTTGATCCTTGTAGCAATCTTGTAAGGTAGATACTCATTATCATTCCCATTTTAGAGATGGCATTGTTCTCTTGCTCAACCAAACTGGTTTTCCTGATTCTTCTCACACATGATATTCCACCACACATTTCTGTGCCTTTGCCCAGGTGGTCTGCCATGCCCGAAGTATATTCTTCACTTCTTACCACTGCCTCTTAGAAACCCTTCATTTCCTTGAAAGATTAATTTAAGACACCTTCTGTGAGACACTTTTCCTACATCTGTAGCTGCTATTGCCTCTCTCTCTCTCTCTCTCTCTCTCTCTCTCTCTCTCTGTCTCTGTCTCTCTCTCTCTCTCCCCCTCTCTTATAATCTTGTATCTTTTGGTATACATTTGAATTTTTAGTTCTTGTCTCCCCAGAAAGAATGCCAGCACTTTGAAGGTTGAAAATGCTTTATTTTTGTCCCTAAATCCCTAAAGGATTTTTAGGCACCTAGGTGGCTAGGTGGTGCAGTGGATAGGGACCTGGACTAGAATCAAGAAGACCTAAGTTCAAATTCAGCCTCAGACATGAACTAGATGATCCTAGACAAGTCCCTTAACTTCTGTCTGCCTCAGTTTCTCCAACTATAAAGTAGAGATGATAACAGCACCTTTTTCACTTAGTAGCTGTAAAGATAAAGAGTTAATATTTATAAAATTCTTAGTACCATCTCACCTCACCTGGAGTAAATGAAATTTTTAAAAACTATCTATTTCGTATTTTTACAGCTACATTTAAATATACTTGGTTTCCTTTTGATCCTAGGGGTTTTATTTTATTTTGTGTAAAAACATTATTCCAAAGAGCCATAGACTCACCCATCAGAAGAGTTCACTACACACACACAAACACATGCACGCACGCACACATGCATGCACACAAAACTGGCACATAGTAGGTGCTAAATAAATGTTTGTGGATTCATTATTAGAAAGCTGAAGCTAAATTAACTTACATGGCATGCTCATGATATAATAGCTATTAGGAGCAAGAGACTGGATTTGATCTTAAGCCTCCAATCTCTTCTCTCCCCAAACTAATAAGCCATCACAATGCCTAGGAATGTAGAAACTAGAAATCATATAGACAGATAAATGACCTATATAGTTTCAAACTTTAACATATATGACTTTACTTTTATGATGACAGTGATGGACCATTACAATGATGCTTTCTTGGTAGGTGGTAACTCAACTCAGTACCAATTTATACACTTTACTTACTGCTACTGGGATTACAATGGCCTTGCCAATGAAATGGAAGTTCTGGAAGGTTCTATGAAATTGGAAAGGAAGAGTGATGGACTCCATGTCTATAGATACTTTAAAAGTGATATCACTTGAAAAGACTGGAACTAAATAGAAAATTTGACTTTCAAACATAAGAATCAGGAGAGGTATGAAAAGGTAAATAGGGAAGAGAAATCATAAGGGACTTACTAAAGTTGAATTGTCTATATTCCTACATGGAAAGATATTTGTAACTCTTGAGACTTTTCCCAATATTAGGGTAGTTGAAGGGATACATACAGACAGAGGGTACAGGGTGAGTTGAATATGAAGGGATGACACCTTAAAAATAAAACTAAGGGGTGTCAGAGGAATATATTGAGAGAAGAAAGGAAGAAATAGAATGGGGCAAATTATCTCCCTCATAAAAGAGGCAAGAAAAAAAAATTTGCAATGGAGAGGGACAAGTGGAGAGGTGAGAGGGGAAAAGTGAACTTCTCATCATATTTGGCTTAAGGAGGGAATAGCATGCACACTCAATTTGGTATGAAAATCTATCTTGCACTACAGGAAAGTAAGGGGAAGGGGAGAACCAGGGATTGGGGGAATGCTATATTGGAAGGCAAGTGGGAGGAGTGGGTAATTGAAAGTAAACTCTTTTGAGGAGGGATAGGGTCAAAAGAGAGAATAGAATAAATGGGCAGGATATGATGGAGGAAAATATATTTAGTCTTTCACAACATGACTGTTATGGAAGTGTTTTGCATATCTACACATATATCGAACTGCCTGCCTTCTCAGTAGGGATAGGTGGGGAAGGAAGAATGGAAAAACTTGGAACTCAAAGTTTTAAAACTGAATGTTAAGACTGTTTTTACATGCAATTGGGAAATAAGATATACAGGCAATGGAGTATAGAAAGCTATCTTGCCCTACTAGAAAACAGAGGGGATGGTGATAAGAGAAAGTAGGGGTGTTATAGAAGGGAAGGCAGATTGAGGGAATGAGTAATCAGAATGCATGATGTCTTGGGGTAGAGGGAGGGGAGTGATGGGGAGAAAATTTGGAACTCAAAATCTTGTAGAAGTGAATGTTGAAAACTAAAAATAAATAAATACATTTTAAAAACTGCATCAAAAAAAGAAGTGATATCACTAGAAGCAGAATTAGGAGGTATCATTAGGAGGTTAAATTGAAATCATTCATTCATTCATTCATGTCTTTTTTTTTTTACAACCGTAAGGATTGTCTGCCAAAGGAAAGAAAAGGAGTCATGTGCATTAGTGAAAAAGAACACATCTTATCTGAGATCATATATCCTTTAGGTATTGAAATAAGTATGTGGAAGTAAGCTCCATATAGAAAGGAGCTTAACTGTTGAGGAGATTACAACCAATCGAAAGGTATAGTTTTCTAAT
Source organism: Potorous gilbertii (assembly GCA_028658325.1). Classification (NCBI taxonomy): domain Eukaryota; kingdom Metazoa; phylum Chordata; class Mammalia; order Diprotodontia; family Potoroidae; genus Potorous; species Potorous gilbertii. The sequence goes on from CM053770.1 coordinate 211,881,984, forward strand.
TTCAACACCACAGATGACATTCATCTCACATTTCCCAATGACTGTGTAGAAAGAATAATCTCATGTAATGAAACTAACGCGATGTTATCTTAAAGGTAACATTGGAATGAGTCCTTCAAATATGATAAGGTATTCTATTAAAATATACCTGCAATATGCAAATTAAAGAGCCCAGTAAACAGGGGAATTAGAGCTAAAAAAATGCTTATTATCTATAAATTCATCAATAACTTGGGTAAGTTAATCAGAGCTAAACTTTTATGTCTGTAGACGTTGCAATGAAAATTTCAACTCAATATAATCCTCAGCAGGAAAGAATTTTCCATCCTGAGAGAATCTAATTGCAATTTAAATTAATAAAAGCATCAGTAACAAATTGGTTTGAGGATACTGATAACCGGTTGGAGATATGTAATAAATCCCTATACATTTTGTAAGAATTTGTGTTGTATGGCATTTTTATTTCACATTTCCCCAAAAAATTTCTACAGAAAACTTGGGATTGAATTTACTTAAAAATGAATATGTCCCCTATACATTTAAGATTTATGTGTTAGATTGATCTAGTACTTAAGTAGATGTGTGATCTCATCTGTGTTGGTATTCCCATCAACAATGTAGATCACCATGCAACCCTGCTTTTGCAACTTACAAGGCTCCAATCTATTTCTTCCCACATATCCACTGCAGGTTGTCAACCCAGTGTTCTACATTCTTTTGTAGATCTCTTGACCTTGCATGGTAGATTCAATCTAATCACATTTTGCTCTTACTTTGTGACTGGTTCCCTTCCTTTTCCAGTCATACATCTCACTGATTTTGTTCTTTGTGTTGGTTCTCTTTTGCCACTTTTCATTGGAAATACATTGTAGTATACTTAATCTTCCTATGTGTTTTCCATCGCCCTTCAGATGACCTACACATTTCGTACTCCCTGATAAAATGAAATAACATCACCAGAGACTGACATTAAAAGACACAGACTATTTGAGAGTAAAGCTTTATTTCACTGAATGAATTAATAAATGAATAAAATCATTTACTAAGCTCTTATTATGTTCAAGGCACCATTCAAAATGCAAGGGTTACATATTCAAAAGAAAGACAATCACTGCACTCAAGGATTTTACATTTTAATAAGACTAGACCAGGGTTAGGGAATCTGGGGCCTCAAGGCCACATGTGGACCCCATAATCCTCAGGTGAGGCCCTTTGACTGAATCCAAACTTCACAGAACAAATTCCCGTAAGGATACCCTTTAAGAAAGTTTGAATTTAGTCAGAGGGACACTTGAAAACCAAAGTGGCACATATGGCCTCAAGGCTGCAGGTTCCCTACCCCAAGACTAGATAATAGTGAAGTAGTGGTTAAAGAAGGGTGTTTTCATCTCCCTAGTCATAGGGATAGTGAGAAGAGTCATAGGACAGTGAATTAACACACTCTTTCCTGAAATAATGGGTGTTTTGATTTAAATATTTTCCTTAGAGTCAAAGATGAAAAATGGAAGGACAGGAATGGGGAGGGAAGCAAAGAAGAGAATGCTCATGTTGTCCCATCAGGAAAATGGTCCAGGAGAAGCATATGGGCAAGTCGGCAGTGTGGGGATGGACCAATAAGAAGAGTATAATCCCAAGGAGGGTGGTGGGTAGACACCTCCAGGACAAGGACTCCTGTTTGAAGTGTGTGCCAGTAGCACAATCATATGGCAGGAAGACGGCCAGCTGTTTAGAACTGGATATGTGAACACTCACCTATTAGGACAGCTGGGACCTAGCATGGAACTGGCTTAGCTACTCAAGTCCATGGTCTCTGGAGGTCTGCTTTGGATGATACAACAGAAATAACAGCATCCATGGTGCCACAGTGTCATGACACACAGATGGAGAAAGAAGTAAGCTTTTCTTTTAGTTTCGATATAAGTTTGGAAACTTAGTCTAACCTATCCTCTTTCTACAAGAATCTTGGCCAAGTTCAATATGTAATGCATATGCGTCCAAGACAAATGTACTGATGGACTAAATTTATGGGGTATCCAATTTGTCTACATATGAGAGATGGATAACAGACATTCTTCATTCACTCAGCTTTTCTCCCTGTGTGAAGCTAGGCAGAATTGTTTTGAGTGATTGTGAAATCTTATTTTGTAAGGAAACTTTACAGTATTCTGAGGCATCATGCCATCTACACAATATTATTTGCAAACAGGAGACTTTCAGGGACTTTATCATATTTAGGGAGCCTCTCTTCCACTTGAACTTTGTGCTGAACATCTTCCATGGGATTAACAAACACTTTGTCATGTCTCTCTGTCTTTTAAGCTTTGTTTGATATAAATTATCAAATAAATATCAGTGATATTAAATGACATTGAAGGAAAATGTCTGCTGTTAAATCTTTCCAGGAATCTTTTATGAATTTCCACATGCACAGGAGACACTATGTTGTTGGAATGTATTTAAGGTTGCATTTCATTCTACCAAATCAAATGTTATTTACAGTGATTATTTATAGTGAACAAACTATAAGGAGAGAGTTCTTCATCTTTCATCAAACTGTGTGTCAGTAAAGAGGTGTTGTATAGAATGTCTTTTGTGAAAAGTGGATCTTCTGTTCTCATATTAAGGATACCCTAATTTATTTTTGGTATTCTCTTAAAGATTTCATAAAATTAAGAAAAAGGGTATATCCTATATTTGTTAGCAATAATATTTTGGTTTTTTTCATTTAACAAATATTTACTTTATCTTTTTACAATGCCTCTTCACTGAGAAAAAAACAAAAAAACAGAAAATGCTTATAGCAAATATGCATACTCAAGCAAAACAAAATTCCTACATTGGCCATGTCCAAAACTTTGAGTTCTCTTTATTTAATCTTTTACATGCTTTCAGGAGGTAAGGAGAATTTTTCATCACTGGTCATCTGGAATCATGGTTGGTCAGTGCATTGACCAGAGTTTTTAAATCTTTGAAAGGCAATCTTTTACAGACTTTCAAATTCCATCTTTGGGAGATGGCTTTTTTTTGTTTTAACAATATTCTTATAGTGTAAACTGTTCTGATTCTGGTCATTTCATTCTGTATTAGCTCTTACAATTTTTGCTAATTGCCTCTAAAACCATCTCCTTTTCAAATTCTTATGTCATAATATTAATCCCATTAAATTCACACCATAATTTATTGTCATTCCCCAATTGGTGACTGCCCTTTTCTCCAAACTTTTAGTAGCATCATTGATTCAAATCTCAATACATCATCATCCTTATAATTTTTATAGAAATATGTGTGAGACACTCTGCTAAATGCTTTAATATCTTATTTGATCCTCATAGGAACCCTGAGAGGCAGATGCAATTATCATTTCTATTTTGTGGATAAGGAAATTGAAGCAAACAGAGGTTATGTGATTTTCCCAGGGTCACACAACTAATAAGAGTGTGAGGCTAGATTTAATTCTTACTCCAAATACACCTGTAAACATTCCTTCTATCTTTCAAATTTTAATTCAAAGTTCACCTTCTCCTTGAAAACTTCTTTTATCGTCTCCAGAGGAAGTGATCTTTCCTTCATCTGAATAGCATTTTGTTCCTCTCTTGTGGTACATATCCCATAATCCCTTGTATTAAAGTCATCTATGCATGTCACACCTTCTCTAGTAGACTGTAATCTCCTTGAACGCAAAGACCTTTCTTCTTTCTCTTTGTGTCTTCTCACTCAATACATACTTGGTACCATTACCACAAAGAGAAGTCCAGTGTAACTGATCTCACTGATCTCCCACTGGTCATGGCATTTATGTTGTTTTTTTCTTTTTCTTCAACAGTATAAAAAGAAAATCATTTAAATTGACTAGATGATATCAGGTGCTCTCTGATGGAAAGATGAGATCTCACAAAAATGTGAAATCTAAGATACTTGCTCTTAATCTGTGCATCTGTAAATTATTTTTTCAATAAATACCTATACAGAACACATATATAAATTTTGATGATTATTTAAGGTCAAGTGATTTTTTACAACCCTATGTATTTCACTTAAAACTATTATTCTGAAAAGGGGTCCATAGCTCTCACTAGACTGCCAAAGGGGTCCATGACACGAAGAACCATTGGTTTAAGGAGGCTATTTGTTTGATAATAAGTGATACTAATATGTATTTAATTAACTTAGGTATAGGCAAGGATTTCTGTTTTTATTGAGACATTTTCATATCTGATGTTATAAATAGGTAACATCACTTATAATGTGGGAAACCAATTTCTTTTCAGCTTTATTTAACATTGTATTGATATCATATTTCCTCTTTGCCTCCTTTTTTACAGTATAAATCACCTGATAGCGATGAGTTTAAGTAATTGATAGAAACTAATGGGATGGAGGGAAGATCCCAAGATCCTCCAAAGTCTGCCCTGCAACTTGCAAAAGGGAGCTACCTCTGAAAAGTGAAGAGTCAACACCTTTTCTTCACCTTGCCTGAGACTCTTTAAGAGACAAAAAGCCAAGATTTGATTCTCGGTAACGTAGAGAAATAGTGAGAGGCTGTAGAAAGGGATCGCTGTCTCCAAACCTATTCTACTTCAAACAGCTGGTAAGGAACAAAGAAAAGATATATGAGGGCCTCAGGGAGAGAATTGCTCATATTTAAAATGAGAGTTTATTTTGTTTTATTCTATTTTGCCTTTCCACAGAGATTATGTACATTTCCTGTATATATTTTGTATGTAGGTGTTGAGAGTAGAGATTGGTTTTTGTTTTCTTGGTATTGCCAATACTTTTAAAAATTAATTAACTAATTAATATATAGTTCACATTAATTCCCATAAAATTTTGAGTTTTGAATTTTCTCCCCCATATTCTTCTTCCCCCTCCCCGAAACAGAGTGTAATCTGATGTAGGTTCTGCATAGACATTCATATTAAACTTATTGTCGCATTATTAATGTGCAAGGATTAGAATCAATGGGAGGAATCATGACAAAGGAGAAATAAAACAAAACAACAGCAACAAAAATGAGAAAGAAAGCAAATAGTCTGCTTTGTTTCTCTGGATGTAGATAGCATTCTCCATCATGAGTCTTCTGGAATTGTGTTAGATCCTTGAATTGCTGAGAAGAGCTAAGTCTACCAAAGTCAATCATCTCACAATGTGGTTCTTTCTGCACATAATGTTCTTCTGGTTCTGTTCACTTCATTGAGTATTAGTTCATATAAATCTTTCCAGGTTTTTTTTCCCTCAAGTCTTCCTGCTCATCATTTCTTACAGAACAATAGTATTACAATCAACTTGTTCATCCATTCCCTAATTGATTGGCATCTCCTTAATTTCCAATTCTTGACCACCACAAAAAGGGATGCTGTAAATATTTTTATATATGTGGGCCCATTTTTTATGATCCCTTTGGGATACGGACCTGGAAGTGGTATTGCTGGGTCAAAGGGTATGCACAATTTTGTACCCTTTTGGGAATAGTCCCAAATTGTTCTCCAGAATGGTTGAATCAGTTCACAACTCCACCAATCATGCATTAGTGTTCCAATTTTTCTACATCTTCTCCAACATTTAGCATTTTCCTATTTTGTCAAGTCAGTCTATCTGATAAGAGTGATACTCAAAGTTATTTTATTTGCATTCCTCTAATCAATATTGATTAGAACATTTTTTCATGAAAATAGATAACTTTAATTTCTTCCTCTGAAAACTGTCTGTTTATGTCCTTTGATCATTTGTCAACTGGGGAATGACTTGTGGTCTTATAAATTTGATTCAGTTGTTTATATGTTGTAGAAATGAGGCCTTTACCAGAGACACAGGCTATAAAATTGTTTCCCAGATTTCTGCTTCTCTTCTAATCTTGGTTGCACTGACTTTGTTTGTACAAAAAATTTTCAATTTAATGTAATAAAAATCATATAGTTTGCATTTTATAACATCCTCTATCTGTAGTTTGGCCATAAATTCTTCCATTCCCCATTAATCTGACAGATAAACTATTCCTTGCTCTCTTAGTTTGCTTGTCGTATCAGCCATTATATCAAAATTGTGTACTTATTTGACTTTATCTTAGTATAGGGTGTTCCTAGTTTTTGCCACACACAGTTTTCCCAGCAATATTTTTAATAGTGAGTTCTTATTCCAGAAGCTAGAGTCTTTGGATTTATCAAACAGTAGATTTCTATAGTCATTGGCTACATGTCTTGTGTACCTAACCAATTCTACTGATCCATCACTCTATTTCTAGCCAACATCAAGTGATTTTGATCACTGTTGTTTCATAACACAATTTAAGATCTGATATGTCTAGGCCACCTTCCATAGTATTTATTTTCATTAATTCCCTTGATATTCTGGACCTTTTGTTCCTCCAGATGGATTTTATTTTTGGTACTTTAATTTATATGACACTGAATACGTAAGTTAATTTAGATAGGATTATCTTTTTTATTATATTAGCTCAGCCTACCCATGAGAAATTAATGTTTTTCCAGTTTTTTGGAACTAAATTTATTTGTGTGAAAAGTGTTATAGTGTTATAAGTTATAAGTTTGTGTGAAAAGTGTTATAGTTCCTGGGTTTGTTTTGGCAGGTAGACAACCAAAGATTTTGTGTTTATAATAGCTTTAAATGAAATTTCTCCTTCTATCTCTTGCTGTTGGGCTTTGTTAGCAATATATAGAAGTGCTGATGATTTACATGGGTTTATTTTGTATCCTGAAGTTTTGCTAAAGTTATTTATTTCATGTTTTTTTACCTGATTCTCTAGGATTCTCTAAGTATACCATCATATCATCTGCAGTGATAGCTTTGTTTCTTCTTTGCCATTCTAATTCCTTTAATTTCTTTTTCTTCTCTTATTGCTAAAGCTAACCTTCTAGTCCCATATTAAACAACAGTGGTGATAATGGACTTCCTTGTTTCACTTACCAATCTTATTGGAAATGCTTCTAGCTGATCCCCCTTACATATAATGCTTACTAATGGTTTTAGAGAAATGCTACTTATCATTCTAAGGAAGAATCCATTTATTCTTTTGCTCTCTAGCCTTTTTTTAATAGGAATAGGTGATATATTTTGTCAAAAACTTTTTCTGCATTTATTGAGATAATGATATGACCTGGTTTTTTTGTTGCTGTGGTCAATTGTGCTGATAATTTTCCTAATATTGAACCAGCTCTGCATTCCTGCTATAAATCCTACTGATCATAGTGTATTATCCTCATGGTTAATTTCTATAATCTCCTTACTAATATTTTATTTAAATTTTTTGCATCTATATTCACTAGGGAAATTGGTCTCTAATTTTCTTTGTATTGGTTCTTCCTGTTTTACGTATCAGCACCATATTTGTATCATAAAAAGAATTTAGTAGTACTCCTCCTTCACCCATTTTCCCGAAGAATTTATATAATATTGAAATTAATTGTTCTTTAAATGTTTGGTAGATGTCTCTTGTAAATCCATCTGGCCTTGGAGATTTTTCTTAGGGAGTTCATTAATAGCTTGTTCAATTTCTTTTTCTGAAATGGGATTATTTAAGTATTTTATTTCCTCTTTTATTTATCTGGGCAATTTATATTTTTGTAAATATTCATCCATTTCACTAAGATTATCTAATTTATTGGCATATAGGTGAGCAAAATAACTCCTAATTATTGTTTCAATTTCCTCTTCATTGGTGGTGAATTCACCTTTTTAATGATTGATACTGGTAATTTGGTTTTCCTCTTCTAAATCAAATCAATCAAAGATTTGTCCATTTTTTTGTCTTTTAATACATCCAAACATCTCTTTTATTTATTAGTTCATTAATTTCATTTTTGTTTATCTCTCCTTTGGTTTTCAGTATTTCTAATTTGGTATTTTTAATTTGTTATTTTTGCAGAACAATTTTTTGTTTTTTTGTTCAGTTTTATTTATATTTTTTGTTCAATTTTATCTCTTTTAATTCGATTTATTTTTGCTTTTGCTTTGTGTGAAATCAAGATTGCTAATCTTGCTTTTTTTTACTTCAGCTGAAGTATAATATATCATACTCAAATTTTTATCTTTACTCTGTGTGCATCCTACTGCTTCAAATTTATTAACAACATTTGTAGGATTATGTTTTCCCCCTAGCTCTTTTCATAGCACTTTATACATAGTAGGTGCTTAATAACTGCTTACTAATTTGGCTTGACATTACTTACAATATAACTGCCTTCCATAATATTGCAAAATGCATGTTTGAAAGTAGGGAATTGATCTCAATGTAATAGGAAAGGTGCCTGTGGTCAATTCTACATTTTCTTTCTATTCTGCTCTGAATGCAAGTTCACCTTATTAGGATCTCCACTTCCTGTAAGACCTTTCCCACATCCCAAGACATGGGCCTAATTGTATGTGGGCTGGCATATAAAGTCTATAGTACATAGTGATGGATTCAATAGAATAATGGATACTTGAGGGGTAGATGGGAATATGAGGAGTGGTATAGAAAGGGTAAGTTATGGCGACACACTCCAAGAATGAGAATTAGTCATAGAAAGAGGGGTTTACCTTAGTACATGGCAACTCCAAATCATAGAGATGATAAGAGAGTAGCAAAAAAGTAGGAGTTTGTTTAACATGACAGATTGAAAACCAACACATACAGGGGAAGTGAGATGGTAATGATTATGATAAACAGAGAGAACTGTAGAGGAGACTTCAGTAAATTCTTTACTGTAGTTTCCAATTGCACTTAGAGCTCCCTTCATTGAATGGAGCGAAGAGAAGGAAGATCAATGCTAATGATGGGCAAGAATGCTTGGCTGAGACCTACAGCTCCATCCAAGTTTTACATTCACAAGGAAAAGGATCATTCCCCAATTGATAAATGGTCAAAAGGATATGAACAGATAATTTTCAGAGGACTAAATCTGAGCTATCAATTGAAATATGAAAAAAGTTTCTAAATTACTAATAATTAGAGAAATGCAATTTACAACAACTCCAAGGTATTTCTCACAACTATTAGAATGGTTGATGATAAAAAATGAAAATGGTAAATACTAGAGAGTCTCTGGGAAAACTTGTAAAATAATACATAATTGGTGGAGCTCTGATGTCTACTCATTCTGGAAAGTAATTTGGAACTATAATTGATAGCATGCCCTTTAATCCAGCAAATTCTACTACATGATCTTTACCCCAAAGAGGTTAAAGAAAGAGAAAGAACATGTACGTACAAAAACATTTATAATAGATATTTCTTATCCTGGCAAAGAATCTATTGGCATAGCTTTCAAGAATCCAGTGTTTCATTTAAATGATTATGGAGCCCTGGAGTAGGATTTTATAGTTGTAGAATCTTAATTATGTTGCAAATAATAGTTTATATCTGCTAAATATCTTGCAATTAGTTTACAAAGTATTTTCGCACACATTTGACTCCCTACAACAAGTCAATAAAGTAGGCAGGACTAATATCATTTTACAGAGTGAGGAAATTGAAACTCTTAGGGCTTCAATGACTTTTCCAAGGCTGTTAGTCAATCACATAGAAAGACTGAGACTTCAAAGTAGGTCTTCTGATTTCAAATTCCATTTCCTTTCTACTATACAACCCTCCCTCTCAATTATACAGAAAACTATAAACACAACTCATAGCTAAATTTTAAGAAGTAAAATTATAGAGAGGAAAATGTTGAATACACTGTTTCAGAATGAATTACATTTACCAAAATTATAATAATGGAAGTCTGAGATGCCTCTTAATAGTTTAGATGGTGCTAGTATGGAGAAAAAGAGAATGTTGTCAAAATGAAAGTAGATAAACTAATAATTATTATTGATACATGCCATTTGATTTGTGGAGTAGATTTCAAAACAGTTTACTTTGGGGTGAAATTCATAAAGTGGTTAAATCATAGAGTGGAATCAAAAAGCTCTCTGTGGGCAATAAATGCTTGGGCCCCCTCCCCAAAATACGGCTGAGTCACATGGATATTTTGTGGAAATAGATGGGTCTGTGCTGTTAATTGCCACTAAAAATTACAGGAGTAAACCATAAGGAGTTTGGACTTAACAATCACTATTGATTATGCAAGAGTCAACAGAGACGGCTTACCATATCACCAAAAACTGTTTACCTCCTCAAAACAGTGAAAGTCAAGACCTAGTAGCTAGAATTCTATATAAGAAGTTGACTAGAGACCTCAAATTATCCTTGAGGCCCAACCAATACTTGACCTAGACCACTGTCACCATTCCAAGTCATGTCTACAATCACCAGGACATAACAAAAGTCCATAAAAACCTTAAAAACAATCTTAATGGATGTTTTCATTTCAAATACTCATAATCCCCAAGCCACACATGATGAAAAGTGTTAGGGACATAGAAACTTAGCAGACGAAGATAAATATGTGTTGAGATAGGTTTTTTCCTATTCTCTAGTAGGGTTCTGTGACCCATACTTTCAGGGAAGCTGTACAATACAAACTTACATACTAATACGTTTATTTAACTGTAAAAAGTCAAATTATTTTATCCACCCATTTGGTAGTACATAGAATATCAAATATGGGAGTTATACCAGTACAGTGAAATGTCTTGGGATCATTTTTATCTGAAATGTAACAAAAAAGATGTCAAGATTTTTGTGTGTGGAGATGTGCTTTCATTGGTATGTAAATCTCTGTGTATGTTTCTCCTACAATGCAAATCAACAGTTGGTCAACAACTTGTAGTCTGATACTATGTACCCTAAAATTTGCAGTATTTTCTATACCTTTTCTCATTGAAGCCTTACAGTCTTGTGGGAGAGATAGTACAGGCATTATTATTTTGATTTTGTATATAAGGAAACAATCTCAAATTTTAAGTGAGTTCTCCATGCAGATTGTAAGTGTTTGAGGCAGCTTTTATACCCCTATACAAAACTATTTGCTTATAGGAGAACAATAAGTTGAGCTTTAAATACCAAAAAAAAATTCAGATAAGCTCTGTTAATTTTTTTCTTTTTCTTTTGAATGGCTGTCATGATGACCCCTAAAGGGATTTGAATGCTATCAATGCCTGTAGAACAATTTGCTCAAGGAACATTTGGGGCTATATTTGGAAGAAAACTTTCATTAATGTGAATGGAATTTGGCAGGGATAGAACTTAGGTTCCTGGTAATTACAACTCAACCGCACTAGTGAAGATTAGGGATATGTCATGTTGTTTCATTTCATTTCACATTTCTCTGATGGCCACCAGGAAGGAGTAAATGTCCTAAGAGACAATTCTATCAATGCACTGTCTAATTCTCAACTTTTAAGTACATAAGGACATTGTTAACCAAGAAGTGATCTCCCTTTTGACAGAGAAAGATATCATTAATTTATAAATTCTCTGTAGTGTGTTGGCTCTTCATGGGTTTCCTTATTTCTTTCATTTGCATATTAAGAAGTAACGATGCAGACAAATGCCTATGTTTTCAAACCAGATTGTTAAGTAGCAGGCCAGAAATGATGTAGAGGTAAAACATCTGGATCCATATTCTATACAAAGTTGGCTTATCTCAGGAAAGTGAACATATCAGTGCCACTTCTCATCATTGAGAACTCTGGCTGCTTTCTGGAATGGAGTGACAGCTCATTGGTTGTGGCCTCTTAACTGTGTCCTGAGTCCCAGAAGCTCTCAAGACATATCTGATGACAATGATGTTTTCCTGTTTGAAGGGTTTGCTCTTAAAGACAATGGTGGGAAACCTAATCTCCTACAACTTAGACCTGTATCTCTTGGGCCACACCTTTCACCTAAGCTCCAGACCCTCATTGCCCACGATCTGATGGATTTATTCACCTGAATGACCAAAATTTTAGTATTTCAAGATGTCCAAAATTGAACTTATTCCCCCTCCCCAAGAAAAGCACCTCCACTCAAAACTTTCCAGTTTCTTCCAATAGTACCCTCCTCCTCCCAATCACTGAGTCCTATCATTTAGTTTTTTTGGCCACATTCTGCATTCTTTCTCCTCTTGCTCTTTCTCCTCTTCCTCTTTCTTTTCTTTCTCCTCCTTCTCTTTCTTCTTTTTCTTCCTCTTCTTCTTCTTCTTCTTCTTCTTCTTCTTCTTCTTCTTCTTCTTCTATTCTTTCTTCTCCTTCTCCTCTTTCTTCTTCTTCTACTTCTTTTTATTCTTCTTCTCCCCTTCCTCCTCCTCCACCTTCTTCTTCTTCCCATTTCTTAAATACTTTGTATGGTATAAGTACTTTATTGAGGAATTGGGGGACACTTGTAATTTTATTTTAGAAGAACTCTCAGTGAAGAAACTAATTCTACTAATGCAGATCCCTCCCTGCTCTGCAACTTACAGACTTTGATAACTGCCAGATCCCAGGTCAAGGAAAAATTTTGCAAGCTGCCAGAAAGAAACAATTAAAATATCATGAAGTCTGTTGGGATAGCACAAGAATTAGCAGCTTCCACATAAAAGAATTTATAGGCTTGGAGTATGGAATTTCAGAGGGCAAAGGAGCTGGGATTACAGTCAATAATTACCTATCCAACAGAATCAAGGATTAATCCTTCAGGGGAAAAATGGATTTTCAATGAAATAAAGGATTTTCAAACATTCCTGATGAAAAGATCAGAGCTGAATAGAAAATTTGACTTCCAATTTTTTTCAAGAAATGTGTGAAAGGTAAGTGAGAAAGAGAAATCATAAGAGATTCAATCAAACAATTCAAATTAAACATTTATATTCCTACATGGGAAGATAATATTTGTAATTTCTAAGAACTTTCTCATTTTTAGGGCTGTTAGAACTATGATGGGATGATTAACTAAAAAAATAAAACTAAGGGGTGAGAAAGAGGAATACGGTGGGGAATGGGGAAAGGGATAGACAGAATGGAATAAATTAGCTCACTGAAAAGGGGCACAAAAGAACTTTTACAATGGAGTGTAAGACATAAAATGTGAGAGACAGAACATGGACATGGGGGAGAGCACATCAGAGAAATTGGCTCAAAGAAGGAGTAACATATACACTCAGTTGTGTGTAGAAATCTCTCTTACTCCACAGGAAAGTAGGATGGCAGGGATATGAGAAAGGGAATGGATTGAAAAAAAGGAGGGCAGATTGGGGGAGGGAGGAGTCAAAAGCAAAAAAACTTTTTCTCCTTTTTTAAAGTTAATTTTTTTCTTTCTAGTTTTTTATATTCACTTCCATAAGTTTTATATTTTCTCCCCCAGACAAGAGGGCATGCAGTCTCATATAGAATCTACATATACATTCCTTTTAAACACTCTTATTTTCATATTAATCATGTTGTATTATATTATAACCAATGGTAGAAACCACAAGAAATGAAACAAACAAAACAAAACAATAAACAACCAAAAAAGAAAATAGTCTGCTTCATTCTTCATTCATACTTCATAGTTCTTTTTCTGGATATGGAAGGCGTTTTCCATCTTGAAAACTTTGGAATTGTTTTAGATCCTTGCATTGCTCAGAAGGGCTATTTATCAACATCAGTCATCACACTATGTGGTTCTTACTGTGAATAATGTTCTCCTTGTTCTGCTCACTTCATTCAGCATCAGTTCCTGTAAGTCTTTCCATATTTTTCTGAAGTCCGTCTGCTCATCATTTTTTTATAGCACAATGCTACTCATTACATTCATATACCACAACTTGTTAGGCCATTTCCCAATTGATGGGCATCCCCTCAATTTCCAGTTCTTGGCCACCAGAAAGAGAGCTGCTATAAATATTGTTGTACATGTGGGTCCTTTCTCCATTTTTGTCATCTCTTTGGGATACAGTCATAGAAATTGTATTACTGGGTCAAAGGGTAATCACATCTTTATAGCCCTTTGGGTATGGTTTCAACTTGCTCTCCAGAATGGTGGGATCAGATCAAAGCTCCACCAACAATGAATTAGAGTTCAAATTTTTCCACATCTACTCCAACATTTGTCATTTTCTTGTTTTGTCATGTTTGCCAATCTTATAGGTGTGATGTGGTAGCTCAGAGTTGTTTTGATTTGCATCTCTCTACTCAACAGTGACTTAGAGCATTTTTTCACATCAAAATAAATAGCTTTAATTTCTTCCTCTGAAAACTTCTTATTCAGATCCTTTGACCATTTATCAATTGGGGAATGACATATTCTTGTAAATTTGACTAAGTTCTCCCTCTCTCTCTCTATGTGTGTGTGTGTGTGTGTGTGTGTGTGTGTGTGTGTGTGTGTGTTAGAAATGAGTCCTTTATCAGAGATACTGCTTGTAAAAACTCTTTCCTAGTTTTCTACTTCCCTCCTAATCTGGTTGAATTGACTGTTTATGTAAAATCTTTTCAATTGAGTGTAATCAGAATTATCCATTTTTGAATTTCATAATGTTCTCTAGCTCTTGTTTGGGCGTAAATTCCTCCATTCTCCTTAGATCTACCAGATAAATTATTCCTTGCTCTCCTAATTTATTTATAGTATCAACTTTTATACCTAGATAATGTACCCATTTTGGACTTTATTTTGGAATATGGTGTTAAATGTTAATCCATACCCATTTTCTGCCATGTTATTTTCCAGTTTTCCCACAGTTTTTGTCAAATAGTGAGCTTTTATCCCAGAAACTGAGGTCTTTGGGTTTATCAAACAGTAGATTGCAATAATCATTGACTACTATGTCTTGCGTACCTAACCTATTCCACTGATCTACCATTCTGTTTCTCAGTCAGTACCAAGTAGTTATGATGATTTCTGCTTTGTACTACAATTTAAGATCTCGTATGGCTAGGCTGCCTTCCTTGGCATTTCTTTTCATTAACTCTCTTAATATTCTGGAGATTTTGTCCTTCCAGATGAATTTTTAAATTATTTTTCTAGTTCTATGAAATAATTTTTGACAGTTTGATTGGTATGGCACTGAATACATCAATTAATTTAGGCAGAATTTTCATTTTTATTATATTAGCTTGGCCTACCCATGAGCAACTGATGTTTTTCCAATTATTTAGTTCTGACTTTATTTATATGAAAAGTATTTTTTAATTGTGTTCATGTAGTTTCTGGGTTTGTTTTGACAGGAGTCCCAAATATTTTATAGTGTCTATCATAACTTCAAAAGGGATTTCTATCTCTTGCTGTTGGGTTTTGTTGATAATACATCCTGCAACATAGAAGCAAAATATTTTTGAGGACAGATAGCATTAAAGAAAAGAAAGAACAGGACAGACAGGAGAAAATAGAATGGAGGGAAATACAGTTATTAATGATAACTGTAAAAATAATTTGTAGCCAATTTCTCTGATAATGGCCTAATTTCTCAAATATATAGATAACTGAGCCATATCTTTAAAAATAACAGACATTGCCCAGTGAATAAATGACCAAATGATATGAACAGGCTGTTTTCAGACAAAGTAACAAGCTATCTATTAGTCATGTGACAAAAATGCTCTGAATCACTATTAATTAGAAAAATGCAAATTTAAACAGCTTTGCATACCCCCTCATGTCTATCAAACTGGTTAATATAACAAAAAGAAAATGACAAAAGTAGTAAGGGATGTGAGAAAATCAAGACACTAATTCACTGTTGCTGGAGTTGGGAACTGACTCTTCTTTTCTACAGGACAATTTGGAACAATCCCCAAAGGGCTAAAAAACTATGCATAATCTTTCACCCAGCAATGCCATTACTGTGTCTGTGTCCAAAAGAGATTAAAAAAAACAGAAAGGAAAAGGACATCAATGTACAAAAATGTTTATAGCAGCTCTTTTTTTGTGTTAGCAAAATATTGAGAAGTAAGAGGATGCCTATCAATTGGGGAATGGCTGAAGAATTTGTGATATATGTTTGTGATGGAAAGTGCTTGACCTATAAAAATGATGAGAGGATGCTCTCAGAAAAACCTAGAAAGACTTACATGAACTGATGCAAATTGAAATGAGTAGAACCAGAACACTGTACACAGTACACTATGAAAGACTTAGTTATTCTGAGTAATACAATGATTCAAGATAATTCTGAGGTACTTATAATAAGAAATACTCTCTCCCTCTAGAGAAAGAATTTGTGGAATCTGAATGCAAATAGAAGCACATTTTTTAAACTTTAGTTTTCTTGGATGTTGTTAAGTTCTATCTTTTCTATCACAACATGACTAATATGTAAATGTGTTCTATAGATACACAAACTATATCAAATTGCTTGTCTTCTCAGTGAGAAGAGAGGGAGGGAAAAAGAGAATTTAGAACTGTTTTTTTATTTTTTATTTTGTTTCATTTTGTGATATATATATATATATATTTTAATTTTTTAAATAAATTTATTTAACTTTTTACATTCATTTTCACAAGATTTTGGGTTCCAAAATTTTCTCCCCATTTGTCCCCTCCCCCCTCCCCAATACACTGGACATTCTAATTACCCATATCACCAATCTGCCCTCTCCTCTTTCATCCCTCCCTTCCCTTACCCCATCTTCTCTTTTGTCCTGTAGGGCCAGATAACTTTCTATTCCCCATTACCTGTATTTCTTATTTCCTAGTAGCAAGAACAATACTCAACAGTTGGTCCTAAAACTTTAAGTTCCAGTTTCTCCCCATCCCTCCCTCCCCACCCATTCCCTTTGGGAAGGCTGGC
>CM053770.1:211907539-211923407 GCA_028658325.1 Potorous gilbertii
CTGAGTGAAAGACAGTAGTTGATAAAGGCTGGTCCTTGGAGTCAGGAAGCTCTGCGTTCAAATGCTGATCTAATATACACTAGCCTTATGATTATGGACAAGTTAGTGTATCATAATTTCTCCTACAACTATCTACAATGAAAAGATACACATGTGTTGCTCATTAACAGTAAGAAGTAAAGGAGTGGATTAACAGTAACCAGAACAAAAGCAACCGATTTTACTGGAAAGAGAGAGATTCATAACTGTATGTAGTGTTAAAATATTTTTTTCAAGTCAGATACAGAGTAAACAACATGAAGACTGAATAAGAAATCATTAAGTAATGGTTATACTTTACATGGAGTGTGATTGCTAATTTAGGACATGAAGAAAGGTCTACCAGTGGTACAGAGGAACGAATATTAGATCTGAAATCAAAGCACCTAGATTCAAATTTAAGTTGTGCCATTTGCTAGTGTGTAACCTTGTGCCTCGGTTTCCTCATCTGTAAAATGAGGGAGCTGGATTACATGAGTTGAATCTATAATAGGATTCTATGACCCTCTATAGATTCAGAATAACTCTTAGTTGGCAAGTAATAGGCAAAGAGAAGAAAATCGGAAAGAACTTTTGTCAATCACATGCTTTTCCCCCTAAACTAATGGATGAATGAAGCTGGATAGACCCATTCAAACTCTCTACTTTTATGGAGAGGGAAACGGAGTCCTAGAGAGGTAAAGCAGCAGGTCTAATTTCAAATAAGTAGTAAGAAAGAGAAACAGAATGTGAACTCAAGTCCTCCCACTTTCATAAGGCATGTAATCTTTACAAAGCCATCTGTAAAGTTGAAAAGACTATATTATTAAGACAGCAAATCAAGCTCACAAACATCAGTCTACTTCCTGTCATTGAAATTTCAAGATATACATCCAAAGTCTTTCCACTGCATTCTGCTACCTACAATTTTCATGTCTCTATGCCATGCTGCCTCCCTAACTATATCTGATTTTTTTATGTCTTGTCAGTTATCAGAGAAATCCTTAATTAACATTTAGTCCTCAGTCAGACTGTCCATGGCATATGGCATTAACAGTAATATACTTACTGAAATGAATAAGTAGGTGACAGTACAGAGATCATTGCAGACATTAAATAGAGTTGATTTTTTTTCCACAAAGTGACAATATTGAAAATTTATAAGATGCTAGTTAAAAGGTTCACTCCCCAAGGACATTGCACAGCCTTTCAGTATTTAAGCATGTGCAGTTATTTGACAAGAAAGGTATTCCTCATGACCCATATTTGCCAAAGATATGGGGAATCGCTAAGGGACATATAACTTCAATATTTCAAAGAACCATGTTTTGTCTAGTCATGAATAAGTCCTTCTCAGAGGCACATCATAACTACAGTTCCTCCATGAATGAGTGAATTATTTTTAGAAAGCATTTGTTAAGTGTTTATCATATGCAAAGCAGTCTACTTGGCGCTGGTGATACAAATTAAGAAGCAAAACAGTGCCTGTCCACAAGGAGCTCAAAATCTAGTAGAGAGAAACCACACATAAGAGGTTTCAGAAACAAGTCAGATAGTTCTTAGGGTGTAGTGACAAATCAGATGGCAATGTGTCTTTTTAAATATTTTTTCCTCCCACTGATAAAGCCATAACCTTTTATAGTGTTGAACTATTTGACAGTATCAAAGACTTTGGTGATGATAATTTTCTTTTCTGGGGCTTCAGTAACTGTGAGTTACTGATGATGGGGAGTAGGTTATAATTCTCAAAAGTAAAATGCATTTCCCCAAGGGATGTATTCCTGTATGATGGCTTCTTGGAGCTGGAAATAGGGCCAATGGTTCTGTTTCTAGAACTCATCAATTCAATGTCCTGGGATATCCCCATCAGGGTCTGATGGGAGGTGGTAGTTAAGGTAGTGATGGTCTGACTGATGCCACCCCTTGTTTCTCCCTACATGGCCTTGCTACTTAAATTAAACTTCTTTAATGACAATTAGTAGGCAGATAGTATGGAAGACTGACTCCTTATAGGGGCTATTTACTTCTTTGAATGATGGTTGCATGGGCCAATTGCTTGGGGGTTGTTCTACCCATATATATATATATATATATATATTTGTATTGTTCGTTTGTTTGTTTCTTGGCCCTTTGATGGAAGTTGATTGAGATGGAGCTGACAACAGTGATGTTGGATATGCTCTTAATGGGGAAGTTCCTCTTGATGATGGCTAGGTATATCAAATTGGAAGCAGGACTGGTGGGTGATATGATCTGTACTGCTCTGCCCAGAGCTTTTGGGCTCAGGATTTTGGGCTGTCTCCATAAGGGTGTTAGAAACATAATGGTCAAGGTTGTAGCTGTCATTTGACTTGCCTGGCATTTATTGCCTCTGGTCTCTTTCCCAGAGGGTTCTTGCTGCTTTTGCTAGGATGACTGGAATAACTTATGTAGACAGTATTTAAAAGTCTTGTAGCTGATGAATTCATCCTCTTGAAACTAACCTTATGATGAACCTCTGAACTGGACCAAGGTGTTCTTTAATCCATCACTAGGATTGTACTTGAAGCTTTCAAGGTTAGAAGGAGATGCTATCATTTGTAAAACCCTTGCCTTGACACTGGAGAATCCACCATCCCCTCTGATACCACAAGAAAGCACCAAAGAAGAGCTTAAATGGATAAAGATAAAGATTGCACTAATAACTGATAGAAAGACAGAATGGCCTAATGCTTAAGAAGTCAGAGTCAAAGACCTAGAATCAAGCTCTGCATTTGATGTTTACTGGCTATGCAACTCTGGGCAAGTCAACCTCTTAATAGCTCAGGTAATCCTCTTAGGCTATAAATTGACAAGCTGATGCTAATCTGCCTTAGTAGGGGGAACTTTATCCTGCAGAGTTTTCTATACCAATGAAATCATAAGATCAATACTCTTTTCTCCTCATTTAAAACAAATAAATGGCTGCAAGGTTTATGAAATGTTTTCCTAATGACAACCCTTTCATAATAGCACTGAGTATTTATTTGAGCCCTGGAGCCATTTACAATGACATTTATCTTCCCCAGATAATTTTGAGCTACCTATTAAATATGTATGTGTTAATACATGAAATCCTGACTACCAGTCTTAAAGCTTTTGGGTGTTTTTTCTTTTCCAAACCTTCAGGCTCCTGAATGTGATCTCATATTATTCTTGCAGCAATTCACATATACTGCCTTATGTTACAGACTTATGGAGGCTAATTGCTCCAATTAGATAAAATGGTCATTGATATTCATACATTTCTGTATCATATGGTTTCTAACACAATGCCTTGCACATAGTAGGTACTCTGTAATATTTATGAAATTAATGAATTTATATTAGAAATTCTTTGTTGATGTTTTTTAGCCATGTTATGTCCTTAAGGAAAGAGAAATTAATTCAGTGACAATATTCTTGTTTCGTTTTTACAGTTGCCCTTTAAAGAGAGATGAATTGAACATCTCTGTTTTAAGGTCAATGAATTCTCAAAGCCAAAAATTGTCTCCTTTGTTGCTGTCATGTTTCTACTGTGCTATGTCTTCTTCCTCCTCTCTCTGTCCTTTCAACCTCACACCTCATTTGGAAATGTGTTACTGACTTTGAAGTTAAAAATCTAAGAAGTAATTTATATAGGTAATATGAGGCAGTGGAAAGCAAGTTGAGTTAGAAGTCAGAAAGACCTGACCTGCCTCTTACACTTTTCGGCTGTATGCTTCTGGGTAAGTCAATCCCTCAACACCCAGTTTCATGAACAAGAGAATGAGGTTCATGAAAGTTGCCAATCTCCATTAACCAAGCATTTCCTATACCAATGAAATCACAGGTAGAGTAAACACACATACACATGCATATGCATATGCATGTGTAATGCATGTATTATATAGCATACTCATATGTATATATACATGTGTGTATATGTGCATGTATAGATAGATGGGTGTGTAGATAGATATAGATAGACACAGGCAGACATACTGACCAATAGATGGGTAATGGCAGGCCAGATAGGTGGATGGATGCATGCATGGATAGTTGGATGGATGGATGGATGGATGGGTGGGTGGATGGATAGATGGATGGATGAGTAGCCTTGCAATAGAAAATAACAGGAAATTATCAAGTTGTCCAATGCCCACAACGAATGTACTCCTTATGAAACATAAGCCTATAGTTAAGCTCTTCCTTGGAGAAGTTCTATTAAAAAAATCTGTTAGTTCAACCTTTCATCATCATATCCTGGTATATTTTGTTTAACCAGTAAGAAGTCATACCTATATTATTTTAACTAGGGTGTTCCAGAATGTATGGATTGCCATGCTAATCTTTTATATGCTGAGGACTCCCAACCTCTTTACTTCTCCAAGCGCTGTCTTGGTATTACAAATGAGATCAGGATGCCGGAGCCAGAGCCTGCTGGTTCTGGCAGAGATCACCCTCTCTCTTTGACTTTGGGCAGTTTGTCTTGGCCCTATGATTTCTAGGACACATATTGACCAAAAACTTAGTGTCTCCAATTATAACACATTATTGGCATTCAGGAAGAGAGGTGTGGCAACCCCTGTGACACGTTAGAGAAACAAAGAGGAGTAGACATGTGATCCTCAGTGTTAGACCCCGAAATGGACAGGCAGTATAAGAATGTATGCTGAAATCACACTGAATAGAAGTAGTTCCTTCATTTTCCCTTCTTCCCTTTTCCTCCCATTCTCATGAGAATTTTTGTGCCTCCCCCTCCCAATAACTCTGTTTCTTAAAATTATGTTTATCCTTTTGCTCAATTTGTCTTTCACATATGGTAAATGTGTTTAACCACCACATTGCTAATCTATGTATGGTTCAAATGCAGTGGAAAGGGACCATAAGAAACCATTCAAGAGGGAAGAGGGTAGATTTACAACTGTGATATCTTGCTAGATCAGTTCTTTGGATGGAGCCTCAGAAAAAAAAGAGCAGAAATTATTGATTCTTTTCCTGTTGTTTTGTTTTATAATATCCTGGAACACAGAGAGAATATTTACTTACCAAATCTCTAAAGGCAAACAATGAGTCGTCTCCCTGAGGAATGGGCAGGAGCCTAAGCTATGAATGTCTAGGCTGAGGCACTGGAGTCAGGACAATCGCTATTTTTTTTTCCTATTAATTGATTTTGGGTTGAAAGGAAATCCCAAACCCGAAACCCTCAAGAGGGGTGGAGCTGTGGGAGTGATTAAAGGGAAAGGCCAGGGCAACAGCTAAGAGAAGGAGTTTTCCTCAGACAAGGATGAGAAGCATGACACATGCCAACTCTGTTCATCAGGACAGCATACTTCCATACACCAATGTCCTAATAGATTTGTGCATTCTCACTTTGACCTGTCAGCTTTCCCTTAGACATTGAACTGAGGCTTCAGCTTTCAGCCCCATGCTCACTCACCTGATGATCTCTTAGGTCATTCCCTACATACACCACCTCAAACTGAAGCTCCATACTCATTCACTAGCTTTTTTTCTCAGTCGTTTCTAGAACCACACAAGGACTCTCAACTGTCAATAAACATCCAAGACACAAAGATTAAAGCCTGGTTCTCAGCTTCTCTCAATCAAAATGTACTCCCACTGCTTCCAGGCTTCTCCTAATGTACATTATTTACTTCTTCAAAACTGGCTTTCAGCTCATCTAAAGACCACATACCACCTCCCAGGCTACCTTCCGACACCCTTCTCACAATTGCAATGATCTCTTGCCCACTCGGAACTGTTTTGCACCAGAGAGGAAAACCTTCCAAAGAGAAGTAGTCACTGTGTATTTGGACCGCAGTCTCCTAACTCCAGAACATCCCAATTCCCTGAGAGTGGAACAGTCTTTCTTTTGCAATGAAAAAAAAATTCATCAAGATTTCACATTTCTCCTGTTATTTTCAAAACTGTGATTTTTTAGTAAAAGCTTTGGTATTTGAACTTAGAGAAACAACTTTAACGATCTTAGTAGGCTTCCAGCCTTGCTAAATAGGGAAGCTAGAGAAGCCCAAATCCCCCAAGTGGATACTGAGTGGTAATAGCTAATGCTCCTTTTTCTGTTGTCTGGGAGTCTGATTGTCAGCTCTCCTGAGCACCCCAGTGGATCTGACTTCCATCCTCCATTATTGCATTTTCATATTGTATTTTCCCTCACCAAAGCTTACTTTTTTCTCCTTTCTGATGACTCCTCTTCCTTGTACCACATCCTAGCATCCCAAATCTCACTCAAAATATAAGGCAACAATAGATGACATTTAATTTCATCATTAAATCAATGATTAAATTATGAAGAAAGTACACATAATTTGGTAGGAATAAGATATACACATATATATGGCCATACACATAGATATAATGTTACACATGCATATATATATAGTTATACACATATGTATGGGTGTACGTTTGTGTGTGTCTATATATCTATCTGTAGCATGGCTTTTGCTCTCAGCTACCACCACTAAAGTCCAGAATTGCAATTCAATTCAACAAAGATTAATGAAAACACTCCTTTGGGCACCATGGGTACCATGCTGAGGAATGGGGGTAGAGAGACAAAAAAGAAAATGTTTCTATCCTCAAAAAACTTCAGTTTTATTGGGAGGTAAACATAGGCTCATGAAATAGATGTGGAACTGGAAGGAATCTCTAAAACCACTTTCAGCCAATCCTCTCTGAGAGGCTGAGTAACCCATGGGTGCAAAGGAAGTGAGATTCATGGACACAGATAAATAAATATGAGAAAGGAAAGATACAACCAGAGTTAGTAGAGAATGTTAAACAGAGGATATGAATACTTTGTTAAATCTCAAAAAAAGATTATGTTCTAGTTTAATTTTATTTGTTTCATTAGATATTTCCTAATTACATTTTAATCTGGTTCAGGTAAGCACTAGGGAGTGTTGGGAGCAGTAATGGTGGATTACATGTTTGAAACCTCTGGCTTACTTACACTGTAGGAGACAACACCTAAGCAGCCAATGAGAAAAGACGAAGGGTGCAGGACAAGAGTTGGAATTTGAAGACCTAGTCTTAATCTAGGCCATGAAACTTGCTGGTTTTGTAACTGTTACTATTACTGTTTAGCAACTCCAGCTGCATTTGGCTCTTTGTGACCCTATTTGGGGTTTTCTTGGCAAAGATGCTGGATTGTTTTCCTATTTCCTTATCCAGTTCATTTTACAGATGAGGAAACTGAGCAAACAAGGTATATAGTGACTTGCCCAGGGTTACATAGCTAATAAATGTCTGAGGCAGAATTCTATCCACTGAGCCACTTAGATGCCAGTTGTGTAACTGGGGGCAAGTCAATTAACTTCTCTCAATCTCAGTGTCTTCATCTGGAATCAACACCTACTAATTGTTATAGCGTCTACCGCATACAGCCCTTATGGGGGAAGTCATTTAGTAAATCCTTCAAGTACTATGTAAGTGTGGATGATTATTATGATGTGGTTGTTATTTTGGAATAATCCGCCTCTGAAACACAATGGTGCAGCCCTGTATTCCCACCATATGTTTTTCCCCCTTAATCCATTTCTGTCAGGTCTATTTTTATTTAGACAAGAGCTACATACACACTCTATAACTTGGAACCTTTTATCCCTTTTATTTAGATGAAAGCAGGAGTTCACATCACAGATGATCCCTTAAGACTACTCCCAGAATGATCTTTACTTTACAGACTCTTGCCAGGTATTGTACCTGCCCTGTTGTTTCTCTGTTCTGAGGACTAGGTGTTTAAAAAAAACGGTCAAATCAAGTACACAATTTTGAAAAAAAATGCCCATTTGTCTCTTTTTTGTTCCTTGTGTTTCTTCAGTACGGACAATACCCCAGCATGAATGCTCCATCCCCTAGTGCTGCTTAACACATCTCTAATTTCTAGTCCTATAGTGTTGCCTGGGGAACAGAACACCTTTGATTTGTCCAGACTTATACTTTCACCATATGTCAAAATTAGGACTTAAACTCAGGTCTTTCTGAGTTTGAGTCCAATCCTCTATACCTCTGCTTTATTTTAAAAAAAATCATATAAGACAAATATATTTTATGTATTGAAAGCAACTCATAATCTTTTTTCTCTGGTTTAACTGGGACACTGAGAAGTTAGGTGATTTACCCAGGGTCATACCTCTAGTAGGTGTCAGAGATTAGATTTGACCTACTTTTCATTGACTTCAAGGTCAGTTCCCTTTCTACTATGCTACACTGTCTGGAGAATTTAAATAATTACTTATTGATCTTCAATAGAAAGTGATAGAGAGGAAACAGAATGATTTGAACTGCCTCTGAAAATCTGGACTGGATACCAGTCTCTTTTACAAAAGGATCTTCGAGGGATAATTTTTGATGCTCTTATCTTTCTTATAATAAAAACGGTTATATAAGACTCACCTATTTTTGTAATAAGTAACAGCATGTTCCTGACCATGTTCCTAAAACTAAGTGTATAATGAAGTGTGAAACCCACCTATATTAATCCTGTTCTTCAACCAAGTAGAAATAAAATTTCCTTAATTAATCTCGGTTTGAGTGATTTCCTTTCTTGTTTCCTTTTTTCTTTTTGCAAGCCAATCAGGGTTAAGTGACTTTCCTAGGGTCACACAGCTAATAAGTATCAAATGTCTAAGGTTGGATTTGAACTCAGGTCCTTCTGACTGCAGACAGATGTGCTCTACCCCCTGTGTCAGGTGGTCTATTTTCATGCTGATAGAAGAAGTTTGAATAGATTAGTCCCCTCCTAATTAAACTGATCAGCAAGGATATATCCACATATAACTTGGTTCCCATGGTTTTAGCCCAGTAAAGCATCAGTTGCTGGAAGGTTTATACTGCAGTTCTCTCTCATCCTCTTGACTTTGCTTCGTTAGGGTCTTCTAGCAAACTGAAGGTTAAGAGAAACCTTTTCTTCCCCCACTCCTCTTGAACTAAAGCAAAATTTCCTAAATTTACTTCCAGCACAGAAGATTGATTTTTCTTTCATGCTCTGACTGGCTGTTTTTTTCTTTTCTATTTCTCTTTAGATTTCTCATAAATTGTTCCAACCAGAGGGCACACTGGTTTCTGACTCAAAGCCTTCTCTTAAAGGCTACTCTTACATGACAAGTGCAACCCTACTCCCTGTGGTGGATGCATTTTGGACTCTCATCATGTAGACTTGCACCATTTAGAAGTTTATATTTATAAGGTCAGCATCCAAGTTTTTCTCATGCCAAAGGGCAAAGGCTACCTTTGGGTAAACTGTCATCAAGTGTCACATTTTATTACTATGACACATTTATTAAGAGGTACTAAGTGTACTAAGAGGTACACTTGTTCATAGTATGCCACCCAGTGACACTTGGCCTTTGTACTAGCTCTTCCTTATACATGGAAGGCTCTCCCAGCTCCCTTCCTCTGGCTTCCTTGGCTTCCTTCAGGACAGGTCAAATCCCACCTTCCATGAGAGGCTTTCCCCAGTTTTCCTCAAGTGATGATGTGTTACCCTTTCAGAAGATTTTCATCTATTGTCTCTGCCTTTTACATGGAACTAGCTATTTATATGTTGTTCCCCACCCCCAATCCCATTAGATTGTGGGTTGCTTTAGAATAGGGACCATGGTTTTGCCTTTCTCTTTATTTCCAGGGCTTAACACAGTGCCAGACACACAGTAAACATTGAAAATGCATATTAATTGCTGATTTATTGACCTGAACTATATGAAAGTAAATATTCCTTCTTGAATGACAAAAATAGGAATCTTTAATGAAACAGTTGAATTTTTTAAATGATTGCTTAATATATTTTAAAAGATTCTTTAATACCTAAGTATTAAGTCTTTAGACATAGACTTTATAACTTTTAGTCACCAGGTAAATTTTAGTTATTTAAAAGATTAATCCTTAACTATTATTAATTATACCAATGGTATTATTCAAGAAGTTCAAGAGACAATTCCTGGATAATTAATCATTTTATTAATGATGCCAGCATAGTACCAACAAAATGAGTCAGTGACACTTTTGAATGCTGAAGATCAATCATGGCGTTGGTCTCATAGTTTATGTGCCCTTGGAAGGGTGGGTGTTCTTGAGGGTGGCAATCAAATCTAATAAGCTAACAATTCATAAAAGAATGAATATTACCACAAGAGGTGGACTTATTGTAATGAAAAACTGAGGGAGACATCTTTGATTATATCATTTACTTACAAATTGTCTGCTGCAACGTAATCTAAGAATTTATCCCCATCCTTACCTGTATAGAGCAAAATGAGCTGCCCCCACTTGGGTGGGGTCTGAACAAGATTGAGGAGAAAGTTAATTCAATGTCATCATCAGCAAAATCCTTTAGAAACTGAAAAACCTACAGGCTTCTGAAAAAATCCTGGCCCTAATTCAGTAATTTATTATTAATTTGAAAGAGAAATAATCATTTTTTACACAATCCATTCACAAACTTGATTAAGCAGTTTCACTGGAACTCACTCAGTTTCTTGTTGCTTAACATCAAAAACTCCAACATCAAGAGCACTGGAATACCTTAGCGTCCAAAACTTTTGGACATGAATCTCCTCATCTCTCAGAAGCTTTCCTTCTCTCAAGGAAATATTTCTTTGAACACTCCTAATTATTCCATATGACATTGAGTAAGTTAATTAACCTCCCTTAGACTTGGTTTCTTCATTTGTAAAATGAGAGTTTCTAAAATCCCTTCCACCTATAAGTCTCGGATCAACTTGTCCCACTTTTCTTTTGATTCCTTATTCCCTTAAAAATAAGTATTGTGAAAATATGTAATGTATCACATTGGTATTCTGGTGAACACTACGGACCTCTTCTCAGAACAATGATTTTAAATGTACATGTGTATGTATTTTAAATGTATTTTAAAAGTTATGTGTGATACACATGCAAACAAAATGTGATTACAATAAGCCAATATTGCACTACAGTTAAGTGGTTTATACATATTTTTTCAAGGAAAAAGATGGACCCCAAGTTGAAAGTCTCTGTCTTAAAAGATGAAAAAATATATTTAGGTTGGGAATCTTCATTTCACTGACTGGCAACCCCTGTGACTTTAGGTTTCTCATCATAAGGGAAAAAAAATATCCACTTTCCTCTTAAATGTAGAGGACTTCTCCTTTCCAACAGGCATCATTAGCTTATGTGGTACTTGAAATTTATAAAATTTCCCTTTAAAACCAACTTTCATCAGGGATCAAACCCAAATGACTTTAGAAAGATAATTCTTTGTGGCTAATTTTTAGAAGCTTGTACCAGAGCAAACCATTTAAAAGCAACATCTATACCCAAAACTTAACAAGATTTTAAATTGATTTTATGACAGGTCCAGTCAAAAACTTGCAGCACTTTTGCATGACAGGGAGCATAGGGAAAGGTTGCCCAGGAGATTTCATGAATGTACAAGTACTGGAGGTTAAATTGATTTAAAATAAAGTGTCTTAGTTCAGGACACCTCATCCATGTAACTTGCGGGCTTGTCCCTCTTGAACCAACCATTTATAAAAAACATCATCTTTGTGATTTTTAGTGAAAAATGGAGAATAGAAAGCAAAAAGATGAGTAAAAATAAGTGAGAGTGTTCCTCAATTTTTAGAGTTATTCCTTCCACAATGGGACTTTTCCAGTCACAGTTTTGGTATATCACATGTCTGTAATAAGAAACTAAATGAGAATTTTGGGGGAGTTTTGCAGAAGCCACATATGACACAGAGCCTAGGATTAAATACTTAACCCAAATTTTACAATAAAGTACTATAAACACCTCATAAAAGAAAAAGCAAAAAAATCAGATTTTTCCTATATTAAGAGGGTGAAAAAGTTGTACATGGATTTATTAGATTGTGGGGGTGTTGTGCCCTTAACCCCCTGATGTGAAAGGGACAGCTGTACTTATTGACACGAGAATGACACATTTCTCATGGAAGTTTTCTGGAAGAATTGGTTGGAAATAGAGCAATACTGAGATCCAAGGGAATCTGAACAAGCAAAAGTGGTGTAACTTCACTAGTCCACAAAACTGGGCATCTAAACAGGTGAAAAAATGATATGAAATGGTTCATTTCCATTTTAACTCTCATGTGCTGTCTTGGAAGTTGGCAGAGAATTGATCAGGTGAAGTATTCATTAGAGAAGTCTCATCAGTATGAATATAGGCATGGAACCCAAAGATCAGTCTGATCTTTCTAATCTATTGAATGAGATTGATGAACATGCATGTTTCTAAATCCAGCTTACCCAGTGTATTCCACTGAACAAGTCTGCTTTTACTAAGTGCCAGATATTTTTGATAATTAATAAAAATAATAGTAGTATTTATATGATATCTACCATGTGACAGGTACTATAATAAGTGCTTTATAAATATGATTTCATTCAAACTTCACTATAATCCTGGGAGGATTACATTCATTCTATGGCTGAAACTGAGGCAGATAGATGTTAAATGACTTGCCAGAGTCACACACTGAGGAAATGCCTAAGATCAGACTTGACCTCAAATCTTTCTGACTCCACATCCTGTGTTTTCTTGCTTTCTCAGCTAATTATTGCTTTATAACATAATTTGAGATTTGGTAGAATTAAAAATCTCCTTTTGTACTTTTCTCATTATATCCCTGGATTTGTCCAAATTTTTATTTCTCGTGACAAATTTTTATTTTAGTTTGTCAAATTCCATAGTCCTCTTTCTTTTTTGTTAAAGATGTGCTATACAGGTAGATTAGGAGGGTACCACAGATAAAATTTCCCTAGATTTAAACAACAGTTTGATAAAGTATCTCATGCTGTTCTTCATGGAAAGTTGGGGAGATATGAGCTAGAAGCTGACTGTAGATTCAGTTTGATGGCCTTCTGGATATGGGTATAGAGTCTGATGTTTATCCCTGGTACACAGCCCCAAGTGAATGTCTCTAATCTTGTCCTTGTTACTCACACCATGATGTTAATTTCCAGTACCAGGCTTTAATAATAATAAAGATGATGATGGTGGTGGTGGTGGTGATGGTAGCTAACATTTACATGGTACCTGCTTTGTGTCAGTCACTGTGCTAAGTGCTTTACAGGTATCTCATTTGTTCTTCACAACAGCTGTGGGAGATAGGTACTATAATCATCTTCATTTTACAGCTGAGGTTAACTGAGGTTAAATCACTTGTTCATGACCACATAACTAATAAGTGTCTTAGTTTGGATTTAGACTCATTTTTTTTTCTGATTTAGGTCTAGTACTCAATACACTAGGCTACCTTACTGCCTCAGTTGGTTATCTGGGTTTATCCAAGCATGAAGGTTACTAAAAGAAAAGAAAAATAGACCTAATCAAGAGACCTGCATTGCAGTCTTACAATAATTAGCTAGGTTATCATGGAATAAATCACTTAACCTCTTAACTTCATATAAACTCCAAAGTTCTTCTCAGCTCTGAATGTAATAAAGTGAATTTGCTTGGACCCATCATAATTTGGAGCCAAACATTTCTATCATTTTATTTTTTGCCTTCTAATAGAGACAAACATAAAGATTCTGCCTAGACCCATGATTTTATCAGTGCAAGGAATGCTCAAGTGAGGAAAGTGTCAACTAATGGAGATCAGCAACTGTTCTCCAATTTCTTGTCTTTAAAAGTTGTCATTTCAAGATTAAATATTGATCTACAATCTCATAGCCAGTATGTTCCAGAAGCAGGACTTGATTGCAGATCAATCTCACTCTAATTCTAACGGCTGCCATACTTCTCTGACATCATGAAAGAGTTATACTTTTAATATCCATTCAGCAACTTTAAGCCAGTGGAAAAAAGAGTTTTGAAATGGCACAGGTTATCTAGTTAAATTAAAAATTATTCCCTTTACAATGTCACCATCTAGCTTTCATTGGGTGTCTTCCAATGATGGGGAACTTCCTATCTGAAGAATCCTATTCCAGTTTTGGTAAGTCTACCTATCAAGATTTTTCAGTTTTCTTACACAAAACTTGGAATCTCTTTCTTTGCGACTTTCACCCATTGATCTCTCTTCTGCCCTCTGCAATCAAGTAATTCAGGTCTAGTACCTCTTTCATATAATCAGGCTTCAATATTTGAAGACAGCTCTTATGTCTCAGCTGAGAGTTCTTTTCATTTGGCATAGCCTCAGTTCTTTTCACCAAACTTCTTTTGAAGATTTCCAGTTCTCTATCATGACCGAACTCCTCTTGACTTTCTTCAAAGTTTCACCATCCTTCCAACAATATGGCAGACCACCCATGGGCACACTCTCCTAGATGAGATCAGACCACAGCAGAGTACTGCATGCCTATTCTCTGCCTCAGGTTGCTCACTCACTGTGCCTCTCAGTTCAGACAATAATAAAGCGACAATATTCTAATATGAAGCTCCACCTAGCAATCAAAAAGGAAATGACCTCATTTTAAGTTTTCTAAATGTATTCTTTAAATTATATTTTTGATCTGTTAGAATCTCATATTGAGGGGGCAGAATCAAGATGGCAGAATAGAAAGATGCACCTACTCTAGCTCTTCCCCACAGCCCATAAAATAACTGTAAAAAATGACTCTGAACAAATTCTAGTGAAGCAAAAGCCACAAAATGACAGAGTAAAAGGGATTTCCAGCCCAAGACAGACTGGAAGGCTGACAAGAAAAGTCTATTGCATGGGGTGAGGAGTAGAGCACAGCCAATGGAGCCCAACCTAGACTTGGCCATGAGACACTGGCAGGAACAGGACCAGAAAAGGCCTTGGGGGGGGAATTCCCAGTAGTAGATGTGATTCCCAAGTCCCTCAACCCACAAACACCAAAGACAGTTTCAAACGTCAGTGAGAAAGCTTTTTCACTTAGATGAGAATGGAGAAGGGTCATCTCCTAGCCTAGGCCCAAGGTGGCGGCAGCAGCCATTTTTGAAGCCCTTGGCCTAAAGACAGCGAGGGAATTGAGCCTCTGATCTGAGTCTCAGCCTGGAGTCACAGTCCTGGGGTGTGATGGAGCTGGTGGAGGCTCTGGAAAGAGAATTCTATTTGCAAATCCTGAGCAGAAAAGTTTTGGTAGTTCCTAGACCAGAGCATAGGCCATGACAGGCCTTGATTGTACCATTGTGGAGGAACTGAGAACTTACGACTCCCCAGAGAATACCCTCCTCTTGATAAAGGACTCAAAAGTCAAATAACTGGCTGGAAACATGCCCAAAAGGGGGGGGGGGGAAATGACTACAGAAGGCTACTTAATTGTTGAACAGGTATTTTATTCCATACTTTTGGATGAGGAAAAATAATGCATACCCTCAGATAAAGACCCAAAAGTCAAAGCTTCTGCATCTAAAACCTCCAAAATAAATATGCAATGGTCTCAGGCCCTAGAAGAGTTCAAAAAGGATTTTGAAAATCAAGTAAGAAAGGTGGAGGAAAAATTTGGAAGGTTAAGTGAGAGTGATGCAAGAAATTCATGAAAAGCAAGTCAACAGCTTCCTAAAGGAGATCCAAAAAAATTCTGAAGAAAATAACACCTTTAAAAATAGGCTCACTCGATTGGCAAAAGAGGAGCACAAAGCCAATGAGGAGAAAAAATGTTTTAAGAAACAAAGTTAGCCAAAAGGAAAAGGAGGTTCAAAAGCTTACCTAAGTGAATGGAGCTAAGATGATGGAGTAGAAAGATTCACATATGCTTGCTCCGAGCCCACAGGCCATGAATTTCCTCTAAAAAGAACTCCCAACTAATTCTGGAGAAGGGGAAGTCTCGGAGAAACAGAGTGAAGGAGATTTCCATTCCAGAGAGCCCTGAAAAACCGACCTCAAGGGTCCATCGTGCCCCGGACAGGAGTGGAGCCCTTCCCTCCCCTGGAGAC
>CM053770.1:211923907-211940859 GCA_028658325.1 Potorous gilbertii
AAATATAGTTAGTCTTACACAACATGACTATTATGGAAGTCATTGGCAAAACTATACAGATATGGCCTATATTGAATTGCCTGCCTTCCCCAAGGGAATGGGTGGGGAGGGAGGGATGGGGAGAAGTTGGAACTCAAAGTTTTAGGAACAACTGTTGAGTATTGTTCTTGCTACTAGGAAATAAGAAATACAGGTAATGGGGAATAGAAAGTTATCTGGCTCTACAGGACAAAAGAGAAGATGGGGACAACAGAAGGGAAGGATGCTAGAAGAGAGGGCAGAGGGGAAATTAGAATGCTCAGTGTACTGGAGTGGGGGGAGGAGAGAAATGGGGAGAAAATGTGGAACCCAAAATTTTGTGAAAATGAATGTAAAAAGTTAAATAAATAAATTTGTATTTTAAAAAAAATGACTTCTTGCTAAATATAATGGTAGTTTTCTTCCCAGTGCCCCAGGCAACTCTCCCCAGGTGACAGTTCCATAGTAGGTACTGACTTGCAGTGTAGAATTCAACTGGACACTGTCTTCTGTCCTTGAATATATCACTACCTTGCCCCAGGTCAATTGGGCCATATCAGATCCCAGTGCTGGGTTATATTTATCATTTGTCCCCTCCACTCCAACTTATGTGTTGTTGAAAAGAAGGGGTAGAGCCCATGAAACCATAGTGACTGTATCTACAATAGGTTTTTTTCTAGCTAACCTCAACTGAGACTTTACCATAACTAGACAATCTTACCTAATCCTCCCAAACTGATTCTGTGAGATAGTGGACAATCTCCTTTATCATAGCAACTTCTGAAACTTTTCTCTACCTTTCATGCCTCCTATGTCATTTCTTCCTGAAGACTTGCCTTTTATTTCACTGAAAAAGAGGCCATTCGTTGTGTGAACTCCTACTTCCCTTCTCCTCCTCATCTCTCATTCTCTGAAAAGATCTCACATTATCTCTACTTTTTCTCCAGTTTCAGATGAGGTAACCCTCCAGTTTGCAAGATGAACCTCTCTACTTCCCTTTGATACCCTCCACTCTTATCTTCTCTGAGAGTTTTCCCCCACCATCTTGCTTCTTTTCTTCCTTCCTTCCCTTCTTCCTTCCTTCCTTTCTTCCTTATCTTTTATCTTTCTTCCTTCCTTTCCTTTTTCTTTCTTTGTCTCTGTCTCTCCATTCTTTCACTCTGTCTCTGTCTTTCTCTGTTTCTCTCTCCTTCAGTCTTCTTATTTACTCGTATCTTTCTAGTTAAATAAAAACATATCCAACTCTTCTTTACTTTAAAAAAAATGTTACTGGATCCTACCACCCCTGGCACATTCATTCTACATCTCTCCTCTCTACCACTACTTTCTTTGAGAAAGCTAACTATGCTTGGTGCCTCCATTCAATCAGTCTCTCGTAAACCCTCTGAAATATGGCACCAGCTTCATCATCCAAATGAAATTGTTCTCTCCAAAATTATAAATCACCTCTTCTTTGATGAAATGCCTTCTGTATTTTAATCCTTTTTGACCTCTCTGCAAAACTGAACCCTGGTGACCATCCTCTCTTCTCCAAGTTTTTGTTATTCTGTTCTCTTTTGGTTTACCTCCTATGTGCCTGATTACCCTGCAGGTTCTTTTTGCTGAATTGTGGGTATCCCCCAAAGTTTCATCCTGGACCCTTTCCTTTCTCTTTTTTTCAGTACTCTCTTACTTGGAGATCTCACAAACTCCCCTAGTTTTAACAATCATTTCTATGCATATGATTTCCAGATCTAGTCCTAGTCTCTATTTGAACTCTGGTCCTACACCACAAATTACTTGTTGGTCATTTTAAACTGAATATCCTGTAGGTAGCTCAAACTAAACACATATACATTTTTTAAATTATCTACCTGATCCTCAAATCTCCCCTTTTCTGAATGTCTCTATTACTGTCACAGGCACCATCATCCTTTCAGTTACTAGTTTTTAACTTCAGTATCATCCTCAACTACTCCTCCATTCACCCCACACATCCAATCCATTGCCCAATCTTACAGTTTCTTTCTCTACAACATCACACAATACCTTTTCTTCTCTCCACTCACAACCACCACTCAATCAGGCCTTCTATCCTGAACTATTATGATAGGATTCAAATTGATCTCCCTACCTAAAAATGTTCTTACTTCATCCATCTTTCATACAATTCTACTTCATCCATCTTTCACACAATTACTAAAGTGATTGTTCTACTGTCTAAGTCTGACCATGTCATGCCCCTCATCCTAGATACCTCCCTCAATATACATCAACCCCTCCCTGTCATCTCCATGGCCAAAAGTAAATCCCTCTGGCATTTAAAACTTTCCATCAACTGCACCCTCTGAATTTTTCAAGTGGCATCTATTCCCAGGTTCCAGCTATACTGAGCTTGTTTTTTGTTTTTTGAAGAGAATTATGATTTTCATATTAATCGGTATGATATGCATAATGAATATACCAATACCTTAGATACTTCTGACACCAATTAATGCTAACAAGATTTGTCTGAACCAGTCTCTAACCTGAGAATGATGAAACAGCAGACCAAAGACAAAGTGCCAATAATCAGGTAGCAGTTTAGTTAATTAGTTTCCTTAGGAAGAACAGATTCGCAAATTGGGAATTCTCCCAATCAGAATTCCACCTTACTGTAGTGAAGGCAGAGACTATATACATAAATCACAAGTGAAAAGAGAGCAGGGAAGGTGAATTACAGTCATTTCTCATGGTTGAGTGGTTTCCTACCACAAGTTCACAAATTTAGGACAATACAACAATTATGGAGTAAAGTCTTTGGGGGTTGTTACTTAATGGAGGATCAGAGTTCTGTGATGGGAACAAGTTCTACACTCTTTGATTTGCTTAATTTAAGGTATATAGGGACAAGAATGCAGTGATGGTCAAGGTTTGATTGATCATTTCAAGCCAGAAGAATCAATTCTGAAAAATCTAAATTATATCTCATATTCATTACAGAAATCATATCAATTAATATGGAAATCAAAATTCCTTTCACATTTGCATATAAGCATCTGATATCTCTGTGCCCTTGTACTGGTTACTTTCCATGCCTGGAATTCTCTCACTCCTAACCTCTAGCTCTTTGACTTCCTTTAAGTCTTAACTTAATGACCACCCCTTCCAAACTCTTCTGGCAGAGTTATGCTTGAATCCTTAGCTGCTAGAGTCATCATCTCAAATGTGTTGTCTATTCTTCTTGTAAATTATGTTTTATTTGTTTTATTTATTCCCCCTTAAAAACCTCCTTGAGGGCAAGAGCTATTTTGGGCTTTTTATTTGTATTACTGACTAGATTAATAAATACTTGTTGATTACTCAGAAATGACAGAGGAAGTCTTCCTTAGCAGGAGTTCCTCGATGCCAATGAAATCACAGGTCTAGACTAAATAAAAATTTCTCCCACTAAGGAATTGGTATAGAATAAAACATAGTGGATTTGCTTAGAAATAGAAAGACTTGAGTTCAAGTCTTGATTCTAGCACATACTACCTTGAGGACCATGGACAAGACCATTAATCTTTCAGTGTTCCCAAGCAACCTTCTAAACCTATAAGATACTAGAAATATTCATCAGAGGAAAGAATATTCATTCCACAGTTTGCATATCATATACACCTATGAAATCACAAGTCCAAATTTCACTTCAACCCCTGCTCCTCATAAATAAAGATAGGGAGAGAGAGAGAGAGAGAGAGAGAGAGAGAGAGAGAGAGAGAGAGAGAGAGAGAGAATGAGAGAGAGAATGTGTCTAGAGTAGGGCTACCAAGATAATGGCAGATGTAAATATCTTGTCACAGAAGTACTTGTTAGAGGATCTGAGAATTCTTAGCAAGAAGACGAAATTTAAATTATCTGAATGATTGCTATGTCACTTTTATTCTGCTTGGCAGGGACCAGAATGAGGTAAAGGTTATAAAGAGTTGGATTAAATCTTGGTGCAAAGAAAGGCATCCTAAATACTAGGGTTACCTGAAAGTGGAATAAACTGCTTCAGGGGGCTCTGGCTGTCCCATGCCTTTTAATCTTTATGATGAAGCTAGATGACTATGCAGTGGTGATGATAGAGAGGGAATTCTTGGTTCAGTATGAATTGAATTAGGTGACCCTTGCAGTGGTCTTTTCCATTGCTGACATTCTGTGATGCAGAAGACAGAAGTCATACGTGGAATGTTTAAGGCATTCACATGGCAAGCCAAATAATTTTAGTTTTTTAAAACACTGAGTTCAAATCATGCCTTCTTTATTTTTATCTCATTTCCGCCCTCTGTGGAACCATTCATTTTTTCTATCTTGTCTTAATCATTTCAGGAACACAACTCACTGGTATTCTTGACACTAAGCTACTTTTGCACTTGGCAACATTTTCAAATGACTAATTGCTGAGCCAGATTCTCTTACTCCACCCCCACCCCCCACAGGGAGATCTACATGCTAAGAATAAATTAGTC
Organism: Potorous gilbertii; assembly: GCA_028658325.1. Classification (NCBI taxonomy): domain Eukaryota; kingdom Metazoa; phylum Chordata; class Mammalia; order Diprotodontia; family Potoroidae; genus Potorous; species Potorous gilbertii. The sequence goes on from CM053770.1 coordinate 211,928,380, forward strand.
ATTTTTGGAAACCGCATGCATTAGGGCGGTACTTTTGACCTTTTTCTTTCTGGGTCACATTTGAAAATATGTTAATCTGCCACAGCAGAACACTGGTAAATAGACCAAGAAGTGTAAGACAGGCACTGTTTCCAGTTGGCCTGAAAGGTGTTTTGCTGGGGAGCTAGGCCCAGCCAGCACTACAGGATACCCCCAGATCTTCAGAGTTAAGAGATGATTGCTGATTCTATCAATATTACATCCCAAAGTAGAATACTTTACTGGGAAATTTAACCATTTTGTACTTCCACTCTTGATTACATTTTACTTTATTAAGTATGCTTTCAATAAATCTTCCAACTACAGTGTAGTCTCCTCAATTCCCAAATCCTCAACATTATATGTAGTGGTAAGAAGTCGACCTAGGGTTTCACTGGAGTAGCTAACTCCTAGAGGCATCTGTTGGCATAGTAGATGGTGGTTTGGGTTTGAGGTCAGAAAGGGCTCAGTTTCAATCCTTGTAATAGTTCTGGGACCTTGGGTAAGTAACTTAACCTGTCTCAGCTTCAGTTTCCTCTTCTGTATAATGAGGGAGTTAGATACAATGGACTTTAATGTGACTTCTCACTGTGAATCTCTGATGTTATCATCCCAGTGAGTGAACTCTCTCTACCACTTCAAGCTGCCAGCTAGTCTGAAATTTATAGTCTTAGCAAGTTACCGCTAGCATTAAGAGTTTACATTACTTGTCCATGGTCACCCAATATGCCTACATCACAGGTCACACTTGATCCTAGAGCTTCATGGCTCTAAAGTCTACTCTCTATCCACTAGGTCACACTGCCTCTCTTCATCATTGGACTAATTCATTGTAATTCACAGCTGGGTGGCAAGTGGATAGGAAGACTATTTCATGGGTTCAAATCTGACCTCAAACACTTAGCTGTGTGATCTTGGGAAAGTCATTTAAACCTGTTGGCTTCAATTTTCTCATTTGTAAATAAGTTGAATAATGAAATATCAAACAACTACAATATCTTTGCCAAGAACACCCTCACGAGGACAGTGAGATGTGACTAAAAAACAATACTATAAACTCCCATTATACTGTTTAACAAAAATGCTTATTGATGTCTTCCTAAAAATCAATGGTATTCTCCTAAAGAAATGTTCGTAATGGCATGCACTGTATGCAGATATATGTTAAGTTCTGAGGATGCAATGATGATATAAGACTTAACATCAGAATCACCTGATAATATATCATATGACTTGACATATTTGAATTTTCCACATCCCAAGGAATCAGCAAAGTTAGTGGATAGACCTCTGGGCTTAGAGTCAAGAAGATCTTGGGTTCTAACGCTGCCTGAGGAACTTGCTAGCAAAATGACCTAGAATGAGTCATATAGCATTGAAGTATCAGCTTCCTCATCAGAAAAATCCCAGACATTTTTCTCAGGGTTGTTGTGAAGGTAAAAGGGTAGAAAGTGCTTTAGAAACCTTAAACATTAAGTAAATATCAGCAATCATCAGTATCATTTCATTATAACCTGTGAGCTACACAAGGTGGGAGAAAAAGTTATCATCCTACTTTATAGATTAAGCAACTGAGTCCTAGGTAGTGGGGTACCTTGCTCAGGGTCACAAAGTTTGGTAGAGGGCTGAAGCAGATCTCACTCTTGGATCTGCTTATTCTCATTTATAAGAGCCATTCTTTTAAGAGTCTTTCTATCACTTTTATAACAATATTTTGTCTGATTGAAGGGAATGTAAAAAAAAGGACAAAATGTTAGTGTCCTTGCTTTTTCATATAGTATGAGAATATTGGACCCTTCCCTCATTTGCCTTAGTTCTGGACCTCCTGTTTTTTTTTCCTTTGTAGTCACTCTTCCCCTCCCAAAAGTATTTTTCTGTATCATGTCAATTTAGCACACAGTGGTAGACTATCAAAAAAAAGCCTGCTCGTATATCATTTGTCATCTGGTTCTTCCACAATTTAATCTATATTTTATGTATGATATAATTTACTATGCACAATAGTTAATACAGAAATATGTGCACATATATTTGTATTAACTATAAATATACACATAGAGTTATGTGTATATAACATATAGTATGTATGGGAGTATATAGTATATGGCATATATACTTGTATATGTGTGTATACATATATGTATATTTTTATTATTGCTATTATTATGTAGTTGTTTCATTTGTATCCAACTCTTTGTGACCCCATTTGAGATTTTATTGGCCAAGATACTGGAGTAATTTGCCAATTCTTTCTCTGGCTCATTTTACAGACAAGGAACTGAGATAAGCAAGGTAAAGTGACTTTCCCAAGGTGACACAGCTAGTAAGTGTCTGAGACTGGATATATGAAGATGAATCTTCCTCATTCCAAGTCCAGTGCTCTATCCACCTTGCCACTTAGTTCTTCTCATGTGTATATATACATGTGAATATATGAAATGCATACACATACACATGTACAAATACGTTCATATATACACATAGCCATTCCTTGGATTATGGGAAGACTGTGTCAGTCCCCTGTTTACTGACAAACTATATTTGTTCTGGTCTTCTGCTAAAGTAACTACAAGCTCATAAAAACCATAGATGCCTCTGGGGATAGGGAAGGGAGAAAATTCACTCCCTATGTTTAAGAAATCTAGAGGAAATCTGGCAGAATACTAGTTTCCATGCTCAAAAGAGGAAGGGAACGAAAAGTAGAAGGCAGTTCTTTCTGGTTCAATAGTCAATCTATTCCTCTCACTTCTCCCCTCTCCCTTGACCAAAGGACCAACCAGAAGCTGACTGGCTTATAGTAAATACTTAATAAATACTTTTTCATTCATTCATTTACTAAATGCTTTTTTATTCACTTTCTGCAAACCAGGGAAAAGGATTATTAAAAGAATAACAATATCAGCATTTGATTATAAATTGCAAAGTATTAAGCAACATTTTCATAGTTTGATTCAAATATGTTTAATATTTTGATATGTGAATGGATCCATGATTCACTACGGTGAGCATTCTCTTTACTGATAAAAATCATATCCTATCATCAAACCTTGAAAATTAGTTGTTATGCTGTTCATGGCTATATGCAGAATCAAGGTATTGTACTATTTCTTATAAATACGTATAATCACCTAACATAGATGAGGGAAGACCAATATTCAATTCCTGACATTGACATATAATGGTTGTTTGACTCTGGGCAAATCACTTAATGTTTCTGTGCCTCAGATTTTTCATTTACAAATTGAGGTAAATGAACTTGATGACCCCTAAGGTCCCTTCCAACTGTAAATTCTAAGAATGAATAAAATTTAAGAAATCAGCCAAGAAAAGTGGAAGAATAGTAAGATGTTTATGTCTTCAAAAACATTTCTGAATTATCACTTTCAAATGTCAATAAGAATAAAGAAACTGATGGATAGGAGTACATTTATCCTACTCCAGTAAGATATTACCATTATTTTCCCTTTTGTTTTTCACTCAGAGTGTTATGTTCTCTAGCTGGGGAATATAACCTTTTCTGAAATGGAATAGATTTATTCTCCTCCATCCACTCTGACCTATGATCAAAGACCCTGTGGGTCAGGAGTTCGAAACTACAGGCAAAAATGATGTTAAGATGCACACACACTCTATTATTATTATGGAGTTATTTAACAATATTGCCTTAGAGAATTATTTAAAAATTTAAATTTATTGTGTATAGGGATTGTTTCATTCTTTGTACTGATATCCACAGTGCCTAGCACGTGGTAGACAATTAAAAGTATGTATTAATTGATGATGCATAAAAGGAATATGGCATACTAGAAGGGGTAGTTACTGTTAAAAGACTCAAGTTCATGTCTCATTTCCCTCAGTGACCAATTATGCAATTTTGGATGTGTCACTCAGTATCCTCATGTTCAAGTTGATAAGGTTATCTCTAAGATCCTTTTAGTGCTATAAGATAGTAAACGACCAGCAGCATATACCTAACAGGGTTTGTTGAGAAAAATATGACAGTCTGTATGAAAATCTTCACAGTTATAAAGTATTCTAATGGTGAATCTCTCTCCTCTTCCTCTCCTTCTTCCCCTCCTTATTCTTCTCCTTCTTCATCATCATCATCATCATCTTCTCCTCCTTCTCCTTCTCCTCCTCCTTCTCCTTCTCCTCCTTCTCCTTCTTCTCCTTCTCCTTCTCCTCCTCCTCCTTCTCCTTCTCCTTCTCCTCCTTCTTCTCCTCCTTCTCCTCCTCCTCCTCCTCCTTTTCCTCCTCCACCTCCTCCTCCTCCTCCTCCTCCTCCTTCTCCTTCTCCTTCTCCTTCTCCTTCTCCTTCTCCTTCTCCTTCTCCTTCTCCTTCTCCTTCTCCTTCTCCTTCTCCTTCTCCTTCTCCTTCTCCTTCTCCTTCTCCTTCTCCTTCTTCTTCTTCTTCTTCTTCTTCTTCTTCTTCTTCTTCTTCTTCTTCTTCTTCTTCTTCTTCTTCTTCTCCTCTCTTTCATTCTGTGATTTCATCTACGTGGAATAACCCTATGTGAAAATGCTACACACTCATTCCAAACTGGCCCCTGATCTCTCATTTGATGGTCTTAGAGAGTTGCCTGCTGCAGTAAATGTTTAAGTGACTGCCCAGGTTCACACAGCTAGCAGGTTTTATAGGCAGATTTTGAACCCAGGGTTTTGTTCTAAGGCATGCCTTCTATTGACTAGATAAAACTACCGTCACTTATTATTTTTATAGCCCCCAAAAGTAAAATTTTCAAATTTCTGCCTTCTTATGAAAGGAAAGCAATCCCATGTAATTTTTAAGTTAATAAGGTGTGTTCATCATTTGTTGCCAAAGAAGACCATCCCATCAGAGAAATGATGACATGACTTGCACTTGACTTTGTTTTGAGTGAGGGAGGGTGTGCAATTCATCAGTCTCACTTCCCCTCGAGAGCCATCTGAATTCAGTGACCAGATATTCATGACTGAGATGATCCAGGATGAGGCAATTGGGGTTAAGTGACTTGCCCCAGGTCACACAGCTAGTGAGTGTCAAGTGTCTGTTGTGACATTTGAACTCAGGTCCTCCTGACTCTTCTATTCACTGCACCACCTAGCTGCCCCCAAGTTAATAAGGTAGAACTAGGAAGTATCACCATATTAATGATAGACTGAGGATTCTCATATTTCAGAGGCTGATTATCTAGAGGGTGGATTATCCAAACATTTCTCTTTTCTTCCTTCCTTTGCCTTTTGGCTATTTTCCTCCTCATTAGCTGTGAGGGAGGGAAAAAAAAGAGAACAGCTGAACTGAAACTCATCAATGTCCTCCCTTGGAAACAGCTCTGGTTAAAGGTTTGCTGGGGAGAAGGTTGGAAACTATTGACTAAAATGATAGTTGGGGATTATCTGTCGATGTCAATTATCCAGGCTAAGCCTGTCCTCCATTAGCATAAATAATGAAAAGTTGGCCAAAGTATATACTAATAGTAACCATTCGGTTGGAAGTGAAAGGAATTGTGTGCTGAAACTGCCTTATTTTTTCTCATTTTTTTGACTAATGGAAAAATCACTAAGGGTGTTGCCATGAGTCATGACTTTGTAACATAACTATGGCTCTTGGCAATTCTCTTAGGAAGGTAATAGAAGCAACATATTTCAAAACATGAAAGTATCATGGCTTCTCAATGTATTGTGTATTATTCATGGAAAGTTAAACTATTTGGGTGACAGACTGAGATGATTTCTGCTTAGCTGAACCTCACAAACCAGAAATTTCATATCTAGTATTACTAACTCACTGATGGACCCCTCTATTGAGATGCTCCATAAATACCTCAAAGTCAATATATTCCAAACAGAACTACTCATTCCCTGCTGTACCCATCCCCCACCCCCAAAATACCCTCTTCAAACTTCTCATCTTCCAATTACTCCAGTTTAAAACCTTAGTTGCTTATGACTTTTCTCTCTCTTACCTCCCTATGCATGCAAGCTATTGCCAAGGATTATTCATTGTGCCTCCATGTTGGGTGCTGGCACCAATTCCATCCTCTCTACTCACATTGTCATATTCCATCCTCAAGTCTTTCACTCTGATTACCTAGAATACAATAATATCTATAATAATAGCTAACAAGCTATTATATATATATGTGTGTGTGTGTGTGTAGTTTCATATATATATATATATATATATATGTACATATATTTTTGTTGTTCATTTGTTTAATTATTCCTGATTCTTCATGACCCCATTTGAGGTTTTCTTGGCAAAGATACCAGAATGGTTTGCCATTTCCTTTTCCAACTCGTTTTTACACATGAGGAAACTAGAGCAAATGGGATTAAGTGACTTGCCTAGGGTCATACAACTGATGTCTGAGGTCAGGTTTGAAATCTTGAAAATGAGTCATGTATGTATATGTTAACATAGTATGAACTATATGCTATATAGATAAATATATCTATCTATATCATATAATGTAAACTATATACTGGGCACCATGCTGAGTGTTTTACAGATATTATTTGATTTGATTCTTAATAACAACCCTGGGAGGTAGATGCTATTGTTTTCCTCATTTTGAAGATGACGAAATTGACAAACCAGGATAAGTGACTTGCCAAGGGTCACATAGCTAGCAAGTATCCAAAGCCAGATTTGAACTCAGGGAGATGTCTTCCTGACTCTAGGCTGAGCACTCTATCATCAATGGTACTACCAAGCTGCCTCCTATTTCGGTAGCCTTCTGATTGCTCTCCTCTCTTCCAATTTCTCCCCTTCAATCAAGCCTTTAAAGAATTGTCAACATGGTAGTTCCTACAGCTGATCATCTTATTTTCTTACTTAAAAATTTTCAGTGACTCCCTGTTCTTTCCAGGATAAAGTATAAACTCCTCAGCTATCTCAAAGTGGATTTGGAGTTAGGGTGAAGGGGTTAAAAACTCCACCTTGCTCACAAACTGTGTGGCCTTGGCAAGTCACCTCTCTGAATTTAAGATTCATCATGTACAAACCAAGAGCAATGGATCTGATGAGTTTGAAGGCTTCTAACACTTCTAAGTCTATGATCCTAAAGCTGTTAATACTCTGATTCCCATATACTTTGTTTTTGTATTCTCTGTGACTTATTTTACATCCTTTCTTCTTCCATCCAAGCTAGCCTATTGACTCTTTTCTATTCATGATACTCTATCCTCTACCTCTATGACTTTGATCCCCCATGAATAAGTTCCTATCTCCTTTCAAAGTTCTTCTGATATTTACTTTGTGTATGCTTTGAAAGACTGTGAGAGGCAGTCATAACATAGATGGGGCAGAAAACTAATCTTTGAATCAGAAAGACCTGAGTTCAAGTACTTCTTCTGACACATATTGACTGTGAGATTATGGATAAGAAACTTGACCTCTGAGTAGCCCAGATAACTCCCTAAGATTAGAAATGACAAGGGTGTTGTAAATCTGTGTTGATAGAGTTTCTTCACTGGGAAATCTCTGTTCTAATGAAATTATGAATTTTTTAAAAATACAATTAACCTTTCTGCATCATGGGGATTACATAGAGCCCCTAAGATCTGGAAAATACGCATAAAAATGTTTGGCCCTCCCATCATACCAGAGAAGAAGTCTTAAATTATTTTTCTTTTTCTTTTATGGGGTGTTTACAGTACCTAATTGTGAAATTTGCATTAATTATTTGGTCTGTCATCTGCTGGCCTTTGCATAGCATCTGTGGTTTCAGCAAAAATCCCCCAAAATTCCCATTTAATTTCTTACGCTGTCCTACAATATATCAAAACCACAATGGGGAAAACTGCGATGTGGAATTGTACAAAGTACTAAATAAATGTGTTTGAATGGAAGTGAAATATACTAGATGCTTTTCCCCCTTCCCTAAAGCAGCTAGGTGGCACAGTGATTGGAGTGCTTGGCCAAGAATGAGAAATCCCTGAGTTTGAATGAAACTGCATCCACCAACTAGATATTTCACTCTGAATAAGTCTCTTGTTTTATCTGCCTCCATCTCCTCAACTGCAAAAATGGGGAAAATAAAAGCTCTTACCTTACAAAGTTCTTGTGAGGATCAGATGAACTGATATTTATTCAGCATTTACGATTCCTACTACATAGGCGACACTATATAAATGCTTATTCCCTTCTCCCCCTTGACTCTCTTTGCCTGAGATAAAGACAAAAGATTATTTTGGGATTATAGATTTAGAGCTGGAAAGATCTTGGAGTATAATCTCCTCATTTTACAAATAAAAAACCTGATGCAAAGACATTAAGTGACTTCCCTAAGGTCATCCAGGTAATAAACGAAAGGGAAAGAATTTGAGTCCAAGTCATGTGACTCCAGATTCAAGGCCCTTTCTACTTCACTATTTGGTATTTATTGGGATATATGTATATTGGTGAGTGATTATTATTTTTTTTATTAGGAGGGCTAAAGAACAAGAATTTTTAGTATGCCTCCTGCACTGTCCAGGGGACAAGAAGCTCAGCTTGAAATGATCAGCATTTGTTATCTTGAGAGAATTATTTCAGAATGGAAAGAGGACATCTATCAAGCTGCAACAGATTGTTGGAAATATTCTTCCAGGACATGCACCTTTATTTGCTTTCATTAAACCTTTGAATCTACAATGTGGTTTCCTGATTAAACTCACCTCACCAGCAAGATGTGCCCTAATGTAAATGGGTGAACAGCTGATAATCTCTCTCTCTCTCTCTCTCTCTCTCTCTCTCTCTCTCTCTCTCTCTCTCTCTCCCCTTCTCTAATCCTTACCTCTCTCCCTCCTTGCCTCTCTGTCCCCCTCTCCCTTTTTCTTTCGCCTTCTGCCTTCCCCTTCATTTCCCCCCTCCCTCTCCTTTTCCCTTTCCTTTTATTCTTTCTCCCTCTCTCTCTCTCCCTTCTCTGTCTCTCTTCCTCCCTTCCTCCTTGCTTGCCTCAGTCCCCTTCTCCCTTTATGTCTCTTTCCTCCTCTCCCTTTTTCTCTTCCACTCCTCCTCCTTTTTGCAACACAATAGCTCTCAGTTAATCTAAATATTCAACTAACCAGAACCTAAATGCACGTTAGTATACTGTAGAGTCCAGCCCCATATGACCCCACATCCTCAAATTGAGCAAGAGCTGAACATTCAGTTATTCAACTAAAGGCTAATTTTCAAAGGGACTTTAGTCAGTACTTTCTTAGAAGCATTTGGAGAGCAACCAACTTTTATTTTGTAGGATATAAAAGTGATTTTTGAAAGTTCAATGAAACCTCTCATTTTGTCTTGGCATTTTCACCAGCTGCTAAACTCTGTGCATGTCCAGTGTACCGTTTAAAGATGGAAGTTGGCTTACATCCCCTAGGAACTGAAGGAAGGGGAAAGGCAAGGGGAAAACAGTGGTTAGCAATTGAAACTAGTAACTGATGTTCCATTTCAGTCCCAGGAATGGGATCATTTTTCCTTTATTTCCTCTCTAGTGTTACAATTTTTCCCCCTTAGTGAATCTTTGGATGTGCTTGCATTGTCTTCAGTCTCTAGGTGAAGAAACATTGTTTAGCCTTCAATATTCTTTGGGAGACAAAAGAAAGGATGTCTCTTTCCCCAGTGGCAAAGACGCTACCTATGTAGTTGTTACTGCAGTGGAAACTGTATTTCCCTAAATACTGAAACAACCAGTGCAAGGCTATGAAAACCACCCACAGCAGCATAGAAAGCAGCATTGAGATTGACAGCTCATTTGACAGATTAGCAATTTACTAATATTATTAAAGTACTTGCTTTTCTAAATTGAGATTATCTGAAAAAAGAGGGAAATTAGAAATTTTTTTTTGTTATTTTTGGTAAAGGTAATCTGAGAAAGTAAAAAGGAAAATGTGATGAGAAATAGAAAGACACTATTCAAACTAATAGTTAAGGCTGCTGCAGACAGCAGTCTTTGGGAGGAAATGACATCAGTCCAGGCAGAATGGAATCAGTGCCCCACCCCCACTGCACTGGCCTGCAGAAACAGAATTTAGAATTGTGACAGTGTCACTAGTTGATGTCACCACTTCCAAGATCTCACTCTGAGAGCAGTGATAGCCTATGCACAAATGTCTCTGTATTTGGAAAGCACTGCCTTCACCCTTCTGTCTCAGAAAATCCTTAGGTCCTATAAAGCATAGATAAAGTGATATTTTTCCTGATCTCCCTCCTCCCATCCGACTTATTACCATTGTACTTTTTGTATATGTACATGTGTATGTATATGTTTCTTCATTTCTGCATATAGTTATCTCTTGTTTATCAGATTAATAATTTATTAAAATTAAAAATTATAATATATTATGTAATATAATAATATGGTATTATAAATTAATAATTTATTAAACATTTATTTATTAAATAATAGATATATGTGTTTATTTATATATAAAAATATATGCAAACTATATCTAAATTTGTACATACAATTATCTCCCTTTTTCTTTATTTATTGTTTATGAGGGAGGGAGAGAGAGGGGGAGGGAGGAAGAAAAAGGGGGAGAGAGAGAGATGGAGTGTGTGTGTGTGTGTGTGTGTGTGTGTGTGACAGTGTGACAGAGGGAGAGAGAGAGAGAGAGAGAGAGAGAGAGAGAGAGAGAGAGAGTCACTAGAAAGTTTTATGAGTTACCTTTTGCTCATAAGTGAAAGTCTTTACCAAGTCTCTGACCTCCTAACCTTGGAATCCTGTCTGTCAGATGATACTGTATAAACTATAAAAAACTGTAAGGAGGGTGGAGTGATCCAGACTGTCACAGGGCACTAAAATTTTGAAGGTGAAAATCTGAATATACAAGCTCCTTTAGCAGCTGGGAGCTAATTGGCTTCTCTCACTCAACTGAATTTGTCTTAATTACTTCTTGTGTTATTTTACATCATGAATTACAAAGTGGATTTGAGGGCACATTTCCTGCTGCTTGCTCCATATGTGTTTTCTTTTGCTTGCATGCGGTACCAAAATTGCCAGTTATAGCTCTGGGATGGTACCTACCACTTCTCATAAATTTCAGCTGGTTTTCTTGATCTCAACATCTTACCTGATCTACATTTAGAAACCACATACTCCTCTAACATTCTGTCGACTTCCTTGGAATTTGACCTCTTGTCTCCTGTGTCTTGGGTATCTACTATTCCCTTCTCAAGGGACTTCATTGCCTGTTCAATCCTTTCTTAAACAACCTTTCTTTACTGTTCCTTACACTCAATACAGCCAGGATCATTGACCCCACATAGCACTGATAAATTGACATTGCTTAGTTTGGTACCACTACTACATATTTCCTTCAGGACTCAACTGAAACATGACCATTCTCATGATGACTTCCTGATTTTCCTGGATTCAAATGTCCTCCCTCATTGACATCTATTCATTTGTTTTGCATTTATTTTGTATGTACTTTATAGATATTTATTCTGTACACAAGTTATGGAAACATTGTATTTCCCCAAAAGAACTTAAGTTTCTTGAGCACAGGGACCTTCTCATTTATGTTTTCTCATTCCAGTGCTTGGCGCAGTCCTTGGAACATAGTAATCGTTTGATAAGGAACATCCACTTAAAATTTTTAAGTGGAATATTGACCATAGACAATAAAGAGAAGGAAACTACAGAAATCTCTTAATGGCTACTTTCAGTACATAAAATCATTTTGATAGGAAGATATTGAATGTTGTTTAAAATTAATAAATATTTACTATATGCAAGGTATTGATTTTTAGCCTGGCACAGCTGACATTTCTCTGCAAAAGAACAGAGTATTACATCAAACATTAGCCTTTTGATAATTAATAAAACAACTTCTATTTCCTTGTTGTTCTCATTGAACATGAAATCATGTTTGACTAGAAGATGACCATCCTTCCATTTCCTTTCTTTTCACTTGTTAAAATACATTGGAAATCTTCAGAGTTTTTCAGGTTTGGTCATTATCAGTCACAGGTTTTCAATGGAATCTATCTGGTCTGACTAGAGAAGTTCCATTTCTGATGATTCCCATTAGCTCTATGAGTCTATGCAAAAGAGGAAGACAAAGGTTATCAAAATACTGTCTAAAGCTGGTAGAGGGGATCTTGGCCAAAGCACTTTCCAACTCAACAATTTTATGAGTCTGTGAAATAGTCCCTTCTTTTTTTAAATAAATTTATTTATTTAACTTTTTCATTCATTTTCACAAGATTTTGGGTTCCAAAATTTTCTCCCCATTTTTCCCCTCCCCCCTCCCCAATACACTGAGAATTTTAATTACCCCTATCATCAATCTGCCCACTTTTCTTTCATCCCTCCCTTCCCTTACCCCATCTTCTCTTTTGTCCTGTAGGGCCAGATAACTTTCTTTTCCCCATTACCTGTATTTCTTATTTCCTAGTAGCAAGAACAATACTCAACAGTTGTTCCTAAAACTTTGAGTTCCATTTTCTCCCCATCCCTCCCTCCCCACCCATTCCCTTTGGGAAGGCAGGCAATTCAATATAAG